>CM066985.1:84834616-85202116 GCA_033977485.1 Hydrangea macrophylla | reverse complement strand
TCCAAATCCCAACAATGCATTGTACTTAGAAGTATATTCGGTTACGGTCATGTCTCCCTGTCGGAGATTATTGAACTCTCTCTTTTTCGCGTTGTGAGCGGCTCGAGGAAAGAATCGGGGATTGAACTCCGCTTTGAACCCTTCCCATATTATCGGTGCCCCTTGATCCAGAACATTTACCCACCAATTCTAGGCTTCACCCTTGGGTGCGTCACTTGCATTCTCTATCTTTAGTACATCAAACATCGGGATAGACCAGGAAATTCTTTCCATACCCATGACCCAGTGTTCTGCTAGTGTCGTCTCAAATGTTCCATGAAATTCCATTGGTTTCATTCTAGTGAACTATTTTGACACAGGTCGTCCACTCCTGTTCTTTAAAGTATGTACCATAGTTATCGGTGTTGCCTCGAATGGAGGTGTTGGAGATAACCGCTTTGTTAAATTCTGAACCATGTCTCCGATGTTTCTGATCATTTCGGTCATGTGGTTCATTTATCGAGTATGTGGCGATAGATCTCGCTCATCGTCACTCATGATTGTATAATCCTGTAAATCTCAATGCATAAACACTATGCATGTGTGACAATAAATATAACCATGTATGTGTAATAACACACATATGCATCAAACATCTCTATAAATTATGGATGCAATCTAGAATATGTGTCGAAACACTCAACACTCTACTCGTCGTCGAACGTTTCTAAAGTTTTGTTACCTATAGCTCTGATACCAATAAATGTCACGACCCATCCTGCTACTCACGAATATAGGACACGTGGGACGCCACCAAGACTCATCCAATTCAATTAAAGTAAAATAGTAGCGAGAATCATAAGTAGAAACCATAAAATTAGAGTCATAAAAAGTTTTTCTCAATTGAACACACCTCTAGAACAATCCATTTTGAAAACACAATCTAGTCGACTGTCCTCTCAACCCAGTCGACTACTTTTTTTTTTTTTTTCATAGAACGAAAATAAAATTCCCAACCCAAAGATCCAGTCGACTGTGTCGGGGACCCAGTCGACTGTGTCAGGGACCCAGTCGACTGGTTTTTCCCAAATCAATACATTTTGCAGAATTTCAAACCATGATTATCCCAATCCGCTCCAAAGCGGTCCTCATTGTAGAACAACATATTCAAACCATAAATGCAAGAGTTTTACTATCTATTACAACCAAACATATCCATCATGAGATTAACAAGTTAGGACAAAGCATAGTCTAGTTGCTTAAAAATTCATTATTACAACATTGGAATGAACACAAAAACATGTACAAGGATAGCCCTGTCGTCCCATCAGCCTCACTCCTCTTGTTTCTTCTTTCGTCTCTTCTTATCACCTACAATGGAGTAAAGCTCCACTGCTCAGCTATATGTTGAGTACACAAATTCTAACATATGCATACATGATAAATCATGCTTTAATCTCATAATTCACATCAAAAATAGTCTCTAGGGAGAAAAACACGCATTCATCCGGTAGCGGCAAGTCCAAGCCTTAAATTGTGAAGCCCACGGCTAGTCCTAGCCTACAACCATTGCATCCCCAAGTGCCCTGGCAAGTCCAAGCCTTACCATGCACAGTAGCCGTCGCTACTAAAAATTATCAAACATTGAGAAGCTTACTCCGGCTTGAAATTGTATAAGCCCCCCCTTTATTAGACATGCTTTTCACAGTTAAGTGCATGCATAATTAATGGGCCTACTATTAACACATGAATTTCGCCCAGATCACAATTTCGTCGTCGAAAATCAAAACATGTATATTTTCTATATAACATAGGTTAAAATTTCATACCTCGTGCGATTTCTCTCTAGCTTTGAAGGAAGTAGTAGTGGACCGATTAAACGTCGGATCTCATATTTTGAAAGATTCTTATAAGTATACAAGTGTTTTTCCCAAAATTCCAACATTAGGATTTTCTAAAAAGTTTTCCAAAAGTGGCCTCAGAGGTATCAAAACGAAGCTCTTACCTCGAGAAGTTCAAATATGAAGTTTGGAGAAAAACTGACGATCGGAAGGTTGTCGATTTGCGTTGTGAAACACTGTGGGAGTAAAATCTCCATTTTCTCTGTCTCTCTCTCTCTCTAAGATATTTTGTTTTTGGATATTTTATGAAAAATATCTTGAGTTACTATATATAGCCATAACTCTCAAAAATTACATTTAACTCCCCACGAGTTCTCAAAACTTCTAATTATTCCCTAAAACGTCTTACACGACTAAATTATTACTTCACGAGTGCCAACTATAAAGTATAAAAGTTTTCGCTTAAGTTCCATTTGAGTCTGTAATTACGTTCCTAAACTAATTTCGTAGAAATTCTAGATAATCTACCTTTTATGCAACGTATCACTTACGTTATCACTACAATGTTCAAAGTAATCTAAAACAAAGTCAACATTATCATAAATTACTCTACACAGGTAAAATTACTATTCACATATATAAGATAAAGTCAAATAACATTTAATGCACAAAATGTCATTTACTCATCCGAATGCCTCAGTGATTGCTGGATTCCCGTGTTCTCACTTGACACTCCTCGTTGACTCACAGTCAACCTCATCTCAATTATCAATAAACATTAATAATTCACATGATTCCAAAAATACTTTATTAAAATGATGCATTTTCGGGACAGGTTTTCGTATGTTTATGACCTTTAGAGAGTTTGTAATCGAGCTGTAATTCATGCTTTACCAACTAGAGTATGTCAAACATGTTTAATAGCAAGTGCTTGTGTAATGTCGACATTTAGAGTTGGTTTTGTTGTATCTCAAATGGCATGTTACCTTGTTACTCATGTATTATATGTTGGTTTTATCGTAATGGGAATGGACGCGTTTATATATGGGGTTAACATTGTGAATGGAGGTTGGGAAGCTTATTTATGTAATTGAAATGTGATTTAGATTTTGGGAGTCTCCGCGAGTGGTTGAGGTAGCTTTCTAAAGTTTGGAATATTAACCTCAAATGTCTTGAGATAATTTGATGAAGTTTAGAATCGTTTCCATATGTTTGACATGTTTTGGTGTGTTTACATCTGTGAAAATGTGGGCAAGATAGAATATAGTTTGTATTCCTTTTGACCAGTCCAAAGCGACTGTTCAACTAGTCGATAGTAACACAAAGCGTATTCCTTATTGTTAAGCTACATTCGATCGGTCCTAAGGGTCTATTTGACTGGTTGAAAGATACACTGCCAAACTTTTAAAGTTCATTTTTACCAAGTTTCAACTTGACCAAAAGGTACCTTAAGAATCAAGGGACTCTAAATCCCACAAAAATTTCACATAATTGGTTTTCGACTTTAAATAGGGTGCTTTAATGTGAGGTTTGTCCAAACTTTTGAAAGGGGCCGCCTTGTGCTGATATACTTTTTTGTTATTGTTGTTTTTAACTTAATTTCGAAACGTCAATTACTTGGGACGTGCTTTGGTGGCGTGTCACTTGCTCATAACATGTATGGGTGGATTTAAGGTGCAACAACATGACATACTTGTATGATACCCTACAGTCACGTGAGCATGCCACATGAATACATAGTACCACGAATGTACCAAAATATTTCTCCTTTTCTAAGGCTTATTCTTAGTTTTTCACTGCAGCATGCAACCAATTTCTAAATACCATGCTTGTACATGATTTCCTTTTTCTGAAGCTCTGGATTAATTTTATAATCCAAATATGTACTTTATACACCCAAGATATTTGAAATTAAATATCTAATTCACATGAATTTGTTGTTGAAATGATGTATCACTGCATACATAAAGTCTTTTAAAATTAAGACCCATTATATCGTTGATAGATAGTAAAGAAAATAATATAGGATTGATTATTCTTTAGACCCCTGTGATTTGATCTATTTTCATTTTACGCATATAGTTCAAAAACCGGTAGTTACCCACATATTGTAAATTTGTAAGGTTAAATACAAAGCCTAATTGAAATTTTTTTAGCTTAAACTAATCTACATATATACCTTTCGTCCATTTTATTTTCTTTATGCATCTTCTTATTGTAAGATTCACCTTAAATACTCATTTTATACATTTTATGTTTAAACTGTGTGGTGGTGATTGGAGGAAGAAAGAATATCGTGGAAGAAAATAAATAAATAAATGATAAATGGTGGAAAAATTGACATTTGAAATTTAATATTTGTTCGAAATATCATTTCACTAAATCAACTTTTAAATAACTCGATAAAACAAAGAGTAATGGTTTGGTAGGGAAGGCGATAATACAATTATGTAGTTCGTAGTGAACCCAATTCTATATATTAAGGGCAAAATAAATATTCTTTAATTGCATATATAACAGTCATGGAGAAGCAGCATGTGTTTGAGTCATCAATTTGACATTGAAAAAGAAAATAATATGCTGTGTTTTTTGATTTGAGAATAATCTTTTAGTAAATTGAACCCCCACTAAAATAAGGGTAAAATTTAAAATGTAATAAATCGCCAAAGACAACTGTAAAAGTGTTCTTTAGTTCTTATAGTACTTTTTGATGAAGTAATGATATTAAAGTGCTCATGTTTCTTTTTTCTTATATGCAATTTTAAAATTTATAAGTTTTTGATACGGTTTTTAAGGTATTACTATCACCACTGAAAAAAATTTCTAGTTATGCCACTGATAGCGGTCAATGTTTGATTTAAACTTTATTAAAACCAACACAACATTGCTTTTTATAGAGGTCAAATGAAAAACGATTTGGTGTGATTGAATTTGATTCTATTTATCTATTCCCAAACATGCATTAACTTATATATTTTCAAATTAAATTGATTATTCATAAAGATTAACATAGCATTTTTCATAACCAAGTAACAACTTTACAAAGTTGGTAAAATAATCCCTCATATTAGATTATTTGAGGGAAGAGGGGAAGGAATGAGAAGAGTGAAGGGAATAGAGAAGGGAAGAGGGTATAATCGCTTGTTTGGTAGGATGGAAGAGAAGAGGGAGATGAAGATGAAGAGGAAGAGGGAGAAGAAGATGAGAGAGAGGGGTGTAAAAAAAATTGACTGGCCCGATCGGTTCAATCGGTTTTCATCAAGATAGTGCAATGGAAAAATCGAACTCAACTGAAAAAAACATCCTAAAATCCATGACATTGACCGAACCGAAGCCATTTGATTGGTTTGAAGCCCCTCCCAATGATTGATCGAATCAAGCCGATGACACCACTAATGGATTATATATAAGAAAGAAAAAGCTACTCAAATCTTCTGACATGTTTGCCATTGAATAAAAATACCACGTTGTTTATGTGTGGGGTATTATAGTAAAATACATTCTATACCCTCCTTATTTTTCTCACTTTTTTATTATTTAAGAGAGCATTTTTACTCACCCCAACAATGGTACACCAATGCTCACCCAAGCATCCCATTAGCCAGTGCAATGAGACCCAGGATTAAACAAATACAAGCATCCCATTAGCCAGTGCAGTGGGACTTACCATATTTTGGGTGAGCAAAAGTATTATCTTTATTTAACCAAACACAAGGAGAAAATGATGCCTCTTTCATCCATCATCTCTTCATTTTCTTCCACTTTTTCGTTCGTTCTACCGAACATAGAAATAATCAATTTTTTTTTGCACTTACCTGGATTATGACAGGATATACACCACACACACACACACACACACACACACACACCCATCCCACCCCAACCTAACCCAACCCTCAAGCCCCACAATAAAACTCAATAAGGGCCACTCACTTCGACTAACGAACAACATGGGACAAACAAAAGGATTATCCTAAAGGGATTCGAACCCTCAATCCCCCAACATGGGAGAAATGTCATACCAATTACTTTAGGTATGCTTGGTTAGAAATAATCAAATTAAATCACTATGTTATAAATTTTCACATAGTTATTTATGTGAAATAATGAATGACCTCAAACATGTTTTAAAACCCCCCTCCCAAAAAAAAAAAAAAAAAAAATTTCAATTACAAGGAAACCCCTAATGCATCGATTAGGGTCGTTATCCAAACCTTTGTTCTTTCATTCATTCTTTTTACCCTTTTCAAAAAAAAAAAAAAAAATCCAAAAATAAACTTGGCCCATCTCGATGGGTACAAATTTCTTATTTTCCAAAAAATTCACCGCACACCTATGATGTTTTTATTTTATATATATAATACAACCCTAAATTTAGACCCACTTGGCCTATAGAAGCGCCTTTCGTCCCCGTTACCAAGTCTAACAACATAACCAGTATTTTCTCCTTTTATTACTTTTTTATTTTTTATTTTTTTATATATTTTTTATTTTAACCAAACTAGTATTTTCTTTGGTACCCCACCCCACACATTATCTCTCATCCATTCCATTTTCTCTCTCTAAACTTTTTTTCATTTTGGACCTGGGGCACGCCCGCACCCACCCCCTGAAACCAAATTCTGGTCACTCACAACATCCTTCTCATATGTACTAGTGATATTGTGTGTGTATATATATATATGTAGTGTAGAGGGGAAATAAAAAATACCCACAACCCACAAATTCACCCCCCTACCAACAACAAAAGGTGATCTTCACTGCAAAGGTACATTACCCCCATTCTTCCACATCTTATAGTCTCATCTGTATTTTTTGCTTAGCCATGCCATGGTTATATATATATATATATATTATATATTATATGTCACATTATATATGGTCATGTTATGTATCACCTAGCTCACCCCTCCCCCCCTAAAGTTATTATTACACCAAAAAAGACAAATAAAACCCAGTAAATCAAAATAGGGGAATCAACCCTAAATAAATTATTTTTAGGGTATAATGTTGATTGTGATTTGGTACATGGGTTAATGATTGGGGACTTTTGATTCGTACCCACCTTTTGTTTCTAGGTCATAAAAAACCTGAATTGGGTCGATGCATGTTTCACACATTTGATGATCTACACGTGGTTCTTGGGACATTGTTGATTCGTCTAGGGTTTTGTTTAATCGTGTATACAAACTTTGATTAGGGTTTTAATTCATTGGTGTTCTGCAATTTAAAGGTCTGCAATGGTTAACGAGATTTGGATAATTGAGGTGGTTTGCAAGATTTATATATATATATATATATGTATGTATGTTTTATCACACGTTGAACTAATTCATTAAGTTGTAATGTCTTTAAAGATTGCCGCATCGATGGGATGAACTAACACATGTACCTTGTGCTGTGTGAATTTTTTACACTTTTCTGTGCACCCCTTATACAAAACAGGTTACATGTATTTAAAACTAGGTATCAAATTCAGTGTGGATTTCAAAGTGTGGCTAGCATTACTCACAAATGTTTTTATTTTTATCCAAAAAGTTCTTGTCACCTACGCATATCACAAAATAAATGTTTACATTTTTTTCCTAATTTTTTTTTTGTTTTTTCTTTTCTTTTTTTTTTTTCCTCTGGGTTTTTTCTGTTAATTGTCAGAAAGATTTATGTTATGTTTCTACACTTGGCTCATGAACCCTCATTTTTCTGTACGCATTTCTTTAATTAAAAAAAGCCAATTGAATAAATTAGTGGAATCCGAGTGAATTATCCTTTCACATTTTACCACATGTGATATTTTATTTAAGGGAGATTCATTTATTTGAATTTAAGTATCATTATTATTTTTAGTATCTTATTTTCACAGAAGTTTTGTAATTCTTGTTATTTTATTTTCTTTAATGAGTTGAAGGTAGGAGAAATTCTATCATACAATTCATACCACCAACTGGGTTTAGTTGTATCAAAGTCACAATCTTTTGGCACCTACTTGTGACTAAATTGTAACTTGGGTGCCATAGATTGTAACAATTGAACACCATTTCTGACACCCAATTTACATTCTTTGGAGCAAGTGGGTGACAAAAATTGTACATTCAAAAGGTTACATCTTTGGCACAAGTTGGTGCCAAAAGATAGTAACTTTGCTATATGTATGATATGATCAAAAACCATTTGGTTGTATCATATATATATATATATATATATTTTTTTTGCTTGAAGATATTTTTTCCCCCCCTCAATGTCTTAAACTATGTTTGTGGTGTTAAATGGGTGAATTTCCAGAACTCCAAATTGGGCAACTTTTAAGAAGTAGGTTTGCATCATTTTCGTAACTGTTATAGGCTGATCCTTTTGACTTCTTTAAGTCATTGTTTGGTTCATGGATTTAGTGAGGGGAAAGGAAAAAATAATGAAGAAAAGAAATCAATGAGGGAAAACCTTTTCCTTTGCTTGGTTAATGAAGAAATCGATGAGTAAAATAGGAAGGAAAAGAAAATAGGTTGAGAAATAAAATAAAGATTTTGAATTTTGTCAGTCATTTTCCTTAAATTTTTCTTACTCTATGATTATATTTAGGAAATTATTACTCCTTCCGTCCCATATTTTGAATCCACCTTTGGGAACTCAACTTATTAAGGGGGCAAAAAGAATCTACACCTATGTTTCACATTTGCCCCTAATCACTACAACAATTTTTTTAGTTTTGTCTTAGTGTAAATTCAAGGAAGGGTAGTTTTGGAAAATAAGTAATACTTATATACCAATTTAGGAAAGTGGACATTAATTTTGGGACATCCCAAAATGGAATACAGGACTCAAAATATGGGACGGAGGGAGTAATTTTTAATGTTGTTTAGGCATGGAGGAAAACCCTAGGGGAAACACAAGGGAAATAGTTTTCCTTATTGATTTCTTTTCCCTTTTCTTTTCCATCAACGAATCCGCAAGCCAAACAAAGCCCAAGTGTAAGTTTTTCTTGAAATACATAGATTGAGATATGAAATTTCACATTTAACTTCCAATGAACATTGTTGGTGATAAAGTTAATTTGTTTGTCCTAATTACATTTGTTGAATGATACCAAAACAATATCACTAGTAGTAGTCCATGCATACAAGAAAAACTGTGTAATGCATTTATTAAATTTATTGAGTTGGTTAGGCTGCTCTAGCCGAAGAGGAAAAAGACTACGAAGGAAAGATATTTATTCATTATGTAAAATTATTAGTCAATCCTTTAGTTTTATGGACTTTGTGAGTTTTCAATATTCAAATTGTGGTGATGGGTTACTACCGTTAATTATCATTGTCGCAGTATAACAGGGTCAAGAGTATCGGTATGTATAAGCTTAATGGGAGCTGAATATTGTTGTCGTAAACTTTTATGCACTTGAAAATCCGTAAATACATTGTATGGATTATGTGAACGTTGAAATGTATTTTACTTGATCTATTGTGGTACTTATATATGCTTATTTTAAGAGGCTAATTAGAAGAAGATGCTATCGTTTATGAAGAATAAAGAACCAAAGAGAGAGAATCTGTACACAACTAAATTTATTGCTTAAAAAGTTGAATTTTAGTTAAAGCATCAGTGCTAGTTTACTTCATTATAGTTTATCTATGGTTAAGGAGATCAAGAAAGCTAAAGAAAAAAACAGAAAAGAAAACTGGGGCGAAGTTAAGATACCAGATTATCCATGCCTAAGTTTTACAATGATATAAGTTACAGAGAGGCAAGGACTAGTGGTAAGATTATTTATTTAAATTGTTTTTTTTAAAAATAAAAGTGAAATGACAAGAACTAGAAGATGACCCAACAGAGAATTAACAATCAAAATATCTATTTCCTACGCTATACTAGGTAGAACAAACTCAATTCAACTGAATTAAAACCATGTCCCACAATATTCGGGTTGTCTACATGAATCCTTTTTCTCCATTACTTAAGACACATGTTCCCAAGTCTTTCTTTACTCCCTATACTACCTAAACAAAAAGAACCAAAAGATCATATTGTTTGATCATATATGAGAGAGAAGGTTTGAAATTTTGTAATGCATGCTTAGTACAAAGTAGTTTATGATTTAGACTTTTGAGGAGACCAAATCCATTTGAACTAGAGAAAAAGAACAATCAAGTGGTTTTCTTACTCTGGATTCACAAGTTGAATGTTGATGAAAACTTAAATACGAGCACTTGCGCCTTTTAAAGTGATTTGCTCTTTCTTTGTTAGGCCAGGCTTGAGAAACTTGTCCCCTCTGCTTCCACAAAGCTAGTTTAGAAAACTAGAACTTAAGATGAATTTTGAAATTGATTGTGATGCAGATTGTTAAATAGTGTTATCAGCAAGTTCTTAGTTCATTTATACTATTAAAATCTTGAGGTTACGGAAATCTTCTAGCTGTATAAAATAAATGGTTGCGATGGTTTACCATGTTCTAGGAAGAGCTTCTTTCTTGTCTCTACATCTGCAAATATGATGGGAGAAAGCACTGACACTCAATGTGCGTGCAAACTTGCACATGCATATCAGATGATGTTAAATATATCATTTATTCGAAATAAATCAAAATAAGTACGTTTTTGCTTCAACATTTTGTTTCATCTATACTTGATCTATCAAGGTTTCATTTTTTATTCTTTTTTTTTTTTTTGGTGGATTGAGGTTTCTATTTTTGTTCATGCTTGTTTGACTCTTCCATTGGTTTGAGCTTTGTTAGAACATGGGAGGTGAGTGGATGTAATTGGTGATGATACAAACATCGCATGACATTACTGATTTTAGTCTGGAACTATGGAAGTTCTCCCATCTTCTGGTTTGCATTATGTCGGGGAATCTGATTGCGCTCAACATAGTTCAGGAACAGCTTTTATGCACGACAAAGAATCGAACCACCTTGAACACAAAGAACAAGTTTCCGAAGAAAATGTTACACTGGATCAGTTAGTCCTAAATGTTGAAGGAACTCGAACTCAAACACAAGGTGAAGCTCAATGGACGACCACCGAATTTCCCAATTCATGTTATGGCTTTGAGATGGGAAGACAAAACCCGTCTAGTGATTCCCATGATTCTGAAGATGATAAGTTAAATTCGGAGGACCAGTACTTAGAACCTTGCTTTGCATCTGAGAGATCTAATCTAATTCTTGATACTAATGAAAGTTGGCTGCCAGTTAACGGTGGGGAGGGAGAGCCTTCTCCCTCGGAATCTCTGTGGCTGGAACAAGATGAACCCATGGCAGTTTGGGTCAAGGTATACATTAAGTTTGTTTCTTTCACTGCCAAATTTTATTCGATATATATCTTATGGTATACATTGATCTTATATTTTGCATGAACATTAGTTTTTTTGGTTCTAGGATGTTGTTAGTTGTTACTCTATATGCTTGGCCGGTTTGCTTGGAGGCTATGAAGAACGGACTCTTCAAAAATGGCGTTGATTGATACGAGAATATAGAGGAATTTTTGTTTAACCAAAAGGCGGCATTTTGATCAATGGGTTTTTTTTTAAAAATCTTTTTTAAAGAAATTTTTTTGCATATTTTGGCAGATATTGCTACCACAATTTTTGAATATTTGAACAAAACTGCCACAGTGATATTCAACAAATAAATATTATACACAGAATCCATAAAATTTATGTCACATGTTTGAAATTCATAAGAATTGTAAATAATTAGGAAAAAGAAAAAGAATAAAATTGCTGCATTCCACCATTGTCATGTCGTTTTGGTTTTTAGGATTTGCAATGTCGACGTGTCCGGTCGTGTCTTACACGTGTCGGCATGTCCATGCTTCATAGCTTGGGGGTTTGGTTAAGAAAGATCTTTTGACGGGACTAGAAAGGTAGAGCTGGCAGTGATTTATACCACAATCAGGTGATCAGAAAGGAAAATGATAAACTCCCTTGTCTGTGCCATATTGATATTTCTCACATTTCATTCCCAGAAAATATTGTTAATTGTAGTTTTTTCCCCTCTACCTGTATCGGGCAATAAAGTAATCGATGTTTAGTGCTAAAAACAGCTTTAGAAGTCTCTATCACCCCTCCAAAACTCATGCCTTTTTGGATAATGTGTGATTTCTAGACGACCAACAAAAAAAAAAAAAAGAGCTGATTTTGTTTCTGTATCTATTTTTCTCTGTTTCTCCAAGTATAGTGGAGAGGGAAGTGGCAAGCAGGAATCAGGTGCGCGAGGGCTGACTGGCCATTACCAACTCTGAAAGCAAAACCTACTCATGAGAGGAAAAAGTACATTGTGATATTTTTTCCTCGCACAAGAAACTATTCTTGGGCAGATGTGCTACTTGTCTGTCCAATCAATGAATTTCCACAACCCATAGCTTATAAGAACCATAAAGTTGGAGTGAAAATGGTTAGAGATTTGAACCTTGCACATCGCTTTATCATGCAAAAGCTAGCTGTTAGCATGCTGAACATTATCGACCAATTACATACCGAGGTTTGTGCTCAATTTTTTTTAAATATTATTTCTGTTTCTCTAAGGTTTCAATCTTCTCTCCATTTATGTTATTAACTGACATCTGCTTAATGTCATTTAGGCTCTGGTAGAGACTGCTCGCAATGTGATGGCATGGAAGGACTTTGCAATGGAGGCTTCCCGCTGCAAAGGTTATTCTGATCTTGGAAGGATGCTTTTGAAACTTCAGAATGTAAACTCTCATTTCTCTTTGTAGATAGAGATATAGAAATAAAAAGTTGTATTCTTTCCTTTCTTCTTCTGCTTCCTCTTCCTCCCTTTTTTGGTCTTCGTCAATATGCTTCATAGCCAGGTTATTTTGGTTTCATTTTTTATCATTTAATATATTTGATTGTTGGCATGTTACAAGCAATTAATAAGATAAATAAGGTTTAATATGTTCATGAACTTTCCTGAGAAAAGGGCCAATGCATTTTTGTTGCATAATTATTTCTTGGTCTAGTATTCATGACTCATGAGGACCTCTCCTGTTTGATAGGCTTTAAGTAGTTCTAATATGAAACCATCGTTGGTGAAGTTACGTGATATACGTTGATGTTCTCATTCTCTAGCAACTTGAGCTTTTAGAGCACTTGGTGATTTAACATGGTATCACACTCTTGTGTGTGGGAGATCTTGGGTTCATGTCTTCACTCCCGTTCTGATATGCATAGGTTCACTTTTGTTGTATTCCTCCATTATGATGGGGTTTGATGTGTTCAGTTTGTTGCCTCTTCATGTTAAATTGGAGCATCCAACCCAAAACCAATTGGCAATGGGTGGAGTAGCCCCTTGAACTTATCTACTGAGTAGCTAGGTTATAAGTCCCCAATGTGGGACAGACAATCTCAACACGCCTGTGCACGTGTGGCATGACTGAGAGCTAAACACGTGGATTATTGAGATAGGGTGACGTGGAGCACACGTGGACAAATTGGCCCAACAATAACCTGCTTTGATACCATAAGCTTAAGCTGTTAGAGAATGGGCCGAACAATATATATCAAGCTTCAACACTTCACAAGCGAGACAGAGTTGCTTGTGAGGGAGGTTGTTTAAGGTTGATATACATTGTTGGAACCATTCTCTAAACTTTAAGAGAAACTGGTGACTTAACATTATGATGACAAGAAGTTCCGTTATTTGGAATCTTATGGTCATATATTTTAAAATCTTATTTTATTTGGAGTTCTCAAGAGTAAGTACTTTATCTAGCTTAGTTGTTACTCAAAACGATTTTCCATAGTTTGTTACAGTCTCGTGTGTTCCAACACTAATTTGAACACTAAAGCACATTGAACTGCTCACTGGGGTAATCATGATATTGAGTTGTTTAATAATGCACACAGCTGGAGTCAATTACTAACCAGAAGAGTGGTGTGAAATTGAGGGAGGGGGATGGCAGATAATTCGCTTAAGAATTTATAAGTTTTCAACTCATTATTGAGGTGCCACTCTTCTTTCTTATGAGGGAGCCTTTTTCCCCGTAGGTGAGGGCACTCTAGTATTGTCTAAATGAATTGGGATGATCTAGACCCTGTAAAGGACCTCTAAATCCCACGATTCTGATTGAAAAGTTCCCAATTAGGTCAATAGCTGGCCGAGTAATACATAGAACAAGTAAGCACATAGCTGTTTACGCTGAAGGAGCTCTATTTGGGATTCTATAGTCTCTGCACTTGTCATTAAGGGATCAAAGTTTGGATGAATTTCCAGTGGTTCCTTACATCTGTGTCATCGAACCACCTTAGCAATCGAGAAGAATTGGAAGCTCGAAACAACTGGCCAAAGGAATTGATCAGTTAGCTATGTTCTTCTCATAGTTCTATATCACACCCATGTAAAGGGATTCTTCAACACTAAGTGGTAGACGTTATTGGGAATGGAACATTGCAGTTGGGTCTTCTGTGAAAGACTTCATTACCCGCTTGAAATTGTTTTCTATGGGACTTTAGGCTCAGATATGAATGTAACTTTATCATGGTTTATCATATTGTTTAATTTTTTTTTTATACTGAAAATCATATTGTTTACTTATTCTGGCTTCTGGCATAAATTTTTTGTTATTCTATTGTTATACCTTTATCTATTTCATTTTGATGACATGGTCTTGTCTTTATGCTTTGCAATAAATTGTTGAATTCTACGTTGCTTACATGTGCAATGTTTATGCTGTGGCAAGTTTTACATTTTTTAAACTGTGACAAAGTAGTTATTATAGATTTCGCTGACAAGGAATTTGTGATTTTCTGCACTGCTTACAAAGTCTCTCTCTCTCTCTCTCTCTCTCTCTCTCTCTCTCTCTCTCTCTCTCGTTTTTGTGTTGGGTTTATTTTGAGGTAACACCGCTTGATTCCTTCACAGATGATAAAGCAGAGTTGTTTAAGCTCTGATTGGCTACAGAGTTCTTTCCACTCTTGGGTGCAACGATGTCAGAGTGCACATAGTGCCGAATTGGTTGAAATGCTGAAGGAGGTAAATACGCAACTTTACTTTTTTAGTGTCCGTGCTGTTTTTGACTGAGGAGGCGTTCTTGCCTCGCTCTTTTGTCTTCCCTGAAAACCCGTCTTTCTAGTTCACATGTCAAATTTTTTTTTTTAATTATTATTTCGTTCTAGCAGTTCTCACCATATTTCCATGTTTCTAGGCTTGTGCCACCTTTTGTTAAATGAGAGTAGTTGATGCTCAGTGTTGCATTTGAAAGGATGAAACAAATTTTATAAAAATGGGAAAAAGTGCTTTTAATGTTATCGAGAAGTTTGTAAAAAGGCTTTTCCTCCCTACCATTTTCTGATAATGTGTTCCTTTCTCATTCAGGAACTATTTGATTCGATTCTATGGAATAAAGTAAACTCACTCTCAGATGTAGCAGTGCAGCCGGAGTTCGGTTCTGAGTTGAGGACATGGAAACATGAAGCAATGAAATGGTTTTCAACGTCGCATCCCATACCCAGTGAGGGAGACACGGAGCTGCAGGGTAATGATCCTCCGGTTGCCACGGGGCTTCAGATTAGCAGAAAGAGGCCTAAACTTGAAGTTCGTCGTGCCGAGCCACATGCTTCTCATTCGGAATCCCAAGATTCACATCCAGCTATAACACTTGAGATTGACTCCGGATTCTTCAATGGTCAAGATCTAATGACTGGTCCATTAGAATCTGAAACTTCTAGAGATAAAATTTCTGTGGAGCATGATGTGGTGGCAGAACACCCCGCTAGTGCAGCGGATAGATGGGGTGAGATTGTAGTAGTTGAAGCCGGAAAGTCCGAGTTCATTCACACAAAAGACGTAGAGTTGACTCCTGTTAACGTTGTGGGTCCTGGGAAATCCTTGGATTCTGCTAATAAGAATCGCCAGTGCACAGCTTTCATCGAGGCTAAGGGAAGGCAGTGTGTGAGGTGGGCAAATGATGGCGATGTTCACTGTTGTGTGCATTTGGCCTCTCGATCTGTCTCCAACTCAGCAAAAGCCGAGGCAACTCCGACCGTTGATACTCCATTGTGTTTAGGTACCACCGTTCTTGGTACTAAATGCAAGCACCGGTCATTGTTTGGTTCCTCTTTCTGTAAGAAGCACATGCCCAAAAATGATACAACTATTTCCTCAAGTTCACTCGATAATAAGCTCAAGAGAAAGCATGAGGAGAGTATAAGCAGATCAGAAGTCCCAAATTGCAAAGAAATTGTATTAGTGGCAGAGAATTTTGAGACTCCCCTCCAAGTGGATCCAATCTCGTTCATTGGTGGGGAAGTGCACTGCATAGGCCCATGTCCACAAGAGGGAAACGATCACTGCCCGGAAACTCCTAAGCGTCATTCGTTATATTGTGAGAAACACCTACCGAGCTGGCTTAAACGTGCAAGGAATGGAAAGAGCAGGATAATATCAAAGGAAGTGTTTATAGATCTTTTGAAAGATTGTTACTCACGTGAGCAAAAAATGCATTTACATCAGGCATGTGACCTTTTCTACCGGCTCTTCAAAAGCATCCTGTCCCAAAGAAACCCGGTTCCCAAGGAAGTTCAACTTCAGTGGGCCGTATCTGAGGCTTCCAAGGATTTTGGAGTCGGGGAAATTTTAATGAAGTTGGTTTTCAGTGAAAAAGACAGACTAAGAAGGCTTTGGGGCTTTAATGCAGATGAAGATATACAAGTTTCATCTGTCGAAAAACCCAATTTGATGCCCATGCCTAATGATAGTGACTGTCATACTGAAGATATAATCAAGTGCAAGATTTGCTCAGAGAAGTTTCGTGATGACCAAACACTTGGTGCTCACTGGTTGGACAGTCATAAAAAGGAAGCACGGTGGTTGTTCAGAGGTTATGTTTGTGCCATCTGCTTCGATTCTTTTACGAACAAGAAAATTTTGGAAACTCATGTGCAGGAGAGACATCATGTAGAATTCGTTGAACAATGTGTGCTTTTCCAGTGTATTTCTTGCGGTAGCCATTTTGGTAATCCCGAGCTGTTATGGTTGCACGTTCTATCGGTTCATTCTGCTAATTTGATGCTGCCAAAAGTTACTCAGCAGCATAATTTGCCTGTGGGTGAGGATTCTTCTCAGAAATTTGAGACGGGGAATTCAGCCTTTGTACAGAATAACAACTCTGAAAGTCAAGTTGGTTTCAGAAAATTTATTTGTAAGTTTTGTGGGTTGAAGTTTGATTTGTTACCTGATCTGGGTCGCCACCATCAAGCGGCTCATATGGGGCTAAATTGTGTGGGCTCCCGACCCCCGAAGAGAGGCATGCGCTATTATGCCTATAGATTAAAATCGGGTAGACTTAGCCGCCCTAGGTTCAGAAAAGGTCTGGGAGGAGCCTCATATAGGATGAGGAATAGGAGCAGTGTGGGTTTGAAGAAACTTATACAGTCTTCAAATTCTGTTAGCACTGGAGAAATAGAGATGCCGTCTCATGTAAATGAAGTTGTGGCAAGTCTTGGTCGATTAGAAGAATCTCAATGTTCAACAGTTGCAAAGTTGTTATTTTCCGAAATTCAGAGAACAAAACCACGGCCCAATAATCTGGACATTTTATCTGTTGCTCGCTTTTCTTGCTGCAAGGTTAGCCTCCATGCCTCATTGGAGGAGAAATATGGAATTTTGCCTGAACGTTTGTACCTGAAGGCGGCAAAACTTTGCAGTGAGCATAATATTATAGTGGACTGGCACAAAGATGGGTTTCTTTGTCCTAGAGGATGTAAACCTATCACAGACTCACAACTGGCAACTTCCTTGATGCCTCTGTCAGATGGTGTGGCACTACCCAGATCTGCTCTTACATCAGGTCCTGTGAACGACAAGTGGGAAATGGATGAGTGCCATTATATAATTGATTCTCAGCATTTCAGACAGGAATCTATACAGAAAATCATTATATTACGTGATGATGTAAGTTTTGGACAGGAATCCGTTCCAATAGCCTGTGTAGTTGATGAAAATCTTTTAGGTTCCCTTCATATCCATACGGATAGTTCTGCTGGTCAAACTGATACAAGCCCTATGCCTTGGGAGAGTTTTACTTATGTCATGAAGCCATTGCTTGATCAATCCATTTATCTTGAAGCACAGGTACGCCACGTGGCTAATTTTATTATTTTTCGTATTCTGTCTTGATTTAGATTCTGGCCTTCTTCTTCTTCTTCCTTTTTTTTATATATAATTTTTTTTTTTTTTTTTTAATTTGGAGGGTACCTTTACTTTGTAGTTTAATCACCCAGCACCAGAGTATGCAGTTGAGACTTTCCTTCTTGTCCCATGTGTGAAATATATACATATACACGTCAGCAGACATACACACGCACGCATATATAAGTTGCAATAACTGGCCAAACTAGCCGGTTATGCTGTACGCCTTGTCTTCCCCAGCCTTGTCATGGTTACTTCATACATAGACAAGGTGATATTAATCCATTCTTTTTTTGGGTCTGCTTCCTCACTTTTTTTTTCCCCCCAATTTTCATGCAGAGTTTACAGTTGGGGTGCGCTTGCACGCATTCAACATGCTCTCCCAAGACTTGTGATCATGTGTACCTTTTTGATAATGACTATGAAGATGCAAAAGATATATATGGCAAGCCCATGCATGGAAGATTCCCATATGATGAGAGTGGTCGGATCATTTTGGAGGTAACTTCAATTTTCCTTGTCTGTTTAGATGATTGTCGTAGCTGCACGGGTGATGTCTGGAAAAGTATTCTCCTTAGCCGAGGGAAGATGTAGTCTGTTCTTTTCTTCAGCTATGCAAATCCAGAACAAGCTGAGGCTAATAGCTGCAGTTATTTAATGAATGGTCCACTGGGTAGACAGACTCGTGTTTTCTGCCATTTTCTTTCCCTGATCTGCATGATTATCCATTTGTCCATCAAACAGAACCATATCGAAACTCTAACCTACACTATGTTTGGTATGAAGGAGGGAAGGAAAGAACGGGGGAGGGAAGAGGGGAAAACCCCTTGTTTTGTAGAGTGGAAGACAAGAGTGAAGAGGCATCCCTCCCAAGTCCCGACCCACCATTTCTCATCCCTCCAAAAGTGGAGGGGCTTGGAAAGGAAAAACTTCTCTTTTTAAACTATTTTGTCCTTAACAAAAAGTCTCTTATTTTTTAATTTTTAAATTTTTTATTATTATTTTTTTAAATTTGTATTGTGGAAGGGCGAAATGGTAATATATAGTATTCCATACTTATCATCCTTTCCTTTTAATTGAACTAAACAAATGAAGGGAAGACCTCTTATCATCCTTTCCTTTGGGATGCCTCATCCTTCCCCACTCCCGTTTCTTCCTTCCACTTTTCCATCCTACCAAACATACCAATATACCATTAATATGATGATCTTAGGGCCTGTTTAGTTGTTACTTGAATTTGAATAGTTTCATTCAGATTTCAAGTTGAATCTTGAAGCAAAATTCATCACCATGAATGACTCCATTTATAAAAATTGGAAATTTCACAATATTTCTTCTTGTGTGGCAATTTCTACATTTTTCTAGAATGCCAAAATTCATGATTGCAAGCATCATTTCTATACGAGCATCATTTTTCTAAATGGAACCATTCAAGCTCACCATCTTTTTTTGTAAATTTCTATACAAACGATTGAAATTTTGAAACTTTTATTTAGATTCCTCACCCCCCGCCCAACACCACACCCCCCCCCCCCCCCCCCCCCAAATTGATATAATTATTATATGACCCCCAAAATATATTGGCTAGACTCAAACTAAGAATTTTGTATTTAGTATATATTGGCCTAATTGTAATCGAATCACCCAAAAATTGAAATAAAATATATAATATGCTATATTGGCCTACTTGTAATCTAACACATCCTTAGACAAACGATCTTTCTCTACGCTTACTATTTGAACCCAACCTAAGTTATTGTACCATATTGCTCTCTTTCTTCTCATGCACCATTGAACCCAACTAAAGTTATTTTATCATCATAGCAATTTTTACAAATTAGTACTTTAACATAAAAAAAAAAAATAGTGATACCATTGAACCTAACCCAAAATGTTTTGTCATCATCGCAAATTTTATAAATTAGCACTTAACATAAAAAAAAAAAAATAGTGATAATCTACAAGCATGGCCGGCCCAAAGGGGGGGCCGAAGGGGTAACCGCCCCGGGCTACCAAAGTTCACAAAATTTTGAGGGCCCTCATGAAATTTTCATAATTATATTTTTACTTTGAGATTTTTAGTATTTTTACATTTAGGCCTCCCCCGAGGCCCAATTTAGTGTCACCTACTACATATATAATGATATACATGTATACAAAACTCAAAAGCAAAGGCCCTAGAATTTTGAAAATTACACTTTTAGTGTAAGAATTTTTTAAGTTTTAGAAATAGGCCCCTTTAGAATTTTGAAACATACCATACAATGTTTAAGTTTCACAAATAGACTCGTATTATAAGTAGACCCTCAAAAAATCTTCAATTATGTATAAGTAAATCCTTAAAAAATATTGCCAATTATGTTTAAGTAGACCCCAAAAAATTCGTCTTGGGGGTGCTGCCCTCGAACCCCCGTATAAGGGCCTCCCTTTTAATGAATACTCGGGACCGGCCCTGTCTACAAGCATCGCGAAATTACAAATAGACCCCAAAAAAATTTGTCCCGGGGCGCTGCCCCCGAACCCCCATGTAATTCTAGACCCCCCCCCCCCCCCCCCCCCAAGTTTGTTAATCCCGGCTCCGCCCTTGGATAGAATGCAATTATTGCATTCAAGGACAAAGTGGGCAACCAAACAGACCCTTAGTTTTTTTAATCTAGTACTCCCAGATAGCTTTCGATACAGAGCAGGAATTTGAACGATAAACCCCTTGATCAATTTTTGATCCAGAACTTCAGCAAGTGATAAGCATCTAAATATTGTGGGTTATAGATTTTTCGGCCCAAAATCACTGGCAGATAGTTCTGTCAACGCGTATTGTTTCTTTTAGAAGCTTTCAACTTCTTTTTGTGGGTTACAACTGCTTTCACAGTTTTATTGTGTTGCTAAACATTGCAGGAGGGTTACCTAGTCTACGAGTGCAATCACATGTGCAGTTGTAGCAGATCCTGTCAGAACAGGGTTTTGCAGAACGGGGTACAATTAAAATTGGAAATCTTCAAAACCGAGAAAAAGGTAACATCTGCCATACTATGGTATCCCAGACACTTCAATTTGGGTGTCATGTCCGTGTCGGGCATGTGAAGCTTTTTTTCTTAATTTCTTTTTCATTGGGAACACGCCAAACACGAGAGTGGACACGGCACTGTGGCTCCTTTGATATATATATATATATATATTTATATAATTTATTTTGAGGTAATATGCTGGATGTCATTAAGTGGGAGATAAGTAATCTGTTATTTGAAATTTTAAGACACGGGAGTGGACACAACACATTATATAAAATAGTCAACTAAAAAATATTATTTTTTTATTCGCTGTGTCCATATCCTACATTTTAAAGATTTTCTATGGTATCATGTCGTATCCGTGCCTGGGGGTAGGAGTGAATACGGTTTGGTTCGGTCCAATTTTTAGGCAAACCGATTGGTTTCGGTTCGGTTTAGTGTAAATTTTCGGCTCGGCTCGGCTCGGCTTGGTTCGGTTTGTTTTTTACACTACATGAATTTTTTGAAAACCAACCGAATCAATCAGTTCGGTCTGTCTGGTCGTTTGCTTACACCCCTACCCGGGGGGTTGATTTCTTGCTCATTGATCACAGGGTTGGGCAGTCAGGGCTGGTGAAACAATCTCGCGTGGTGCATTTATCTGTGAGTTCATTGGGGAGGTCATAGATGAGCAGGAAGCAAACAAGAGGCGCAATAGGTTTGACATTATCCAACGACTACGATTTTAGTGTTCAATTTTCGTCATGTTTGTTTGATTTTATTTTTTTTAATTTTTTTTTTTTTACTGTTTGTCATTCCAGGTATGGCAGAGAAGGTTGTAGATATTTCCATGACATTGATGGTCATATTAATGATATGAGCCGATTGAGTGAAGGACAACCTACATATGTAATTGATTCCACGAATTATGGAAATGTTTCTCGGTATATTAACCACAGGTGAGGGAAGAGATCTTCAGTAATATTGGTGCATGTATGCTTGATTCAGAAAATTCTTGGTTGTAGCTTGGTCACCTATGCGACCACTTAGACCAGCCATATGGGCTTCCCTGGCACCCATAAGTCAGAAATTGAAAAACTAAAAAATAAAAAATGAGCACTTGTTATGCCTTATATACGCACTTTTTAGAAAGAAGTTTGCTTTAAAGGTGACAAGTGACAACACAACATTAGATTTCCCTCGTCTAAGCTGAGATATTGTAAAGTATTGTGTTTTGGTTATTATACGGACAAATGGCTGGTGAAAAGCAATCTATGGACCATTCTCTATTATCTGTTTATTGGGATATTGGGATTGAACTGGGGACACCAATGTTCTTTTGAGTAATGAATCTTTGGTATTCAATGGGTATTATTTTCACACTTTTAGGCTTGTAGCGTGTAACTTATGTAATTTAAGGGTGGCTATTGATGTATTATGTAATTCTTTCTTTCTGTCTTCAAGCATAATGAAAATCTCAACCACGTAAAATTTGGTGTTCTTGTATGTTTGTACGTCTCTCTCTCTTTCTATTCTGTTTCGTGTCCCACAAATGCTAGTAGGGCTAAATTCCTAACAAATTGAGGTACAACTTTGGCCATAAGCCTTCCAAAGGTTTCTTGTCAATTAAGGTTGGTTGTTTTGGTCTATGTTACATGGACTCTTCTAAATAGGAGAAGTACCCGTGTCGACACGACTCTTTGCGGACATGGGTACGACACTTGGGTAGGATCCTTCTAGTGTAGTTTAGAGTAATTTTCAATCAAGAAAGGCAAAGTACCTGTGTCGGATATGGCAATCCATACCTTTGTCCTCCGGACACTTTGAAGAGTCCTGTAACATAGGTTTTTGGTTCATTACACGCTGGAAACATAGCAACCGTGTCAAGGTGCTTCATGAGGTTTCTGCTTTGCTATTAGTACTGGGGATTTTATGACCTTGAAAGTGAAATGTAGTGAAAAGTGTTCATGCTGGGTATGAGGACATGTTGAGTTGAGTTGAGATGCCACATTTATTCTTGTTTCTAAAGCTTTAACATAAGTTCTACCTATTGATTTGCTCTCTTTTTTTCTGTATATATTTGTAGCTGCTCTCCCAATCTTGTGAATCACCAAGTTCTTGTGGAAAGTATGGATTTTCAGCTCTCGCACATTGGCCTTTATGCGAGTCGAGATGTAAGCACTTTTCCCATTTCTCTGTAATAGTGGTTATTTGTGACGCCTAGGATGATGGAGTTACAATACTGTATTTCATTATATTTTTGTATATGAATGCTCCAATTACGACTACAAATAGAAAGTTTAATGTGATAAACTACTACCGGTTGTCTGGCTAAGACCACATACTGGATGGGTTTCAATTCTGATACCTTCCTACTTCTGGACTTACATATAGTACATATGACATACATAAATGTGTGTCTGCACACACACACACAGACACACACACACATGTATGACGCATCGACTTTCCTCCTGTTGGTGTCTCCTAATCTGGACTTCATTTTTGGTTTTTCAATTTTTTATGAGCAGATAGCCATTGGTGAAGAGCTGACATACGACTATAGATACAAACTACTCCCTGGAGAAGGATGCCCATGTCACTGCGGAGCTTCTAGCTGCAGGGGCCGTCTATACTAAATATCCATACTAAATTCCTCAGCGGCTTCTGCAACGTACATGGGTTGGTGCATAAAGTTCGACTGTGGACGACTGGAGATTCGAAGCCGAGAGCCATTCTTGAATGAAGTCCAATAGGTGAGGTATGTGCTTGTCGGAGCAGGACCATTGCCTGAAGCCTGCAATGTACCTGTAGGGTTTCATCAATTGCTTTTCAATTTGGTAGATAGATTGTACTTTAGCTAACGAAAAACAGGGTTAATCCTCTTTTTTTTTTCCTTCTTAGTCAAAGTTGAAACTGCCCTAAATTAGGAAATTTCAGTTGGGTTTTTCCCTGTACAGCGTCTTTAGGTAGTGACATGATGAAATTATCGGATGGCCAAAGTCTAAAATAATTTTTCTTGCAATGCCAGAGCAGCTTTTCCACACATTTATATGACTATGAGAATTACAAATATAATGATGCTTTGATGCCTTCACCATTTTTACAATGCTGTTATTATTTGAGCAATTTTATTCAGAGTTTGAATTGTAAATTGCAATAATGCTGAAAAGGGGTTGTTTTGGTAGTCATTTAACTTTGGTATATGATATCTTATGTAATGGCTTGGAGGTGAGTTTTATAATTCACCAGCAAATACTTGAGTTGATGTCTTCTGAAAAGTACAGAAGTGTACTGCTATATAACTAGCTTAAGATAGCTCCGCATGTTTGGTCTAGATTCAATGGTGCATGCTGACTAATGTGGTGTTTGGCAATAGCTTTTGGAGTTCCATAAGTGATGATGGAACTCCAAAAGCTGAAATTGAAATGTTTGGCAAACCAATATGTGCGATTCAATCACAGAAAAATGTATCGATCACAATAATATGTGATTGGCAAAAAGTTACATTGAATAGCTTTTGGCCAAAAGCAACTTTTTGTGACTCAATCTCAGAACCAGAAGATATAGCCAAACGGGCAGTAAGAATTGTTAAACAATTGTTTTGATAATTATGTTAAAATTTAGCAGTGATTTCACACAGTGATTTTCCAATATAAATTGCATTACTAGTTGCCCAACACTCAGCAAATTTTGCTCCTATGTCCGGAACTAGCAACACATTCTTGTGTATTTTCTTCCCTTTTTTGTCTCAATCGCAATTGTACGTTTTCCCTTTGGCACTATTTCCCATCTTCACTTGAGAATTTGAGGAAGCATTCATATCAACAAAATTCTCTTCACCGGTCACGTGATTACTATAGCCACTATCAAGGAACTAAACGTCATTTTTGTGTTCCGATGCCGATTGACAAGCAAAGACTTATGTCCATCACCTTCCTTCTCTTAAGAAAAATTTGCTTGTTGATTGTTCTTGAATCGACAATCTTTTTGAACATGCTCAAATTTCTTACAATCAAAGTATTGTGGTTTACCCTTAAATCAGTAATATTTGTCAATATGACTATTTCGTTTGCAAATTGCACACCTTGAAATCATTGGATTCATAATTTTGGTTTGAATAGCTTTTTAATTAAGAAGATAATAATGTTGATCCGAAGTGATGTTTAGAATCATGAATTTTGTCATTTAAAAAAAGTTATAGCAATAACCATAGAAGAAATTATGGTTAAGCCTCTTATTTTTCTAAGACTTTGTTTGGTTCGTGGATTCATGGAAGGAAAGAAAAAAGAGTAAGCCTTTGGGCACAAACAAATTTCACAAATATAATTCACAAACACCACAATGTGTCTATCTATCTCCTTTGTGGACCCCACAGTGTCTGTGGGCTCCACCAGGAGAGATAGACACATTGTGGTGTTTGTGAGATTTGCTTATGTCCAAAGACTTGTTCAAGAAAGATAAGGAAAATAAGTTTCATTGTGTTTTTCTCCATACTTAAAGGGAAAATTTAAAATATTGTTGTAACTTAGGAAATAAGCGACGAAAGTGACTTGCAAAATTCAAATTTTTTTAAAAACTTTAATTTCCACTATATTTCTTTTCTTTCCTATTATACTCACTATCTTCCTTAATAACCAAACAAATGAAAGCATTTTCTTCCGTGTTTTCTTTCTTTTGCTTCACTAAATCCATGAACCAATTAGAGCCTAAGCTTCTTTCATTTATGATTATAACTTTCTCCTATCTATGTAAAACTGTGAACTTGTTTAATTAAATTCAGGTGACAATCAAAAAGGTTACTATTATTTGCCTAGAAGGACCCAAGAGTTGCAAAACTGCAGGACATTCTCTTCCATCTTCATATTCACTTCCATTATTACATAAACAAAACTGAAGCATTGTTCTCTGATTTGTTCAGAACTTCATTTCTCTCTTTTGGAACACAAAGAAAACAAAAAAGAGCCCATAACTGATGCTCACCAGGGCTGCCATTCCTGTTCAAATTCAACAATAGATTCAAAGTGAAGAATAGTACAGTCACATTAAATATAAAAATATTTAAATATAGGTTTGTGTGTTAGAAATTTGGTAAAAAGTCACTAATATTAAATTATTTAAGTTTAAAATACAATTCTTTTTTAATTTTGATCAAAATTCCCTCATCAGTGAAACTTAATCAAATCAAATCAAATCTATATGTTATTTCCCATAAAAAAAATCTATTTGTTACAAAATTTCAATTTGAATTTGAAAATTTCACATAACTGATTAAATATGTTAAGGGACCTTTTATTACAATACTAATAATAATAAAAAAAAAAAGAGTTGGACTTAAGACAAAAAAAAAACTATTTTTATAGGACATGCGATTTAAACATGTCCACTAGGCCGTTTTGTAGGGACAATTAAGATTCCTAATTAGGAAAAAGGTCATTGATACATGAATATTAAGTAAAATGTTACTGTAGAAATACTAAGTAAAAATTTTCCTTTCTCTAACTTTTTAACTAACTATGAATCAAGTTGGACTTTAAATTCTTCGTATTACTCTAGGAATTTTTCGCCTAAAATTTTAAAAACTTTTGACTAAAATTCCATATATGCGTATGGGAATTGTTAAATACACCACATTTTTTGCTAAACACATTAGCAAAAAATATGGTATATTTAACAATTCCCTATATATATATATAATATATTCTTCTTACCATATTCCACATATTTTGCAACTATGGATTTTGTTCCTTTTGTGGGATTCTCTGGAATTGGGGATGCTTCCAACTGTAGCAACATGGAAATAATCACAAGCCCACTTCCAAATTTTTCTCTCACTACTCTCTCTCTCATATCCAATGACCAAAAACCAGCTATTCCTTTCACAAAATCTTCAATCACAACCTTGATAAACAAGATCACCCCAAAACAAAGTCCAAATTTGGCAATTGGCCTTAATTTCTTGTTTCCCGAGATACCGTTGACCAGATTGACAGCACAAGCAGTGGCATAAAGAGGAAACCAAAAGTACCAATCTAAAAGAATCAACAGCAAAGAGACCCACATTGAGATACAGAGACAAATTGACAATCTTAATAATTGTTTAAGATTAATTTGAATTTGTTTTAAGGAGAGAAGCTAAATAGGAGTGTGATACCTGGGTCATCCAATTGAACAGATGCAGAGATTGCAAAAAGGGAACCCATTAATAGAGAGCTCATGTTATGCAATTGTGTTCTTGGTGTTGCCATTTTTTAGTGAGCAATTTGCTATGTCTAGTTGATTCATTCTAACACTGCTCACCCACTTCTAATCTTTCAAAGTCAACATACAAAATATATATATCTATATATTTTATCTATACAATAAAATAAAGAATTGCTATTCACACTCTGTGGATTACTAAATACACTTTATGGAGTACATGAATAGGATGATACTACATCATAGGCCTGGCAAATGAAGCCCGTAGCCCCAAAGAAGGCGAGAGGTTTCTGTGCCAAGTGGTTCTGATAGTGAGGTGAGAAAAGCCTGCTTCAGATTGACATCATCAATTCCACCTAGGAAGTAGAACAACTTAGTCATCTTGTCATAATGTTTTTCCAAATCACTTCTTTTGAAGGAGCAGCATTTCATCCGGAGATAATCCTCGCGGGCTTGGTCTTTGTGAATGTCGGGAATCCCAAGAAATTCAGTATGGATGATATTGAGAAAATCATCAATGGAGGGTATTTGTACAAGCTGAAGTTGCCTGTATTCCCCAAGGCCGATGTACCATTGACGCAGACGTCCATGAAATCTTGACAGACATTTGGTGATTACTGATCGTGTTGTAGCTCCTGGTTGTAAAAGTTCAGCAGTGCACCATGCATGGAGTTTATAAATTTTGTCCAACCATTTGGATGGAGGAATATTGTCAAATGAAAAGCCTTGGCTTTGGGAATTGGAATTGGAGAATGGTGAATCAGTTGGGGGTTGAGGATTTGGAGGTGTTTGCTCAGGGCCAACTGGAGGGTCCACCTTAAACCCGGCCTATAATTGCTTAAAGTTACCTCTCGCAGGCCATTTGTTAACCTCGTTGGTCGAGATCGGGTTCAATTGGGATATTCGTGGGCCAGAACAGGCTAGGTCGCGGGCCAAAATTGGGTTCAACAACTTACATTATCCTCACGGGCTATTTTGGAATTTGTACTTTTAAGTTTTTTTGGGTTATCCCCTCTTTCTTTCTCTAATCTCTATTGTTAAGAGAATCAGGCATCTCTCTCTCTATATATATATATTTATGTATGTATATCGTATCTATATGTATAGTTCTAGTCTCTCCTCTCTCTCTCTCACTCATTGGCAATTCTAATATGAATTTGGGATCTACATAAATCTCTTAGTATTGTTCTTCAGGATTTGTGAATCTGGTTATCTGAGTAAGATCGAGTACTTGAAAAGTAAAGCAAATTAGGCTATAATAGCAATTTCCAAGTCTAGAAAGGTAAAGATCAGTACTTCTCTTCATTTTTTTAAAAGGGTTCTTTTCCATTCTCATACACACACACACACACACACACATATATATATATATATATGCATGTATGTACATATATAAATATAACAATTTTCTAAAAAGGCTATATATCTTTTGTTTGAAATTCTTTTGTGTCTATACCATAGGGTAGGAAGAGGATCACGGTCATAACCTGAACCGAACTAGTTATAACCCGGCCTGGCCCAGCCTGACCACAAACAAGCCCAACACAGACCCGGATCGGCCCGAACCCGTCCAGACCCAAACCTGCCCATTTGCCAGGCCTACTACATCATTTAGTGATTTTTGGAGTGCGAATAATAATTCCCTAAAATTAAAGGCTCTTTGGCTTAATGTTTTGCGTTTAAGGTTATTTGGTTTAACGGATTTTAGCTTCAAGGATAATTGGCTTCTGGAACAAGGGTTGCTTGGCTCCATGATTGTTTGACTATTGGCTTAATGACTGTTTGACTTAAATAGCTTAAGGACTTTTGGCCTAGGAATTGTATTATAGAAATGCATTGTCCTAATTATCGGAATTACAGAAGGCACACAATGTTATTTAGTGCGGAAGTGTAATACCCATAATTTTTGCTATATTTTTATATGATTATATAAATAAGATCATGTGGTTTTCACCTATCTTTTGTAAGAATGTAACCCCAATTGATTGCCTTCATATCCCAATCGAATACTCCATTTTCCAGTCCAATTGAATGGAGCTTCACCCAATCGATTGCTTCTGTGCCCAATCAATTGGATATGTCAGAAATCGGACACCAAGTTTACGTTCTGTGACTGTGGTTTGTTCCCCTTTCCTATATATATGTCTCCCATATATACATATATGTTTCTGTGTTTGAGAGAGAGAGAGAGAGAGAGAAAGAGAGAGAGTACAACATATATATACATCTGTATATATATACATGCACATATACACTCACAAAGCTTTCTAGGAAGAGAAGAAGAAGATAAGAAAAGGAGATGGCTGGAGGAAGAAGAAAGAAGAGAAGGAGAGAGAGAGAGAGAGAGAGAGAGAGAGAGAGAGCGCTTACCATCATCACCACCGAGCACCACCGAGCACTGCCACAATAACTCAAACTTCCTGTGAGTGTTTAGACTCACTTGGTAGCTTTAGTATATACTCTTTTTAGGTGTTTTGATAAAAGAAGAGACCCCTACGAGTTATGAAATGCTTTAGTTCATCTCTGCCAGTTCTGGGAAGAAGACTTCTCAATGGATTGGACTATTGATTGCTTTAATTTCCCAATCGATTGTACCTTTTTGTCCAATGGATTGTACTTTTTACCTAATTGATTGCTTAGTCCAGATTGTTGAATGTTCAAGTTATCTATACATTATGTATTGTTGAGATGTTATAAGTCGTACGTTAACTTTTAGATGTGGTACTGAGCAATGTACACGCCCAAATCATAATACTTAATGCATTGAATAAATGGAACCGCTCGTTTAATATTGTTATAATATTGTTAACTAGATTTGAAATCCGACATGCATAGTAGGGTGCCGTTAGCCGCAGAGGGTTACCTTGTTCATAGGTTGCAGTGTGAATGTGAATGCGAACGCAAAGATAGTATGATGTTGGGTGTTGAGTCCTTGTGAGTTGTGATGGTCAAGTTTGGTCATTTTACAATGTTGGGACTTCATGTCAGACTAGTATCACCTTAGTCCATGACCGAGGCCAAGGGGTACATCGTGAAAATTGTAAAATGGCTTCCGCTTTGATCCATAAGAGAGACCAAGGGGTATGCTGATGTTGTCACCTTGGTCCGATAAAGGTTAAGGGGTACATCGTTGGAATTTGTATCGTGGCTGTCGCATTGGTTCATGAGAGAGGCCAAGGGGTATACGTGAACGCCTTAGTTCATGAGAGAGGCCAAGGGGTATGCGTGAACGCCTTAGTCCATGATAGAGGCCAATGGATACAGGGCTGCCATTTTGGTCCACGAGAGAGGCCAAGGGGTATGCCAATGTAATCACCTTGGTCCACGATAGAGGTTAAGGGACACATCGTTTTGAAGGTTAGAATTCAAAGGGATGGTTAAGAATGTATACGTGGAGTCGTGAGTAAGAGTTCATAATAGGGTTGAGAACGTGTTAGTTGTTGCATATAGTGATTGTATACGTGAATGATAAAATGAATACATAAATACGAATGACGAAATAATCTTTAATGTTGTTGTTTTATAATACTGCATATCTATTGATACTTCGTAAGTCTTTACACCAGTCACGACTTATGGACCCCAAAAAGAATTTATTTTCCCTATTTTTGCTACTCTGGGGCATGACAGGAAGGCACATGAAGTTAGTCATCGGTCGAAGGCACGCGTAGGTAGAATTTCTCGATAGTGTCTTTAGACACATGATATAGCTAGGGGTGTCAATCGGTCGGTTTGGTCCAATTTTTTTTATGTAAAGTGACTAGTTTTGGTTTGATTAGGTTTAGTGTATTTTTTTTTTGGTTCAGTTCGATTTTTACAATGAAATTGTTTTTTGAAAATCGACCGAACTGGACTGAACCGATAGTTTGGTCGGTGTGTCAATTTTCTTGACACCCCTAATTACACCTAATATATGCATACATACACAAGGAGTTTCCTGTGAGGGAGTCTGCAAGTTATAAACTTGCGGACTCCTGTTTTCAGCCCTTGGATCATGTGAAATAACAAAAATACCCTTAGTGAAACATATGATATGTAATACCCATAATTTTCGTTGTAATTTGGTATTTCTATATATATAAATAAGATCCTAGGACTTATCCTTGTCATTGAGCCTGTTTGTCTATGCTTTTGCTTATGCGATTTTGACCGTGGTTGGTAGATCTGCTTAATAGTAGAACTGCTTATTATAGTTGGGTGTTTGGTTGATAGGTTGTATAACTGATTATATTGTCAGAACAGCTTGTGAATGCGTTTGGTTAAAAAAAAAACAGAACGTGTGAATGTACAAAAGTCAATTGTGCCCTTAGGTTATAATTTGTATGTTAGTGGTAAATTTAGCATTATTAACTATTAATTCATAAATACTTTAATTAATAATTTAAATATACTATATTTTTATGTTTATATTGAGAAAATAAGGTTTTATAAGTTAATTAACAGTTAATATACCACTAAATTACTCAGCTACTTAATAAATAATTACCACATTCAGTAATAATTAACAGTACAAACAATTAATAACTAATTTATTATTACTAAAGTGCCTTTGTTTGTATGCATGTAAAATATTTAGACAGTGCCTTTGTTTGTATGCATGTAAATTATGTAATGTCTACAATTTCTTTCTTTTGTCTTTTAGGGGACAAGGATCATAAGGGTAGAGTAGATATTTTGGTGACTCAAGTTGACTAGTTCAAGTTGATTATCAAGGGTTGGAGATCGTGATAACTATAAGCAAGGGGACCCTGCATTTTTACATCTGCAATTTTGCCATCTGAGAGTTGCGTTTGAATTTGTAATTTTGGCAACCAAACACACCCAGATCAGCTTTTGTGGCCATATCTGCGTTATAGACTCCTAATTCGCAACCATAAACAACCATATTGTTAAACTTCAAACCATAAATCAAGTGCCATCGTTTGTACCCCAATCGATTTCCCTTTCTTACAATCGATTGCCATCCTGCCGACCTGAATTCATGACATGGCTTATCACAATCGATTGCCCTTGTATCCAATCGATTGTCATCAAATATTATGCAATCGATTGCCATTAGTCCCAATCGATTTCCATCCAGCTGCCACCTGCCCTCCTCTTTTCCTATATATATATGTTTTGTTTGTGTATGGGTGGACATTTTGGGGAAACCAGAGAGAGAGAGAGAGAGAAATAGAGAGAGAGAGAGAGAGAGAGAGAGTTAGGGAGAGAGATATAGTTTATATATACACACACTCACACACATATATATATACACACACCCGTTTATATATATACCAACTCACATGTACATACACACACACATTCTTACCAAGGAAGAAGGAAGAAGAGGAAAAGAAGCAGAAGAAAAGGAAGAAGGATACAGAGAGAGGGACTGGAAGAGAAAGAGGAGAGAAAGAGCTCACCAAGACCCGCGACCACTCCAAGCTTCATCAGACCTTAACAGTGAGTGCCTATACTCACTGAGTAGCTTAGTTATGTTGTTTATAATTGTTTCGGTAAGAAAGAATGAATGTATACTGCACCAGAATGGCCGATTTGTCACTGCTCTAAGAGGTGACAAAGGACCTTTGCCAGTGCTCTAGACCGTGACAACTCCGGGGGTGACAAAAAATATGTCACTGAGCAGTGACAATTTCGTTTGTTACCACCCATTTGAGGACCCCTTAAAGGGGTAATTGCATTTACTTTGTCACTGCTATTGACCGTGACAAAAAATTTTAAAATTGTCACTGCTGTGAACCGTGACAATGTGGGGGTGACAATTTTTATAGATTTGTCACTCTTCTTGACCGTGACAAATGTTAGTTACAATATTTTCAATTTGTCACCTTTGTAAACACTGACAAAATTGAGTAACAATTTGTGCATTTGACACCTCTTAAATGGTGACAAATGGTAGTGACAATTTATCAAATTTGTTACTGCTTAGAACCGTGACAAATTTTGAAAGAATTTTTAAAATAAATTTTGTTTCTTTTGGTACCTGTATAATTGCAATCCAAAACATCTAGCTTGAAAATGGATTTTGCGCCAAACATGAGTCATACTCAAAATTAACAATGAACATTTGAAAATAAAATTTAATTCATCGAACAACTTAGTTCAACAATCAGTGCACACAATAATTATTACAACATTGGATCACTCAATTCCCATGACCAAACTTTAGTTTATTGTCATAATTAATTAAAACCATAAAAATGTACAACCAAAATACAACCTAAAAAAGTGATGTCTTATCATCAGAGCACAGAAAACACAACAATAAACGAAGACCGTCGAAGCTTGCTTTCTTGCAAAATTAAAAGATAAAAATCAGTTTTAGAGAAAACTATCCATTATTTCTCTGCTCATATCCCATTCCAATAAGAGAAAAACCTACCTCAATTACCAAGTGAAATCACTATATATGCTCAATCCGTCGTACCACAATTACTAAGTAAAAACTTAAATAAGCTCTGGACCAATTTATGCTCATATTTATTCTAGTCCACTCAGACAAACACACTTCAATTACTAAGTGTAATCACTCTTTATGAGCATCATGAGCTGATTAATACTTCAAGAAGAATTTAATCAAATAGCTGAAGAAACCCAATGTTGTTTCACTAACTAGTAGCAACTTACCACATTGGTGATTCTCAAAATTTTCAACCACTCTACCTCTATCTGGCTTGCTGCTACTTGGCTACGGCATTGCTTGGCTCTAAACGAAGAATTCATGGATGACATACACAATGCTAACATTTACAAAACACAATGATCAGGACTAAAAGCCATCGAGAGCATGAGCATATCCAACGTCCAATCTAAAGGTCAAATTAACATACCTGAGGAAGTGGTACTTACATTTGCTGCTGGAGATCAAGATACTGCTATTAAGGATCTAAAAAAGTTGGCATACTTGGCTGGTTTTGATTTTGTGCATTTAACGAGTTCAGCATATGATCTGATTGGGTAGTTTGTTATTGCATTCTAGATGGATCGGGTAGAGGAACCTAAGGCATATGAAAGGCTGGCATGGGAAATCTTCGACCTAAATGAGCTGCCGCTGCTGCAGATGGCATCATTTAGCAATACGAACTTAAAAATATTAATAATGTCAATTACGATTCCCAAGTACATAAAAATCAATATATGCAGCTTACTCATCAATATAAGCTTGACACATACCCAAATTCGTACCTTTGTCATTGATTTAATTCACACAGAGCATTCGCAAAGATTTCCACAAGTGGTTAATTTTCTGTCGCAAAAACTGAATTAGGACTTTGACTCAAATAAATTAGGTCTATGTAGCAAAGCAAAAACTTTATTAGTTAGGTACTTCTAGCCATTAGAGAAAAAGAAGAGTAAAATGGAGTTCTTTCTTGCAATTTTTTTTAACAAAATGGAATGACAATAGAAAATCCTACCGTGGGTTCATGGTCTGACACTACCAATGCAGTCTAATCGATTTGTCCTACAAGAAGAAGAAGAAGAAAAAAAACTGATCTAGGAGAGCCAAGAGATGAATATGAAAATTTTGGAAGTAACTATAAGCAGGAAATAAAAATGAGAAAAAAAAAATTAATTTGGCCTTGAGGATTTTATAGCATGAGCTTCATCCAAAACTACCCTATACCAATCAATTTTGTGGAAAATGCTGTCCTCCCCATCCTGTTTCATAATGCACAAAAGCATTTACAAACAGTTAGGAAGGAAACCGGTTCCATAGTATTTTTAGCATTTTACCTTGTCTTTTTGCTTGGATCATATTCGAAATTGAGTGTTCAAAATATAATACGAACTTGAAAAAAGAGGATGCCAGTGATTCGCAAAGTTCAAAATTTTTAATTCATCTTCACATGTTTTTGTTATGAACCAAACAAGAAATGTACTATCATATTGAAAAGAAAAAAGAAAAGAAAAGAAAAGAAAAGAAAAACTTACACTTTTATAAGCAGCGCTTAAGACACTATATGTTGTCAAAACCACATCATTTTCTGAGACCACCTTGAGGTCATTGGTTCTATCCCCACCACAGTGCACAAAAATTGAGATACTTTCTGGTTTTGGTGTTTCAAGCTCATCCTGAGGTAATTGATAAGAATTAAGATTTTTAGTTAAATCAATTCATTACTGGAACCTATAGTATGAAATGTTTGAGACAACTTGGATTATAAAAAAAATTGAATTAAATAAATGAGTAAAGTGAACCATAACAAAGAACTAAAAAAAAGGACATATATGTGAATTTATAGGCAGGAAATGCTAACGTACTACATAAACATTTTTAAATGGATTAAAATTTTATTGTCCCCTAAAAAATAAGGACACTAAAATAATTTGGCAAAGGAACTAAAGTAATTTATTTTAGGAGCTGCTAATACCGAATACCTCTCCACATGCACCCCAAGCAGCAAGGATGAGTACATGAAGTATCTCCTATGGTATATGTGGGTGTACAGAAAAATTGGTCGTTGTACTTAGTAGCTTCCTTATTTTAATACCCTCATTGCGAAATTACTTCAATGCCTTCATTCTCAATGAGATGAAAGGGTTTTTCTTATTCATTTAAAATTTTTGTATATATATATATATATTATACATGTTTCATATGATTAATTGAGTGACTCACCTTTCACTGTCAACAAAGCCATTGGACAAACAATGAGAGTGCCACCTCTTTCTTTTGGTGAGACTTCTGTACTACAATCTTTCTTCCTTTTCTTTATGTATTCAGTGTCATCCATAGCTTCCCTATAGCTTTTGATTATCAGGAATTCTGTAACACCCGTACTCGAAAAAATGGTTATTATTATGTTAATATGCATTAATTTATATAATTAGTGTATAAAATGGGTTGAGGGGAGACTTTGGACTTGCCTGTATGAAAAGTATTCAGAGAAGGATACCATTTGGAGAAAAAAGTCCCCTGTGAATGGGACCCAGTGAAGGGCCGGTTAAAATAAAGTGCATTTAAATTATTAGATGCATTTTTATTTGATTAATTTGATATATATGTTTAAATGTTTCCATGTTACATTGTTTAATATGTTAGCCTTTAATACCAGATTGGGTACTCGTATAGGGGTATAAATGAAAAAAATCATAATTAGTAGGTACGTTAACAATTTTATAAATATTTGGGACCCACGTTGGGACCCATACAGGAATTAGACAAACACTCATTAGATATTTGGATAGTTAATGGAATGTTTGGGGGATTTCGGGGGTATAAACGAAAAGAGAGGAAAATGATGGTTTAACCCCTCATGCAAGTTGCATGGGTGTGTGTATGTGTCAAGGAAGTCCCATTTACAGGAAAAAAAGAAGAAGAAGAAAGACAGAGCTTGGAGAGAGACGATGAGATTCCGAGACACCGACGCCGTCTATTTGTCGTTCCGTCGCCGCCGTTCGTCCAATTCGTGAATCGAAGCCACATTCAGATTCGTAGAGGTGAGACGATTGTTTTATACCTTCAATTTACGTTTTAATCATTGAATTTTGGTAGCTCATACTAATCTGTAATGCCCTGTATTTTTAGGTATATATTTATCCCAAGTACCTTTCCTAGCCTTTGGGTAAGTTTACATCCCAATCGATTGGTATCATTTACCAATCGATTGCCACTTTTGAGAGTCCAATCGATTGCCTTCATCCTAATAAATTGCTATTCCAATCGATTGAATGTTTTACCAATCGATTATTGCCGACCTGATCAATGATGTGGCACATACCAATCGATTGGCACCTGGTACCAATCGATTGGGAGTAACTGGACTTGGCCACCTCGTTTGATTTGTATGGTTATGATTGTTTTCCCCTCCCTATATATACCATTTCCCTTATATATATATATGTTTGCTGTGTGTGTGTTTGAGAGAGAGTGAGAGCTAAAAACTCTCATATATATACACACATATATTATATATATACACACACACACACCCCCTCTCGGGTTAGAAGAAGAAGAAGAAGAAGAAGAAGAAGAAGAAGGAGAAGAGGAGACTAGAGAGAGAGAGAGAGAAAAGACAGACAGAGAGAGCAGAGAAGAAAAGGGAGAGATCACTCACCATAGCTACCGCCGCGGAGCTCGGGACGCCGTCATCAAAACGCTGGAGAGAGGTGAGTTTCATTAACTCACTCAAGGCATTGTTTTTGAGATATTTGTATATGTTTAATAACGTGTATGGAAGAGGAGAGGAATCCCAACGTTTTTATATAAAACCAGCAATTTCTGAGGAAGAAGACAGAGTCCAATCGATTGCCATTGGATCCAATCGATTGCCATTGGATCCAATCGATTGGATAAGTTTCCAATTGATTGCCATGAATCCCAATCGATTGCTATCCCAATCGATTGCCATTTTGCCCAATCGATTGGCATTGTTTCCTATCGATTGCCTTGTTTGGTCAATCGATTGGATATGAGCAGAATGTTATTTGTATATTGTTTTATGCTTATGATATATCAAACTTGTTAATAGTTGTACCATATGTGTTATTGTGATATGTGGATAAGATATATATATATATATGTGCCATGTCAGGACTAGACTCACATGCAGTGATCGTTAATATTATAAGATGAATTATTCTATGTTAACTATTGATATAAGATGAAGTGTTTACTTGTATTATGATGATATTGCTGAACTGAATAGTAGACAGAACACGATTGCATGTTAATAACCGGATAAAGGGTAAATATGATGAATACAGAGCATGTGGTAATTCTTGTATCTAGAGTAATGCATTTCACGACATATGGTCAGCATGCATGGGATAAAGGGATGTGAAGAGATGAGAGATTACGATGAGAAATAGAAACTATGATTTATGTGGGATAATGAGATATGTGTACTTTGAAGAATATGTGATATGAGTACTTTGGATCTGTGGGATCAACGGCTGACGAGTCGGGTGGACGTGGGATGGTTAGAGTTCTTAATGCGCCTCTCGCTGTTGAAGACGTCCAGTGTACCGTTGAAGACGTCCGGCTAGTGCTCTAATGTATTCTCACCCGTGTAGACGACCAGTGAGGATATACACATCGTTGAAGACGTCCGATGTGCCGCCTCCATTGTTTATAGATAGGTGGTACCGTGTAGACAATCGGTAACCCTATCAAGGGATTGTGAGACCTACTGCCTAGTCAGGTGATCCGATTGGTATTATGGTATCGACTTATGGATATCAGAGTTTGTATTGTGGTATAGAAGAATGGATATGGACTTGTATTATGGATACAGAGATGGATAGAGATATGAATACGGAAATGGATATAAATATGAGAATGGTTAGCAAGATGATGTTCAGTCGTGGATTCAGCGTCCCGACGTAAAGGTAGATGCATGCATGGGTAGTGGCATGGGTTACATGCATGGATTTGGTGAATACGTAATGAGATATATATACACCATGATCGTTATTATTGTTTTCATTTAATATGTTTCCTGCTATCATTGAATTCGTGAATAGTTTAATGAGACCTCTGCTATGTTTGTGAGTGACATCATTGTTAAGAGATTAACCGCATTTTAAGATGGTGAATAATAACGGTGATGAGTGTTGTTTAGTGTACTCACTCAACTTTGTATTCAAAGCTGATGGCGTTTGTGCCCTGGACATTCCAATGTCTAGAGCTTGGCAGGTCTTGAGGACAAAGACTGATGTTCCGCCGACCTTGGAGTTGAAGACTTGAAGACGACGACGTGCAACTTTGTAAAAGTTAGTTTATATATATGTTGTACTTTTGTTAATTATTGTTATAGGCATCAGACTCTAAGTTAGCTGTTGTAATAGATTTAGTAGACTTTTATAATTGGTACTTGGGCATATGTTGCTTCCAAACCTTTTATATTTCCACTGTAGCCTCTGATTATATTAATAAGATATGAATATCATCCTCCCTATCGTTGAGTTTATTGGTTTGTATAGATGACAATGCGGTTATTCGCCAGTCATGAACCTACGAGACCAAAAAAGAACTTGTTTTCTCTATTTTTGCTTCTCCGGGGCGTGACAGGATTTTTAGTATCAGAGCCTAGGTTTTAGTTGTTAATTGCTTGTCGTTTGTGATTAGAACCCAACTTTTAAGTTAATGTCGATAGCATGAGGATTAGTTGAGATGAGATGAGATTGTTATCTTATCATGTAGACGAGAAGTTTGAAGAATCTATCTGAGAATAGTTTGTTAGCAAGTAGTAACTGCTGGAGCCAATAAGAAATCGTTAGAACTGTTGATAGTTGAGTTCACAGAGAACAAGGCATTGAGAGTTGGTTGTGGGTATAGGGATTATAAGTGTCGAGCGCCGTTGGATTTTAGACACTGAAAAATTCCTGAGCGATCTCAGAACAGTTGGCATGACCTAGAAGTAGAAAGAAGTTATGGATAAGATTATCCTGTTACCTTGAACCACATGTTAGTTGAGTGGTCTCACATGTTAGTTAAGCAGTACTCATAGTCTAAAGCCTGAGAATAGACAAAGAATGCTTAAGATTTGACGTTATGCTTAGTTTCGTGATCTTTGTTTTGAGCATAGATACATTTGAATACCTAGTAGGTAGACTGACCTCTATGGTTATATTCTTATATCCGTATTGCTTGGTGTGATCTTATGATATAGTGGTATAGTGTAATTACTACATGTTCTTGATTAAGTTGTAAGATAGAATGCGTCTGATCGAATAGTTTTTCATTTTAGGTAGTGACACTGGACACTACCAGCACTCGTTATAGTTAGAACGACTCGAGGAAAACCCGGGCCAGCTGAATGGAGTACCTAAATTAGTACCTCCTCAGATAGATCCAACAGGGATGATTGGAGCTTTCATCTGTTGCATGGAACAAGTTATCAATCGTGATGATCGTGTCATTGGCAATGAAGCACCAGTACGTCCAACGAGAGTCAAGCTGCTAAAGAAATTTCGTGCTCTTTAACCAGGAACCTTTACTGGATTAACGGGAGCATGGCAAGCTGAGCAATGGATTCTTCAAATAGAATTGATATTTGAGACACTTGAATGTACTGACACTGAGAAAAGACATCTGACTATATTTCAACTGACATTCTCAGCAGTAGATTGGTGGGACGCAGTAAAACCTACGATAGGTGAAGAAGCTGTAGGAAGAATGACTTGGGAATCATTCAAGACTCGATTTCTAGAGAAGTACTTCCCAGAATCTGAGAAAAACAAAAGGGAAATGGATTTCATACAATTAGTCCAAGGTAGTTTTACAATACCAGAATATACAACTCAATTCGAGAGACTATCACGATTTGCACCGCATATGATCGATACCCCAAGAAGGAAGATCAAAAGATATCATCAGGGACTAGTTCCACATATCTGTCATATGAATATAGGACATTTAGATCAATCTTTCGAAGCTCTGGTAGAAATGGCAACGAAATTGGAAGACGACACTCTAATTAGTGAAGAGCAACGATCTGATGTAACATTTCCAGAGTACGATCAGTTTGTCCTAACGAATTAGAGAGGAAGAGATAGTCAGATTGTGTTGGCAGCTAACCAAGTTCAACAAGGAAACACAGAGAGAAGCTATATGGGCAACCGCCAGAAGTGTAAGAGATTGGGGAATGACAAGAAAGAATCAAAACTAGTGGCGACTCTAACCCAACACAAAGAACGAGATATCTGCTACAATTATGGAAACACCTGGACACCATTTCCAAGAATGTAGAGCATCAAAGAAATCTAATAGACAAGGACTACGATGCTTTAACTGCAGTAAAGTTGGTCATGTCCATAAGTTTTGTCCAGAACTAGAGATTCAACACAATATTCCGTCACAACAAGTATCACGAGGACAGACCCAATGAACAAGTAATGCATCTCGACTTAGACAAAGACTATAGACAGGAGGTATAACCCTCATCATCTACATTTTTTGTATTACATATGATCCCGACATACAGGAAGTTGGCATTCTTTTGATTTGATTGTAAGAGGATTAGCCTATACTGTAAATGGTAGATACCTGAACAATTCATTTGACACTAATCAACAGTAATTATCCAAGTATAGATATGACATCAACTGTACCCCATAAAACATCAATTGCATCCCTATCTGACATCATTAGCTTCCCTACACGAAAGACTATGCCAATCGTTGGTAAGTTGGATAGAGACTAGAGATGAGGAATCTCAATTCCTTTAGACGTATCCTTGACCGGAGAGGATGAACTAGAAGATTGCGATTATACGAGAAGAGATATGAGTAATGTAGAGACGATACCAGAATTACAACGAGTACCACTGAAGATCGCTTTTTGACATTGAGTTCCTGTTGCTTTCATCCTTTCGAGATGCTATACAGTAGATCGACTCACGAAAATCAGTAAATAGCCCTGTCTAACCTATTTAATCAAGTATGTGGAAGCAGAATAAGTATTCAACGGATGGTACAAACTCGAGAGATGATTATATCAATAGTACATGATAATTTGGAGACGTGAGAAAGTTTAAATCACCAACTACGATGTCGGAGTCAAAATGGTTTTAGGTCAACACATTGAAGGATGACAACAACCAGGTGTGGATATCGCAGGTTGACCTACCCACAGCTTTTCTTAAAATCTTTTCTAAATTTCAATTTCAAAAACAAATGAGTCGCCACTTAATTTTAAAAGGAAAATTAAGAAACCATTTTAAAAGCAAACTGATCTTTTGCGAAACCAAAGATTAACTAGGTCCGGGGATTATGGAATGAGAGAGGAAGGAGCCCGTCAGACTAAAACACCCTCTCTCATCCTATCTTGCGATAGGCCTCTACTCAATATCCTTTTAATCAAATTTATTAATCTAAGTATGCCCTCAACTAATACATATATATATATACATTACAAAAAGCATGTCCAAAGGGTGTAAAATTGCAAATGGCAAAATATCATTCAAAAGCCACATAATTCAAATAACAAGCGATATGATATGCAATAGAGAACAAGTGAACTTACCCGGGATCCAGCAGCGATAGTAAACGTGTAATGCATGCGAACAAAAGAAAATCCTAAAAGAGTCTCTAATCACATATACACATAAGGCAAAACCTAATTCTAAGGTGTCGCGCATTAAGTCGAAAAATCAAGTAAAAAATCAAGGAATTTAATGAACTAGAGAGGGATTGAGAAAATCGTACCTTAAGAACGCTACAAAACAAGGGGTTAGTCCACATGATATGCAAAATATGATGTTAGAAATAATAATCCTAAATTTCTAGCTTAAATCTATCTAATGTAATTAAATCCAAAGCAAATAAATCTTAATTACAAGTGCCAAACCATATGATTGAACATGTACATGGACAAGGATAAACTATGAAATACTCTTAAACTTGAATTCAAACTCAACTAATCATTATTAAAGCATGGTTCAAACCTTAGATCATAAGAAAGTCATTTAGGCCCTTATTTACAAGGTAAGTCAAATGTGTCATAAAAAAACTCTGAAAATTGCAGAGAGCAGACCAGACATTCAAAAATAGGAATAAAATACTTTCGACTGTTGGATCTTAATGATTTTTGGATATGTTATGCCTCTGTGAGTCTAGTTTCCAAATCAAAAAGAAAATCAAAGTTTCAACGGTTAGATCTCCGGGAATATGGAAAACACTAGACGTCACTCAGCATCTTACAACCTCCTGTCCAGAATTCTTGCACGATTTATTAAAAATAGTAAAAAAATCAGAATTGCTTTGTTCTTTTTAGGGTGACTTCCTAACACCTTAATCTACTTGGAAAAAATTATTTTGGGTCATGGAAACTTTATTAGAACTCTGATTTAATTATTTCAAAAGAGTGTTGCTGTTCTGAAACTATTCTGAAATTCTGGACAGATTGTTGTTGCTTCACAAAAACCATGATCAAACCATTCTAAACATGAAACCACCTCAAGACAAAAATTACAGTGGTAGAACAATGTGTTATTGACACTTTCCCGTTGGTTTCACTTGATTTCAACGGTTAGATTTCGAACTAAAAATCTTTGATCAAAAACAGTTTATGGATTCACTGTTTTTATTTTGCTAGTTCAACTTTTATTTGGTAACTCCAACTATAAAATCATGAAGTTGAGTTAAACCAAACCACTTCTCCCACCACTTGATGGCCATGGGAGACTACAAACCTTTACCCTTCATGGATTTCAAATGAAATATGGATGGGCTTCATGAAATCTATAAGTTGTAGAATCTAAACCATGGAGATGGATTTAGACTCAAAACTACATTCTCCTACCATTTAATGGTCATTGAAGAAAAGGGGAGGGGGTTATGGCCATGACTCATAAGCCTTAAAGGAATATTGAAGGGATTCCTCAAGACATCAAGTTTAGAAGATCCAAATCATGAATGTGGACTTGGATCCTCTTGTGAAGTGTTAATTAAACTTTGACTTCCTATGTGAAGCACAAGCCTACATAGGTGTTCAAAAGATCATGCTCTAGAGATCAAAGGAGATATTGAAGATCTCCAAGACCTTCAAGAGAAGAAAATAAACAAGAGAATGGAAGAAGATAACATGGAAACAAAAGAAAAACTCCTAAGTTTACTTGATGAACAAAGAGAATAATGAAAGATTTTAAGACTAGAGATGGGAAGAAGGGATAAGCTAATAATCTATGATTAGAGGATCACCTCCAAATTATCCTCAAAGTTTTCTTTTCTTTGAAGATGTTCCAAGCTCTTCTCTCTAATTTTCTAAAACATTTGTTTTCTCTAACAAATTGTTGGTGAAATGGAAGTATATGCTCTCTCTCCCAATATCTCTCTTGGTGTTCTTCTTGGTCTCTCTCTTTTTTGTTCTCCCCTCTCTTCATGAAGATACCTCTTCATTTATAGGCAAAATCAACAGATATTTTTGGTGAATTTCGGAGTGAAAAACAGGTGTAATTCCCTCATTAGTTGGTACAATGTGTACTTTCTGAAATTATGCAGACTGCTGCCCAGCGCGGCAGTCCAGACACTGACGCGGCAGTCCGTGACTGCCGCTGCGACATTCATCAAATGCCGTTGCGGCACTTAATGATTGCCGCGCGGCATTCACCAAATGCCGCGCCAATTAATGGATTGCCGCAATTTTTTCAGTCTTACTTTATCAGTTTTTTGTTCTTATCTGCATGCGCATACGTATTGCTCTGCAAAATACAGATTTTAAAAGCAAACGGCAGTCAGAAACCTGCGGCGGCACTTGATGAGTGCCGTAACGGCACTCTGTGAATGCCATGCGGCAGTCACCAAATGCCGCGGAATCCCGCCGTGTGCCGGTTTTGACTAAAATTCCCCTTTTAGGTCTTTTCTCTTTTTGAAACAAATTATTTTTGAATATCTTTTCCAAAAGTTGTGTTTTATATCAGAATTTTCCTAAGTTACCTGGTATTTCTCTCTTTCTGTGAAATTTTATCGCGTTTTAGGGACTTTCTGAAGAGCTTGGAATACTTCAAATTTTTCGGTCCTTATCATCATCGGACTTGGAGGTGACACTCTCCTAAATTTGACGTCTGGTCAAAATTGGGGTGTCTACAGTTTACCCCTCTTCGACAGAGCTTGTGGAGCAACGCGTGCCTCAAGTGAATGTCGAAGTCTGTGTGAAGACATGCCTTTGGCCAGACTGTCGAATTTAGGTAAAACAAAATGCGTTGCAAGAAGTGGCTTCATAAACGGTTCATGTCGGTCGTGCTCAACAGCGAGCTGCCTACGTATCCCATCAGGAATCAGACCGAGACGTAGTTCGGGCACGGGGTCGAGCATTCACAAACGCAAGTAGTCACACGGATGGATGCACCTATCCTGTCGTGATGCAAGTGCCATGCAATGGTGTTTTCTGATTTGACCTAGTTGTGTAAATATCGTGCTCATCATGTTTTCCCACGCATATTTCGTGACGTTTTAGTCAGGGAAGATTAATCATGCGCAAATCTGTCATGAAGGTGCTTTTGATTTGATCACAAGGGTTGACGCGAAAACCGGGAATATAAATACGTTATATTCTCAAAAGGATGGTTAATCGCAAATACGTTGCGAGAACCGGGAATATAAATACGTTATATTCTCAAAAGGATGGTTAATCGCAAATACGTTGCGAGAACCGGGAATATAAATACGTTATATTCTCAAAAGGATGGTTAATCGCAGATATGTTGCGAAAACCGAGAATATAAATACGTTATATTCTCAAAAGGATGGTTAATCGCAGATATGTTGCGAAAACCGAGAATATAAATACGTTATATTCTCAAAGGAGGGTTAATCGCAAATATGTTGCGAAAACCGAGAATGCAAATATGTTACATTCTCGAGGCGAGGGTTGACGCAAATATGTTGCGAAAACCGAGAATGCAAATATGTTACATTCTCGAGGCGAGGGTTGACGCAAATACGTTTGCGAGAACCGGGAATATAAATACGTTATATTCTCAAAAGGATGGTTAATCGCAAATACGTTGCGAAAACCGGGAATATAAATACGTTATATTCGCAAAAAGGATGATTAACGCAAATACGTTGCGAAAACCGGGAATATAAATACGTTATATTCGCAAAAAGGATGATTAACGCAAATACGTTGCGAAAACCGGGAATATAAATACGTTATTTTCGCAAAAAGGATGATTAACGCAAATACGTTGCGAAAACCGGGAATATAAATACGCTATATTCGCAAAAAGGATGATTAACGCAAATACGTTGCGAAAACCGGGAATATAAATACGTTATATTCTCAAAAGGATGATTAACGCAAATACGTTGCGAAAACCGGGAATATAAATACGTTATATTCTCAAAAGGATGATTAACGCAAATACGTTGCGAAAACCGGGAATATAAATACGTTATATTCGCAAAAAGGATGATTAATGCAAATACGTTGCGAAAACCGGGAATACAAATCCGGGCCCACAGGCTCAAATATTGCGATTTTCAAAATTGGGAACCTAACGGGCCCAAAAATCTCAAATTTTCAAAAAATAGGAGGCCCACGGGCTCGAATTTTTTTGGAACTCCAAAATTTGTAGTCAAAGTGTACCTATGAAATGACCCCGAGGGCAAAAAGTGCAATGAGGGCAATTTTGGGGACTCAAACTCAATTTATGGGACTTGATTTGAATTTTTGGGGGGAAAGTAAATATCTATGAACCGCCTTAATCGCGGCACACGCGGTTTTTCGCGGCAGTCCGTGACTGCCGCGCGGCACTCACGGAGTGCCGTTGCGGCACTCGGCGAGTGCCGCGCGGCAGTTAACCGACTGCCGCGCACGGAAAAATGAGTGCCGCGTTTGGGGGCAGTGGCTTAAAACCGCCGGGGTTCTCTTCCCATCCTCTCATTCTCTCCTTCTCTTCACCTCGAGATCTCTCTGGAGAAATTTTTCCCTCATTCTTTCTTTGCCTCTATATCGATCCACGATATTCCCAGGTTAGTTTTGCTAGATCAGGGCTTGATTAAACTTGTTTATTTCACTGTTTTTTCAAAATTTTCATAAATCTAACGCTCGAATTCTCTCTTTTCTTTGACAGTGTTATGGCGAGTGGTTCAGGACGCAAGAAGAGGGCTAGGTATACTGCCACGCATCACCCAGACGCCACGCTTTTATTGAGGGATCCTGACGAGCATCTGTCGGCCCGCGCGTTCAAGCGCGAGGTAAACACCCTTCTTCTCTTATTTTTGTATTCTTTTCTTGCATTTCCCTTCCTGTGTGGATATACCATAGGGTTGCTATGACTTTAGATACCCTGTTCCGGACGACATGCTCGTGGTGTTTTGAACCCCCCACTTCATGCCCCTTGCAACAAAACTTTTTATTTCGGGAATAAACTGGGTGTTAAATTGGAATTCTTTCGAATACTCATCCTTTTATTTGTTACTATTTTCATTTCTTTCAACTTTTAATTTCTCATCAAAGGTTTTGGAAATCAAAAAAATTTCAAACATCCAATACCCATGAATACACAATCCTGAAACTTCTCCCGTATCTTATTACACTTGTGGACTTCCCCGAACGTTCTAGGCGCCCTTCTTTTATTTGAAACTGACTCCTGAATGCTTGCGACCACGTACTTCCTTGTACTTATTTTGGAATCAAAGAAATGCGGACAAACTACTTTTTCTCTTTTCTTTTCTTTTCGAAACCTTGCTACAACGTTGAATGTTTTTTCTTTTATTCATTTCAAACAAACGTGAAATCTTTTGTGAACACTTCTTGACTTTCCATTTATTAATCATTTACTTGCTGTTGTTGCCCTCTTCTTTATCCATCCCCTAACAACAAACTGTTTATTCTTTTCTTGCAGCTGCAGCCAAAGGTGCTGAAGGGGCACGGCAGCCTCGCCCACGGCCACGAGTGGTATATAGAGCTGAGCCCGGCTGTGAGGGCTCTGGTGGATGCCGCAGGGTTTGGAGACTTCGTCAAGCTTTTGACGAAGAGCTCCAACGACCTTCAGCAGATGCTTGCACTGGCCGAGCGGTGGTGGGATACCACGAGTACCTTCCACTTTGACTTTGGGGAGATGACGATGACCCCCTTAGACTTCAGCATGATTACGGGGATCCCGTTCGGAGGGGAGCCCCTGCGGCACTTTTCGGATCAGGAGTGGGATCGGATGGAGCCCTTGCTGGGGGTGGTCCCGGAGGAGGCCTTGATCACTGCTCGATGGTTCATGGACACTTTCCGGGGGAAACCCGGCTTCACAGACGAGCAGATGGCCCGTGGTTTCTTGATGTATGTGCTGGGGTGCTCCCTGTTGAGCACCAGGGGGGACCGGATTTCCGCTTCCTTGGTAGCGTCGTTGGAGCGTCTGGACCAGGTTATTAGGTATGACTGGGTCGGTACAGGGTTGGCCATCCTGTATAGGCATATGAGCGCCATTTCCCGGGACAGGTCGGCCGGTACCGGCGGGTATTGGAGAGCGTGGGAGGTATATTTTTCTTATATTATCATGTTGCTTTCTTTCTTCCTCTCTTAAGTGTGAGACTAATCTTCTTTCTTCTCTCTTTGTATCACAGATTTGGTCCCACGAGTATCTTCGCATGATGTCTCCGCAGACACGCGACGCCGACGCCCTTATCATGCCCCAGGGGCTGAAATGGGCGAAGGATAGGGTCGGGAGGAAGACCGGGGCCCATGATTTTGTTTCGTTCAGGAATTTCCTGACGAACCTGAGGGAGGGGCATGTGCACTGGCAGCCATGGCTCAGGGTGTTGCCTGAGACTAGTGCGGGGATTCGAGAGTCGGCCGGGTATGACCCGACGAGACGACTCCTCGATGGTGGGTCAGAGGGTATGGCGTGGTACTTGGGAGAGAGAGTGACCAGGCAGTCGATAGCGGCCCCTGGGTTCTTTGGGCCGTTCCCTCCTCCCGACTCTATGAGGGCCACAGACACACTTCAGGACGACGATCTCACGGCTGCTCGAGCCGGCTTCGGTATCCATGGCTTTCTGGACGACCCGTCAGGATACGCGGCTTTCCGTGCCGCCAAGCTGATGCCGAACTTCCCTTTGATGGAGGTGACTCGGGTGAGTAAACGATCCCTTTATTATTTCTGTGAATTTTCTTTTACTCTTTACCCATGCTTTATTTCTTTTGTTTGCAGCCTGTTCCTGCTGCGGTTCGAGCTCCTGCCTTGCCCGAGTGGGACTGGACTATGTCGACTGTCTCGTTTGGCGAGCCTCACGTGACGACGGTCCCCCGACTCTCACAGGGCGCCCCCACCATTCCTATTCACTATGATTTTGTCCCGCGTGCTTATGCGGAGGAGGGCCTGACGTATGCCCATAGTGTGCGGCAGTGGGTTTTGGGGCGCGAGTGGATGGTAAGCAATTCATCCCCACTTCTACTTTTGACTAGGATTGCATCTCTTTCTTGCTGATCTTTTATTCCTGTTTCTTGTTTACAGGCTGAGGGGGCTCGGGCGACTACTGCGACCCAGCTGAGGGCCCAGGTATGACCTTTTATTCCTTCTACTCTCAATATTTATCCGTCATTTCAATGATGTCTGGACTTATTTCCTTCTTCATTTCAGGCGGAGGAGATTAGGATCCTGTCCCAGCAGGTGGGGCAGCTCCAGCAGCGACTCCAGCAGTTCGGCATCCCTCTCAGCGATGCCCCTGGAGGTAGCGGTGTCGGAGGTGGCGGCGAGGGCACCAGTAGAGGCAGAGGTGGCAGTAGCGGTGGTCGCGGAGGGAGCGGTGGAGGCAGCGGGACTGAGTCAGAGGAGGAGCCTCTCAGACGCACGACTCGCCAGACTCGCGGCCGGGGTCGAGGCCGCGGTTGACTCTGCCTTTTGTTATTTTTATTTTTGAGAGTTTATGGGAGGATTTACACTTTGATGGATGACTGTATATTATATACATATACTTTACTTTGATGGATGCTTTCCTTTATTTCGTAGGATAGATGCTTTAAATATTTCATCATGCTTTCTGTTCATTCACCGTATGTGGGACCATGGCTTGGTCCCGACTTTATTTTAGCATTTGAATGCTGCTGTTTTTTTTATTTATTTGATGCATGCAAAATGAATGAATGAATGAATATATTTGCACGTGCTGCATGATGCGCACGTTTTTTATTGACTTTCTATTTAGTTTTTTGTTTGCAGGTGGGCTGATTGTGTTACAAACAAATTCTGGCCAATAAGAAACTCAGAACGGCACTCGGTTAAGCCTCTGCGGCACTCAACGAATGCCGCAACGGCAGTCAGTGAATGCCGTGCGGCACTCACGAACTGCCGCGCGGCACTTCATGGAGTGCCGCTGCACTTTATCGAGTGCCGCGATCTAGTGGGCAGCTCTTTTTCCCTACTTATACCCTTCTTCTTCTAACATTCCGCAAAACATCTCCTTTCTCCTTCTTTTCTCTTCCAATGACCCCCATTAACTCTCAAATCCTCTTCCCATGGATGGATACTCTCTCGGGTATTGACAAGCTCAACTTTGAGTGTTTCCGGTTGAACGATCTCTTTTCTTTTCGAAGCATGAATTTGAACGAGGGCTTACTTCGAGCTGCTATTCAGTGTTGGGACCCCGCTCTCAACGTCTTCCGTTTTGGTTTTCAGGAGATTTGTCCTCTGTTTGAGGAATTCAGCGCCATTTTGCACACTGATCCCTCTGCTGAATTGGTGGTCCCTCAGATTCAGGCTGGGTATGTCCGCGACTTAGCCACTCTTCTCCACATATCTCGAAATGCGGCAAGTTCTTTTGTTCATGATGGGCAAATTGACTTCGAACGCCTTTCTTCCGTTTATGCTCCTTTAGGGGACCCTTATGATGGTGGGTACCAGATCATCCGACGTAGTGCCTTGTCGATTGCCATGCTCTCTTATTTCCTATTCCAGTCATCTTCTGATATTCTCATACCCATTGCCTGTGGTTTGAGGGAGATGAAAAGTGCTGTTATGCTGGTTCTTGGCGAGACTTTGATCGGATTGAGCCGTGCCTATGTTACCGGGGCCATGTTATCTACCGGGGCACCCTTCGTCTTGCAGGTTTGGCTCATGGAACGCCTCGACCTCTTCATTCACCCTTTGCATCTTCGTGGGCCACTCTCTTATGACCGCATGGAGGTCCATTGCTTATTTCATTCTGCCGACGCGTGGCTTGTTTGGCTCCAAGGCCTTTCTTCCAGTGACATTTGTTGGATTTGCCCTCAGTGGACTCCTCGTTCTGTTGCTGTACGTCTTCCTGGGCGACCTGGCATCTGGCTGCCGGGCTTGAGTGCCACTACCTTCTACATTCCCGATCGGGTGGTTCGCCAGTTTGGGCTTCTGCAGGATACTACTGAATCTGTGACTGCTGATTTCGCCAGGGGTTCTACTCTGCGTCCTCCCATTGTGAAGGCTTTCATAGAGGCTTGGTCGAGTAGGATGGCTGCTCCGTTCTCGATGGTTCCTGCTCCGACCGTGCCTACTACCCAGTATCTTCTAGAGATCCAGGCCTTGGTTGCAAGGCGAGCTTGACAGACACATGCATAATAATAATAAAGTAGACGAAAACAGGGAAAAGCTTGCTATTTTACAAAACTTTCTGACAGACCCTGCCTACTCTTTTCACGCTTCTGAATGTGATTTTTATTATTTTTCTTTTCAAGGAGTGTTGTCATGATAAAATCAGAAGTGTTCACCCCTTCAATTAATCTTTTATGAAGTATTCTCCTTTCAATGTCTTTACTTGGCTCTTTACTCTGCTGTTTTGTTTTCTACTCATTCCATTCCATGAATTTTCATTTGTTCCTTTATAGTACTTATTTTGACAGCCAGGTGACCATGAGGGATGGTTTTGTATCTGGGTTCTTCGGCTAGCAAACGAAGTTTGCCCCTGGTTTTGGGGCTTCGAAGTGATTCCGGGCAAACGCCAGTTTGCCCCTAGTTTAGCACACACATTTTTTGCTTTTTAGGTTTCCTTGGGCCGAAGGCTTTTTGAGAGCCCGCCTACTTATCCCCGAGTGGGCGTCAGGCCTGCAGTAGTTCAGCTTGAGATTTGAAAGAATACGCCGCCCGGGCGGTTTTATTTAAATGACCGAACCGAGTAGGTTGCCTACGTATCCCCTAACGGGAATCAGGTCAAGCGTAGTTCATCAAGGTAGGAGGCTCTGAAAGAAATGGTTTCAAGCAAAGTATTTTTTGAGGCGATCGAGGTTAATTGGCTGTTTAAATTCAACCCCGTCCAGGTCTATGAGATAAGCCGCTCCTCCCGAAAGGAGGGTCTTAATGATGTATGGTCCGACCCAGTTGGGTTTGAATTTTCCTCTGGGGTCATAAACGGGCACTTTTAGTTCTTTGAGGACCAGGTCACCCTCAGCAAGCTTCCTCGGGCGAACCTTTTTGTTGAAAGCACGAGCTATCCTCTTCTGGTACCCCCGAGTATGGTTTATTGCGGTCAACCTCTTTTCATCAAGCAGCATCAATTCCTCATATCTTCCTTGTATCCATTCTGATTCCGTCACTTCACATTCTGTCAAGACTCTAAGAGAGGGTATTTCCACCTCGACTGGAAGGACTGCTTCCATCCCGTAGACCAATGAGTATGGCGTAGCGCCCGTTGAAGTTCTCACTGAGGTCCGGTATCCCCATAAAGCGAATGGCAGCTTCTCATGCCAATCTTTGTATGTATCTGTCGTCTTCCCCAAGATTGCTTTAACATTCTTATTTGCTGCCTCTACTGCTCCATTCGTCTGGGGCCTATACGGGGATGATTGATGGCGAGTGATTTTATATTTCTCTAAGAGCGGGATAACTTCCCCCTGGAAATGGCTACCATGATCGGAGATAAACTCGTTCGGGACTCCATATCTGCAGATTATGTTCTTCTCAATAAAACTCACCACATCTTTGGCTTTCAAGGTCGCATACGAGGCTGCTTCTACCCATTTGGTAAAATAATCGATTGCCACGATGATGTATCGGTGTCCATTGGAAGCTTTCGGGACTATCTCACCAATGATGTCGATTCCCCACACAGAAAATGGCCACGGGGTGGTCATGCTATAGAGTTGTGACGGTGGGGTATGCATCAGATTTGCATGGATCTGACACTTGTGACACCTTCTGACATACTCACAACAGTCTTTGTCCAAGGTCGTCCAATAGTACCCTTGCCGGATGATCTTCTTTGCCAGCATGTGCCCATTCATGTGAGGCCCGCATACTCCCTCATGTATCTCCTCCATCATCCTCTTAGCTTCCCTTCCGTATAAACACTCTAAATTATACCCGGTGTAGGACTTCTTCCATAGTTTGTCCGCGTAGACCACGAATTGGGCAGCGAATCGTCGGATTGCCTTCTTGTCCTTTTCTGAGGCTCCCTCGGGGTATTCCCCTTCTCTGATGAATTTCCAAACATCTTCATACCACGGCACTTCGTCGTCTCCTTCTATGGCTGCGATCTTTTCAAATGACGGTTGATTCCTTACTTCTATGGATAGCGGGATCATGGCAATTTTGGAAGGAATTTGGATCATTGAGGCTAAAGTAGCCAAAGAGTCGGCTAGTTGATTTTCTTCGCGGGGGAGATAGTAGAAAGAAATCTTTTGAAATTGTGCCTTCAGGCTTTCCAGATAGTCATGATAAGGTCTCAACTTCTCATGTTTTACCCTCCAATCTCCTCGGACCTGGGATATGATCAAGTTGGAATCTCCGAAGACATCAATCCGTCCGACTTTCAAAGCCAAGGCCGCTTCCATTCCAATTATGCAGGCTTCGTACTCTGCGGTATTGTTGGTTGAGTCGTATTTAAGTTTGACAGCCAATGGGGTAGGGACCCCTTCGGGTGCTATGAGAATGACTCCGACTCCATAACCTAACTGGTTGGCCGCTCCATCAAAGTACATTTTCCACAACTCCTCCTTGACCTCCATTATTCCTTCATCTGGGAACTTGAAGTCTCCCTTGTCCTCAGATTCTATAGCGAGATCGGCTAAGAACTCGGCGACAGCCCTTCCTTTTACAGACTTGGCGGTGACATACTTGATGTCGAACTCAGCCAGCATCATAGTCCAACGGGAAATCCTACTGGTCAAGACGGGTTTTTCGAACAGGTATTTTAATGGGTCCATTCGGGATATCAGGGTCACGGGGAAGGCCAGCATGTAGTGGCGGAGACGACGGGTACACCAAACCAAGGCCCAACAAGCCTTCTCCAAAGGTGAGTACTTCAACTCATATCCGACCATTCTTTTACTCAAGTAGTAGATGGCTTTCTCTACGTGCCCCTCTTCTCCTTCTTGGGCCAACATACATCCCATCGAATCCTCGGATACAGAGAGATAAAGTAACAGGGGTCTCCCAGGTGAAGGCGGTGACAAAACAGGTGGGTTCTGGAGGTAGGTTTTGATTTTATCGAAGGCTTGTTGACACGGAGTGTCCCATTTGAATCTCTCTCCCTTTCTGAGTAGTTTGAAAAGTGGGTCGCAGGTCAAGGTGAGTTTGGAAATGAAGCGGCTGATGAATTGTATCCTCCCCAAAAATCCCCTCAGTTCTTTCTCATTTTTTGGTGGCTGCATTTCGGTTATTGCTTTTATCTTGGTAGGATCCACCTCTATTCCCCTCTGAGTAATAAGGAAACCTAATAACTTCCCGGTGGTGACTCCGAATGTGCACTTTTGCGGGTTTAGCCTCATTTTGAACTCCCTCAATCTCTCAAAGAATTTTCTCAAAGCCTCAAGGTGCCCTCTCCTCTTTTTGGATTTCACAATCATGTCATCCACATACACCTCTACCTCTTTGTGGATCATATCGTGCAGTAATGTGGTGGCAGCCCTTTGATAGGTTGCGCCCGCGTTCTTGAGTCCGAATGGCATGACCCGATAGCAATATGTTCCCCACGGAGTGATGAACGTGGTTTTCTCTCTATCCTCGGGAGCCATGAGGATTTGATTATACCCGGAGAACCCATCCATGAAAGATAGAAGTTCATGTCCCGCGGTGTTATCAACCAGCACGTCGATGTAGGGTAATGGGAAGTCGTCTTTAGGGCTTGCTTTGTTCAAATCCCGAAAATCCACGCAAACCCTAACACGACCATCCTTTTTTGGGACAGGCACAATGTTGGCAATCCACTCGGGATACTCGGTGACCATCAAGAATCCAGCTCTTAATTGCTTTTCAACTTCCTCTTTTACTTTGAGTGCCCATTCTGGCCTCATTCGCCTCAATTTTTGTTTTACGGGTTTGGAATTAGGAAAGAGGGGGATGTGGTGTTGGACTATTTTTGGATCGATACCTGGCATATCATTGTAAGACCATGCAAAAACATCTTTGAATTCATTTAATAGACTGATTAGTTCTGTACTTTCTTTATTGCTAAGTGTAGAGCCGATGAAGACATTTTGAGGATTATTCTCATTTCCAAGATTAATTGTTAGGGTGTCCTCAATGATTTTACATGCAGATTCTTTTTCTTTTTCAATTAGTTTTTGCAGTTCAATAGGTATTTCATGATCATCACATTCATCACATTCATTAAGCGCGTTCGAGTAGGCAGAATCAGTCATACTTTCATTGATTTTCTTTGGAGTGATTACAACAGACATGGAAATTGAAAGACGCCTCATTTGGGCCATTACAGACTCTGGGTGTGGGGGGAACCTATCACTAGACTCAAGAACCCACTCCTTCTTGTGCTCTCCTCCCAGGCCAGTAATAAGGTATTCTTCCGGACCTCCTGTCTTGGTCATTTTCTCCATCTCTTCTTCCTCAGCCTTTCCTTCCTCATCTTCTTCACTTTCGGCGGCTTCCTCCACTATGCCCTCGACGTATTCACCTTTGGTCTTCCCAGGATCCTCCTTTGTGACTTCTGCGCTTCCTTCGCCTAACAGATCTTTCATGGCAGAACCGTCCAGCATACCAACCCAGTCTTTGGCAGCAACAGATTTTTCAGGTACTTGCAAAAATGGGTCTTTGTACTCAGAAAATTCATGGGAGAAGAAGATCTCGAACCCCGGCTTCATGCATTTGTCTTTTTGATCCATCCATGGTTCTGGGAAACCACAGAAGGGGAAATCTTCTCCTTCCTTCACAAAATACCCGTTGAGGGTCTTCAAGTAAGGATCCATCGGTGCGTTGACGGCCCTCTTCTTGGTTCTCAGCTCCTTCTTTGTTGGTTGATACCCGAGACCGTGAGTATGAGTTTGAGTAGGGATTCTTGGGGCCTCCGGCAGGCCTTGAAGGTTCTTCCCCAACCCCAATCCTGGAAAGAAACCCATCTTTTTCATGATTCCGGCGACGACTGGACTAGCATATTGATCAAAATGGGGCGGTAGGGACTCTCCCGACTTTCCTTCTTCTATCGCGCCGATGAACTCGAATCCTCCCATTTTTGCTTCTTCTTCTTGTAGCTGTAGCTCTAGGACCGGTGCACTTGACGATGCTTCAGATGATCGAACCCAACTGTCTCCGAGGATATCACAGACTTTGTTTTCCCAGACATATTTAACTTTTTGATGAATTGTCGATGGGATAGCGCCCAGACTGTCCAACCAAGGTCTCCCCAGCAGCAGATTAAAAGAAGCGGGGATATCGATGATTTGGAACTCAGCTTCCTTGTCCATTGATCCGATAGCAAGTTTAAGAAAGATGATGCCCATGACTGTCCTTTGGGTGTTATCATATGCCCGGACCTTTTGTTGAGACGGCACAAAAGAAAATTCATCCAAGCCCATTCGTTTGGCTGTGCGGAAAGGACACACATTAAGAGCAGACCCGTTGTCAACGAGACAAGCGGGTACGGTGTTCCCCAAACATTCAACAGTGATGTACAAAGGCTTATTGAACATGGGCCCTCCCGGTGGTAAGTCATTTGATGAGAAAGCAATAGCCAAAGTTGGAACTTTATTGATCAGCCCTACAAGGTCTTCCGGGGTGGTGTCGATAGACACGTCAGACTGATTAAGGGCGTCTAGGACCGCCTGCCTATAACGTTTGGAGGCAATCAGCAATCCCCAAACAGTAATGTTAGCCTGAGTCTTCTTCATTTGCTTGAGGACTCTATCCTCTTCTTCTTCTTCGTTCATCTTTCCTTTTCCTTTCTCCAGCTCCCTCCCCGGGTGATCTTCCTCTAATTCATGTGGCTTGAAGTGCCTACCAGACCGAGTCAAGTGGTCAATTTCTTCTTTTGCCCAAATATCGTCGGTTTCGAAAACGGTCTTTGGGCCCTCTTCTACCTCTTCGTCGCTTCGGTACCATAGATCATCTTCCCCTACCAGGCCTACGTTCCGATCATTGCTTTCTTGGACCCACCAATCTGACTGCTCCGTTGCTTCATTCTCCCATATCCCTGGCTGGCTTCCAGTCGTACAGATTTCCGGATTTTCTGGTAACCGATAGGACTTCCTTGGTTCCCCGACCTTGGTGATTAGCTTGGACGGATCGAATGTCATTTCTTCTACTCCCAAGAAGTAAAGACCCCGCGGCGGCGGTACGGCACGATGGTTTGGCAGTGGATTCTTGGTAACATTGGGAGCCTTGACAGGTGGCTCGGATATCACTTTGTTGTCAATGAGGTCCTGTATGTCATGCCTTAACCTCATGCACCGATCGGTCGAGTGGCCCTTTTGTTGGTGATATTTACAGTAGAGATCTCCTTTGAAGTACGGCGGGAGTGGACTCGGCGGGGGTCGAGGTTCCAGCTGGCGGAGATGCCCTTTTGCTAACAGCCTGTCGAGGGCGGTTGATAATGATACTCCCAAATCTGAAAACTTCCTCATTGGCTTGTCTTCCCCTCCCCTTGGATGACTTCTGGTGATATCGAATTTCTTCTCCGGCTCGCTAAGTGCATTGACATCGGTGGGGCCAGAGTGACCCCCCGAATGCCCTCCATTCGACCCATAACTAGGCCTTCGATATCGGTTCTGTGGTTCTTCCTTCTTGATCGTTCCTTCTTGGATCGCATCTTCGATTCTCGTCCCTACGTCAAATACCTCAGCAAAGGTATTGATTGACTGGAATCTCATCTTTTCCTGATAAACTGGCTGTAGATTTTTCATCAACATTCGGATTTGGTCCTTCTCGGATGGTCTTTGTACCATTTTCGCAGCTTTCCCTCTCCAACGGCTTAAGTACTCAGCGAATGATTCTTTGTTCCCCTGCCTGGTTGTTTCCAAATCTCGGACAGTAACATCCAAGTCTTGGTTGTATTCGTACTGCGCCACGAATGCTTTAATCACTTCTTCCCATACCCTGGTTTTGCTTGGTTCAAGAGTGAGATACCAAGACAGAGCGGCTCCGGTCAAAGTCTGTTGGAATAGGACTGCCATCATGATAGTGCTCAATCCGCTTGGTTGGAAAGCCCCGATACACATTCGGACGTGACTGCGGGGGTTGCCTGTGCCATCAAATTTGTCAAAGACGGGCATTTTGAAACCGGCCGGAAGTGTCTCGTGGACTCCGTCATACAACCCTTCCAGTTCCATTAGGTAGGTATCCACCCCTTGAGCCTTGCGCATTACCCTCTCCAATTTTTCTATCTTCTCGGTCAGCAGCTTCTCCTTCTCATCTTTTTCCCTGTCCCTGTTGGCTCTCAGCGCATCATTCCAGTGTGCCTCTTGGTCGTCGAACCAATCCCCATCTCCTCCTCCCATAGGCGGGTCCATGACAGGCGGAACCACATGTGGCGGTCGGCGGTTCAGCTCCTCTATCATTCCCATCATTCGATTCATGTTTTCAGCCTGTCTTCGCATCTGTTCTGCCTGCTGTTCAACTAGTACCCTCAGTCCGGTCATCTCTTCATTGTTTCTCTCTTCAGCCATCTCGACGTATCCTCTTCTCACTAACCTTGCCGTAGGACCTCTAAACCACCCTTGGTTTGCTATTTTTGCTCCTACAATAAATTTTGGAAATTTCTTTTTAGAAAAACCCTTTTTTTCTTTATTTTAGCAAAACCTTTATTTTGTAAGTCATGCGGATGCAAATGCATGTGTGTGTGTGTGCCTACTCTATATGCAAAAGAAAGGAAAATTCTAGTCCTAACACATAAAGCACATAATCACATAGAATCCTCATTCATGTCAAATGCGCCAACTTCACCTATCATTGTGATCCTTACTACCCCTTCAAAGGTCGGGCGAAATATTTTCGAAATTCATTTGAAAAGTATTTCTTTAAATGATGAGATTTTTCAAAAACAATTCTCAAGGATTTTGAAAAAATGAAAATGTTTCTTCAATAACTATGATTGGATTGAAATTTTGCTTTGAAATTCATTTGAAGAGCATTTCTTCAAAAAAATAATTCTCAAAGATTAGTTTGGGGCTTTTAATCAAAAGTGAAAGATTTTTTGGAAGAGCAATTGAAAACTTTGGAATAAAGATTACAAAAAATCCATTTGCTTTCAAAGATTTTTAAAATTCTTTGGGTAGAAGGATCACATGATCGGATTGTCACCGTACTTTTCATGAATTTGGACGCATACAAGGTCAATGATGCTTAGCTAACATGATATAAGAAGTATAACCTTATAACCAAGATTCAGCATGTTCCCAAATGTCATGGGACATGAGAAGGAATTGCTAAAAGTGATTAAGGGGTTATACATTTTTCATCAAGCAAGTATCATCATCATCTCAAGTAACCCCTTCCGGGCATACAAAACTTCCTAGCACATAACCCTAATCAAGAATTGATCCCCTAATTTTTGAAAGGTTCTATGGAAACTATCATGCAAAGGTTGGGTTTTGGTCAAATAAGGGACCCTTGACACACATCCGATAGGATGCTTAATATACCAAATCATGGTACGAGATCAAGGGTGATCACACAGTCCCATGATGACTTGACCGACCGGGTTGCCCCGAGCCTCCAAGGTCATAGTTCCGTGCAATCGACTGGCTGGACATGCAAGTGAAATGCAACAGGCACACAAAGATTAATTAATTCGATTAAAAGGTTGTTTTTCAAGTCTAATCCTCAAGTGAACCCAAAATCAGAATTCTGGTCTGCGAAACCAGAGATTCTGGGTTCGATCCCCAGCAGAGTCGCCAGATTGTGGATATCGCAGGTTGACCTACCCACAGCTTTTCTTAAAATCTTTTCTAAATTTCAATTTCAAAAACAAATGAGTCGCCACTTAATTTTAAAAGGAAAATTAAGAAACCATTTTAAAAGCAAACTGATCTTTTGCGAAACCAAAGATTAACTAGGTCCGGGGATTATGGAATGAGAGAGGAAGGAGCCCGTCAGACTAAAACACCCTCTCTCATCCTATCTTGCGATAGGCCTCTACTCAATATCCTTTTAATCAAATTTATTAATCTAAGTATGCCCTCAACTAATACATATATATATATACATTACAAAAAGCATGTCCAAAGGGTGTAAAATTGCAAATGGCAAAATATCATTCAAAAGCCACATAATTCAAATAACAAGCGATATGATATGCAATAGAGAACAAGTGAACTTACCCGGGATCCAGCAGCGATAGTAAACGTGTAATGCATGCGAACAAAAGAAAATCCTAAAAGAGTCTCTAATCACATATACACATAAGGCAAAACCTAATTCTAAGGTGTCGCGCATTAAGTCGAAAAATCAAGTAAAAAATCAAGGAATTTAATGAACTAGAGAGGGATTGAGAAAATCGTACCTTAAGAACGCTACAAAACAAGGGGTTAGTCCACATGATATGCAAAATATGATGTTAGAAATAATAATCCTAAATTTCTAGCTTAAATCTATCTAATGTAATTAAATCCAAAGCAAATAAATCTTAATTACAAGTGCCAAACCATATGATTGAACATGTACATGGACAAGGATAAACTATGAAATACTCTTAAACTTGAATTCAAACTCAACTAATCATTATTAAAGCATGGTTCAAACCTTAGATCATAAGAAAGTCATTTAGGCCCTTATTTACAAGGTAAGTCAAATGTGTCATAAAAAAACTCTGAAAATTGCAGAGAGCAGACCAGACATTCAAAAATAGGAATAAAATACTTTCGACTGTTGGATCTTAATGATTTTTGGATATGTTATGCCTCTGTGAGTCTAGTTTCCAAATCAAAAAGAAAATCAAAGTTTCAACGGTTAGATCTCCGGGAATATGGAAAACACTAGACGTCACTCAGCATCTTACAACCTCCTGTCCAGAATTCTTGCACGATTTATTAAAAATAGTAAAAAAATCAGAATTGCTTTGTTCTTTTTAGGGTGACTTCCTAACACCTTAATCTACTTGGAAAAAATTATTTTGGGTCATGGAAACTTTATTAGAACTCTGATTTAATTATTTCAAAAGAGTGTTGCTGTTCTGAAACTATTCTGAAATTCTGGACAGATTGTTGTTGCTTCACAAAAACCATGATCAAACCATTCTAAACATGAAACCACCTCAAGACAAAAATTACAGTGGTAGAACAATGTGTTATTGACACTTTCCCGTTGGTTTCACTTGATTTCAACGGTTAGATTTCGAACTAAAAATCTTTGATCAAAAACAGTTTATGGATTCACTGTTTTTATTTTGCTAGTTCAACTTTTATTTGGTAACTCCAACTATAAAATCATGAAGTTGAGTTAAACCAAACCACTTCTCCCACCACTTGATGGCCATGGGAGACTACAAACCTTTACCCTTCATGGATTTCAAATGAAATATGGATGGGCTTCATGAAATCTATAAGTTGTAGAATCTAAACCATGGAGATGGATTTAGACTCAAAACTACATTCTCCTACCATTTAATGGTCATTGAAGAAAAGGGGAGGGGGTTATGGCCATGACTCATAAGCCTTAAAGGAATATTGAAGGGATTCCTCAAGACATCAAGTTTAGAAGATCCAAATCATGAATGTGGACTTGGATCCTCTTGTGAAGTGTTAATTAAACTTTGACTTCCTATGTGAAGCACAAGCCTACATAGGTGTTCAAAAGATCATGCTCTAGAGATCAAAGGAGATATTGAAGATCTCCAAGACCTTCAAGAGAAGAAAATAAACAAGAGAATGGAAGAAGATAACATGGAAACAAAAGAAAAACTCCTAAGTTTACTTGATGAACAAAGAGAATAATGAAAGATTTTAAGACTAGAGATGGGAAGAAGGGATAAGCTAATAATCTATGATTAGAGGATCACCTCCAAATTATCCTCAAAGTTTTCTTTTCTTTGAAGATGTTCCAAGCTCTTCTCTCTAATTTTCTAAAACATTTGTTTTCTCTAACAAATTGTTGGTGAAATGGAAGTATATGCTCTCTCTCCCAATATCTCTCTTGGTGTTCTTCTTGGTCTCTCTCTTTTTTGTTCTCCCCTCTCTTCATGAAGATACCTCTTCATTTATAGGCAAAATCAACAGATATTTTTGGTGAATTTCGGAGTGAAAAACAGGTGTAATTCCCTCATTAGTTGGTACAATGTGTACTTTCTGAAATTATGCAGACTGCTGCCCAGCGCGGCAGTCCAGACACTGACGCGGCAGTCCGTGACTGCCGCTGCGGCATTCATCAAATGCCGTTGCGGCACTTAATGATTGCCGCGCGGCATTCACCAAATGCCGCGCCAATTAATGGATTGCCGCAATTTTGTCAGTCTTACTTTATCAGTTTTTTGTTCTTATCTGCATGCGCATACGTATTGCTCTGCAAAATACAGATTTTAAAAGCAAACGGCAGTCAGAAACCTGCGGCAGCACTTGATGAGTGCCGTAACGGCACTCTGTGAATGCCGTGCGGCAGTCACCAAATGCCGCGGAATCCCGCCGTGTGCCGGTTTTGACTAAAATTCCCCTTTTAGGTCTTTTCTCTTTTTGAAACAAATTATTTTTGAATATCTTTTCCAAAAGTTGTGTTTTATATCAGAATTTTCCTAAGTTACCTGGTATTTCTCTCTTTCTGTGAAATTTTATCGCTTTTTAGGGATTTTCTGAAGAGCTTGGAATACTTCAAATTTTTCGGTCCTTATCATCATCGGACTTGGAGGTGACACTCTCCTAAATTTGACGTCTGGTCAAAATTGGGGTGTCTACACCAGGGAGTTGACAAGGACATCGTGTACAACAAGAGATTTACAAAGGACGCTGACAATCATAACAAGGAGTCCAGAGATAGGAGACAGCCAATTGATGATATAGTATAGACATCGTCAGCACAGTATAAAGCATCTTCGGAGATGGGAGCAGACGGCAACACTTCGCTACAACTTAGATGGGATTAGAACACTTGATCAATAGAGCCCTCACACCGTAGAGTTCGACCTGAGGAAGGAACCTTATGTGTTTGGAGACGAGCCGTTTTAGTCTTGTAGGATGGTTAGATTATGTTACTTAGAACCTTTTCCTGAAATTCGATATACGAATTTTGTATGGTTAATTCCTGAGGATTGGTAGTTGTCACCTTAGTATTCGTAGATTAGTGATATCTTTATATCGCGTGTCTAGAACCTTAAACCTTTGGCCACTGATGTAATCGTTTCCATAAAACGAGAACTTCAACATTTTTAGAGTCGGTCTTCCGAGATGGATTTCTTTTTGGTAATAGGGGCCGTTGCTTCAGATTTTGAGGACGAAACCTTTTGATGAGTGGTGGATGATGTAATGCCCTGTATTTTCAGGTATATATTTATCCCTAGTACCTTTCCTAGCCTTTGGGTAAGTTTGCATCCTAATCGATTGGCATCATTTGCCAATCGCTTGCCACTTTTGAGAGTCCAATCGATTGCCTTCATCCCAATCGATTGCTATTCCAATCGATTGGATGTTTTACCAATCGATTGTTGCCGACCTGATCAATGACATGGCACATACCAATCGATTAGCACCTGGTACCAATCGATTGGGAGTAGCTGGACTTGGCTACCTCGTTTGATTTGTGTGGTTGTGATTGTTTCCCCCTCCCTATATATACCCTCTCCCTTATATATATATATGTTTGCTCTGTGTGTGTTTGAGAGAGAGTGAGAGCTATAAACTCTTATTATATATACACACATATATATATATATATTGTATATATATACACACACACACCCTCTCGGGTTAGAAGAAGAAAAAGAAGAAAAAGAAGAAAAAGAAGAAGGAGAAGAGGAGACCAGAGAAAGAGAAGAGAGACAAACAGAGAGAGTAGAGATGAAGAGGGAGAGATAACTCATGATAGCCGCCGCTGTGGAACTCGGGACGCCGTCATCGGGACGTTGGAGAGAGGTGAGTTTCATTAACTCACTCAAGGGATTGTTTTTGAGATGTTTGTATGTATTTAATAATGTGTATGAAAGAGGAGAGGAACCCCAATGTTTTTATATAAAACCATTAGTTTTTGAGGAAGAAGACAGAGTCTAATCGATAGCCATTGGATCCAATCAATTGGATAATTTCCCAATCGATTACCATGAATCCCAATCGATTGCTATCCCAATCGATTGTCATTTTGCCCAATCTATTGGCATTGTTTCCAATTGATTGCCATGTTTGGTCAATCGATTGGATATGAGAAGAATGTTATTTGTATGTTGTTTTATGCTTATGATATATCAGACTTGTTAATAGTTGTACCATATGTGTTATTGCGATATGTGGATAAGATATATATGTGCCATGTTAGGACTAGACTTACATGCAGTGATCGTTAATATTTTACAAGATGAATTATTCTATGTTAACTATTGATATGAGATGAAGTGGTTACTTGTATTATGACGATATTGCTGAATAGAATAGTAGACAGAACACGATTGCATGTTAATAACCGGATAAAGGGTAGATATGATGAATACAGAGCATGTGGTAATTCTTGTATCTAGAGTAATGCATTTCACGACATATGGTCAGCGTGCATGGGATAGAGGGATGTGAAGAGATGAGAGATTATGATGAAAAATAGGAACTATGATTTATGTGGGATAATGAGATATGTGTACTTTGAAGAATATGTGATATGAGTACTTTGGATCTGTGGGATCAACGGCTGACGAGTCGGGTGGACGTGGGATGGTTAGAGTTCTTAATGCGTCTCTCGCTGTTGAAGACGTCTAGTGATGTGTATGCACTGTTGAAGACATCCAGTGTACCATTGAAGATGTCCAGCTAGTGCTCTAATGTATTCTCAGCTGTGTAGACGACCAGTGAGGATATACACATCGCTGAAGACGTTCGATGTGCCGCTTCCATTGTTTACAGATAGGTGGTACCGTGTATACGACCGGTAACCCTATCAAGGGATTGTATGACCTACTGCCTAGTCGGGTGATTCTGATTGGTATTAAGGTATCGACTTATAGATATCAGAGCTTGTATTGTGGTATAGACGAATGGATATGGACTTGTATTATGGATACCGAGATGGATAGAGATATAAATACAGAAATGGATATGAATATGAGAATGGTTAGTAAGATGATGTTCAGTCGTGGATTCAGCATCCCGACGTAAAGATAGATGCATGCATGGGAGGTGGCATGGGTTACATGAATGGATTTGGTGAATACTTGATGAGATATATATACCATGATCATTATTATTGTTTTGATTTTATATGTTTCCTGCTATCATTGAATTCGTGAATAGTTTAATGAGACCTCTGCTATGTCTGTGAGTGACATCATTGTTAAGAGATTAACCACATTTTAAGATGCTAAACAATAATGGTGAGGAGTATTGTTTAGTGTACCCACTCAACTTTGTATTCAAAGCTGATGGCGTTTGTGCCCTGGACATTCCAATGTCTAGAGCTTGGTAGATCTTGAGGACGGAGACTGATGTTCCGCCGACCTTGGAGCTGAAGACCTGAAGACGACGACGTGTAGCTTTGTAATAGTTAGTTTATATATATATGTTGTATGACAAACACTGAATATTGCACATTCATGTGCCAATATAATAGACATTGTGCTCATTTAATCCCCCAAATTCTTAGTTTTACATGCATATTTGAATTAATATAATTTATCGGTAATGTCACTCAAATGCATGTAATTATTTATTTTTACACATTTTATATATTTAGGTAAAAATAAAGTGAAATAAATGGAAAGAAAGAAGTAGCAACCACACCGAAGCATTTCTCATATAACACTCAAAACTCACAATTCTGTATACACAATTGTGAGAAGAAGACAAAGAAAGTTTAAAATTTCAAACCTTTCAGAGTTGAAGGAAAAAATTGTGCGAGGAAGAAAATTAAGACCATTTGCCAAACGCGTGCTCAAAGCTGACGAAGGGAGTGATGTATTTTCACTTCCTTTCGTCTATAAATGGGAGAAGAAGGGGAGTCAACAAAGGAGAAAAAAAACAAACTACAACCAACAGTTTATAATCACTGTTAGGGAGAGAATAGTTTAGGAGATGTTATTATGTGAACACTTTATATTGTCCCTAAAAATAGGAAACTTTTATTTTTCTTTGCCTTTTCTAGTTCTAGTAGTTGTAAAATTTTACTTTTATGTAACTGATGATTTCATGTTCAAAAAAATATGTAGCAAAACTTTGTGTATTGTATCTCTTAAATTAAAATATTTGCTTTCTTGTACAACATTTGTCAATTTGTAGTAGTAAAATATTCCTATTTAAAATTAGATTTAATATTTCTAGTCTAGTAGTACTTATAGTTGCCCCTTAAAATAGTTAGAAACTCCAAATTTTCAGTTTTTATAGCAATATTTTTATTCACTAGAATACAGATTTTGCAAGTAAATATCATATTTCTTAGCCACGTAGTTGTTGTAATCACCTACCAAAGCCCCAAGCACACCATATTCATATCTCACTCCAAAAGTAGATAAGGATTCGGTTTGGCCTTATTTGTGTTCTTGGAGTTCAACCACTGTGACCCCACAAGAATCAAAAGTCAAAGGTTTAGTATTTTATTATTAATTCAGTATTCCATTTATGTATATTTTATTAGCCTAGTTGTACTAAACTTTGTCATTTTGCAGATTCCACAAATTCAACCCCAGCTCATGTTAAGTAAAGAAAATAATATAATAATATTAGTTTTCACATTTACCTTGGTTTTATAGCTTTAGTTTTAATTGAGCAGTCACTGTTTACACCTATTTAATTTATCTTTAAATTTTATTTGGAAGACAGTTTTAATTCCAAAATGGTAGGCTAAAACTTAAATTGGGGATATGTAATAAAAACTTAGAAACCACGGCTTCTGTGCACTAATCTTAAATGGGCAAATTTATCTAGATGGTTTGTTTTTCCATTTATGGCCAAAAATATCTATGTATCTATAGTTTATGACCATTTAACATGTTTATATACTATGGCTATATTGGGCTCAAAAGAGTACATATTTGAAATAAAAAGCCTAATTATGTGGATAGTTAAACTATGCCTTTTGTCATAAAAAACACCTAGCATACTCAAACAATTCATATGACAAAGTTAATATTTCAAATATGTGTTTATATATATTTCTATCCAATAATGGATAGGCAATTGTGTAATGGCAGAGTGGTGGGGACTGGACGCCGAATAACTCACGACCGCGATGGGGCACGGTTCGAACCTGGTTACTGCCCAATTGCCTTTTTGTTTTTCTTTAAACCAAACGACGTCGTTTCATATCAAACCTGACACACTTGATATGACGTCCTTTTATTGCAAAAATATCAAAATTAGTAGTTTAGTAAAATCCTACAAAAATCCATCATCTTTTATTTTCTTTTTAGTGACAAAATAGTTATCTGCCTAACTTTATAAAATTTTATTCCGTTCCCAGTGAGTTCGACCTGGACTTCCAGAACTTTATTACTTGTACGATCACCTACACTTGGGTGTGATAAGAAAACGCGTCAATAGGATGTCGTCAAGTTTTTGGCGCCGTTGCCGGGGAATGGTTAATAAATAAATAAATAAGTTAGGTTTAAAAGTATTTTTCATTCTATATCTATATCTATATCTATATATATGCCTATTCTACTTTATAAATATTCTAGTTTTCTTATTAAAAAAAATGATAATATGAGAAAAATAATATAATAAAAAAAAACTATATATAATTTCTTTCCTTGTGAAATATATATAAATACATATTTATAAGTACTTAAGTGTTTATCTTTATATAAGCCTATCTTCTAAAAAATAAATATATAAAAAATATATTATAAAATAAAAAAAAGAGTTTTTTTTTTCTTAGCTATAATAATAATAATAATAATAATAATAATAATAATATTTTTATCACTTAGTTTTTCTTTTAGTTCTTATGTCCTTAGATACTACTGAAGCTTTATATCAAGTACCACATAATTCTAATATTTCTAGTGAATCATCCAGTATACAGTTTCCTAGAATCATGGCTGAAATCGAAGGCATAGAAGGAATAGCTGATGATGCTCATAGTGAGCAGGGGGGAAATATTCCACAATTTGTTTTACCAGAACGCGAACGTCCTTTACGTGATTAATTTACCCCAGAAAGAAACATCACTCTTTCTTGCATCACTCTACCTAGACACACATGAAATTTTCACTTTAGACATGGCATGATTCCACTCTTACCAACTTTCCATGGAATGGGGTCAGAACGTGCTTATCTTCATATTCGTGAATTTGAAGAAGTTTGTAGTACATTCTCTGATCAAAGCTGTCCTATTGAAATAATTCGTCTTAAGCTTTTTCCTTTTTCTTTAAAAGATAAAGCTAAAGCTTGGCTTTTATCTCTCCGTTCCGGATCTATAACTTCATGGCATGATATGAATGAAGCATTTCTAAAGAAATTCTATCCAAAAAATTTAACTAATAGCATGATGCGTCAAATTAAACTTTTTACTCAAAAAGAAAATGAACCATTCCCTTAAGTTTGGGAACGTTTTAAAGATCTCCTACTAGTTTGTCCACACCACGGATTTGAAAAATGGCGTCTAATTAATTTCTTTTATGAAGGATTAGAACCAAAATCAAATAAATTAGTTTAAACTATGTGTTAAGGAGAATTTTTGAGTAAAACTGCCGATGAAGCTGAATCATATTTTGATTGGCTTAGCGAAAATGCTTCCCAGTGGGAAAAAGAAGAAATTGGTAGATCGGAAAAAGCTAAAAGTTTATACCAACTACAATCTGAAGATGAATTAACACTGAAATATGAAGAATTAGCACGTAAAGTAGAAGCTATAACAGTAGAAAAAAATAATCTACCTAAGAAGAAAAGAGAACTTTGTGACAGTTGTCATACTTTAGGACACTCTGCAAATGAATGTCCTAATAGTTCAAATTGTCAGGAAACAGCTCCAGCAGAGATAAATGCTGTGAATAATTATAGGGGTTCCCAAAATGCCTATGGTAATTCATACCAATCTAACTGGAGAAATCCTCCAAATCATATGTATACAAAAGAGGGTATTCTACAATTTCAAACTCAACATCAACCTCCTCAAAATAATCAATATTTACCTCCTCCGCCTCAATTTCAACAAATACAAAATACATATCCTAATACATAGCAAAATTCTAATGTTTATGTGCCTCCGCACAAGAAAGTGCAAGAAGAGCCTTTACAGTCTATGATGTAACAATTAATACAAATCATGGGAAAACTACAAACATCTATGGATATGATTAATAATCAACACGATTCTAAAGGAAAAGGCATTTTTTCTGCCCAACCACAACCTAATCCAAGGGGACAACCACAAGGTGATCCCTCAACTTTTGGTAATAATCAACATGAACAAGTAAAAGCTATAACTGTACTAAGAAGTGGTAAGGCTGTTGGGCAAGAAATTTCACCTTCTGTAGAAGAAATTGAGCATACAAATAAGGAAGATAATGTGATAAAAATTGAGGAAGAAATAGATGAAGATAAAATTACTGGTGAAGTTGAAGTTGAAACCCTTGAAAAACAACAAATTTCTCAAGAAATTGAAACATCTGATTTACCAGTGGAAAAAGAAACAGAGGAAACTCCCGAATATTCTCCTCAAATTCCTTATCCACAACGTTTAAGAAAACACCAAAATGATAAGAATCAGGAATATTTATAAGTATTTAAACAAGTGCATATTAATATTCCTCTCTTAGATGCAATTAATCAAGTACCTGCTTATGCAAAATTCTTAAAAGATTTATGTACTGTCAAACATAAGCAAAATGTACGAAAGAATGCGAATTCTGCTGACTTCGTTGAAGAAATTAATTCCATCGTACAACATAATTTACCAACAAAATTTAAAGACCCAGGTACACCAACAATATCGTGTATTATTGGAAATTACAAAATCAATCACGCACTCCTTGACTTAAGAGCTAGTGTGAACTTGCTTCCTTATTCTGTTTATCAAGAACTTGGATTATGTGAGCTAAAGCCTACTCGCATGGTATTACAACTTGCTAATAGATCTACAAAATATCCGCGAGGAATTCTGGAAGATATTCTTGTCAAAGTTGAAAATTTTATTTTTCCAGTAGATTTTGTCATCCTTGATACAGAACCAGTATTAGATACTAATGTACAAATACCAGTCATTTTTGGAAGGCCCTTCTTGGGTACCATTGATGCCACTATTCAAATCCGTAGTGGTATGATGACTGTAGTATTTGGAAATATGACTTTAAATATTGAAGTTTTTTCTAATCCACAACATCAAGAAGAAGATGAGAATATTGAAGAAGTTCATGCTATTGAATCTCTATCACGAGAATATTTTAACTTGACTTGTTACAATGATCCAGTAGAATCTGTTAGTAATAACTCTATTAAGAAGCTAGATAGTAATAATCTACAAGAACATCTTATGAGTCATGTATGTTTTAATGAAGATTCAACAGAAGAAATAATTCAAGAAGCAATGTGGACCACATATTTTGAACCTTTACCACCAAAGACTACATTAACACTTCCATCTAATTTACAAACTCCACAGTTGGAATTAAAAGAACTCCCTAAAGAGCTTAAATATGCTTTCCTTAATAATAATAATACTTATCTCGTAATAATATCATCTCTTCTAGACTCTAGTCAAGAAAATAAACTCATTAGTATGCTTCAGAAGAATAAAAGTGTCATTGGTTGGAGTATAGCAGATTTAAAAGGAATAAGCCCTTCAATATGCACTCACTATATATATCTTGAAGATAATGCCTAAACCTCAAAAGAAATGCAAAGAAGACTTAATCTTATTATGCAGGAAGTAGTTAAGAAGGAAGTTCTCAAGCTACTCGACATGGGCATTATATATTCAATATCCGATAGTAAATGGGTAAGTCCAACACAAGTTGTGCCAAAGAAAGCAGGAATTACAGTTGTTCCAAATTCAAAGGGAGAATTAATTCCCACTCGTGTCACTACTGGATGGCGTGTATGCATAGACTACAGAAAACTCAATGCTGTAACTCGTAAGGATCACTTTCCTTTACCTTTTATGGATCAAATGTTAGAAAGAATTAATAGCGGGTCATAAGTATTACTGTTTTCTAGATGGTTATAGTGGTTACAATCAAATAGAGATTGCACCAGAAGATCAGGAAAAAACTACTTTCACATGTCCATTTGGAACTTTCGCCTATCACCGAATGCCCTTTGGTCTTTGTAACGCACCTGCGACCTTTCAAAGGTGTATGCTAAGTATTTTCAGTGATATGGTAGAAAAGAATTTAGAAGTTTTTATGGATGATTTTTTAATTTTTGGCAAATCCTATGATGATTGCCTTAGCAATCTTCAGAAAGTTCTCCAAAGATGTGAAGAAAAAAGCTTAGTTTTAAATTGGGAAAAATGTCATTTTATGGTCACTAAAGGAATTGTCATAGGACACATTATTTCTGAAAATGGGATACAGGTAGACAAAGCCAAAATAGATCTTATAGCTAATTTACCTATTTCCAAAACTGTAAAAGACATCCGTTCATTCTTAGGACATGCAGGTTTTTATCGCCGATTCATAAAAAATTTTAGTACTATTTCTAGGCCTTTATGTCAATTATTGGCCAAAGACACACCTTTTGAATGGACTAAAGAACGTCAAAACTCCTTTGAGCAATTAAAGAGCATCTCACTACTGCACCTATTATGCAATCTCCTGATTGTAGTTTACCATTTGAATTAATGTGTGATGCTAGCGACTTTGCCATTGGAGCTGTCCTAGGACAGAGAAAGGATAAAAAGGCGTCAGTTATATACTACGCCAGTCGAACTCTAAATAGTGCTCAAATGAACTACTCAACTACTGAAAAAGAATTGCTAGTTGTGGTATTCGCCCTTAATAAATTTAGGCAATACTTGATTGGTTCCCCTATTATCTGTTTTACTGACCACTCAGCTCTTAAATATCTTCTTTCAAAGAAAGACAGTAAGCCTAGGCTTATTAGGTGGATGCTCCTACTACATGAATTTAATTTAATAATCAAAGACAAAAAAAGAGTAAAAAATGTGGTAGCTGATCACTTATCCCGCCTCACTTTTGAAGACAATACCAGTGAACCCCTACCTATTCAAGACTATTTTCCTGATGAACAGTTATTTTCTGTGACTTCTCTGCCATGGTATGCTGATCTTGTTAATTATTTAGTAACTGGAAAAATACCAAGTAATTGGTCATCATTAGATAAAAAGATATTCCTAGCTATTGCTAGGCATTTCTACTTCGATGACCCATATCTGTTTAAATATTGTGCCGATCAGGTAATTAGGAAATGTGTTCCTAATGAAGAAATCGAAAATGTACTTTTCATGTGTCATTCGTCCTTTTGAGGAGGACATTTTTCATCTTGAGTAACTGCCATGAAAATTTTACAAAGCGGTTTATATTGGCCCACTCTATTTAAAGATTCATATTTATATTGTAAGGCTTGTAACCGCTACCAAATGTTGGGCAGTATTACGAAAAGAAATCAAATGCCAATGACCCCTATAATTACAATTGAAATATTTGATTGTTGGGGCATTGACTTTATGGGACCTTTTCTTCCATCTTGCCAATATGAATATATTTTATTAGCAGTCGAATATATTTCAAAATGGGTAGAAGCTATTCCTACAAGAAAGAATGATCACCGTACAGTTATTGCATTTTTAAAAGATAATCTACTTTTTCAATTTGGAACTCCAAAAGCAATAATAAGTGATCAAGGAACTCATTTTTGTAACAAGCCACTGGAAAAATTAATGAAAAGATATGGAGTGACCCATAAGGTGTCAACTGCATACCATCACAAACAAATGGACAAGCTGAATTAGCTCATAGGCAAATTAAGCATATTCTCAAAAAAACTGTTGATTCTAATCATAAAGACTGGTCTTCAAAATTAACAGATACTTTGTGGGCATATAGAACTGCTTATAAGACCCATTTAGGGATGTCTCCATATAGACTTGTCTATGGAAAAGCTTGTCACCTACTAGTAGAATTAGAACATAAGGCATATTGGGCTACTAGAACTTTAAATTGTAATATTGAAGAGGGAGGAATTTTAAGAAATTACAATTAAGTGAGCTTGAAGAAATTCGTAAAGACGCATATGATAATGCTCGAATTCATCAAGCAAGAACTAAAATGTATCATAATAAAAATCTTTTGTGCAAAAGATTTACCCCCGCGCAAAAAGTTTTATTATACGACTCAAGACTACATCTTTTTAGAGGAAAGATGAAATCTCAATGGACTGGTCCATATATTGTAAAAAAATGTTTATCCTTATGGAACTGTCGAGATTGAGGACCCTAAAGATGGAAATACATTTAAAGTTAATGGACATAGATTAAAGCCATTTTTAGAAGGATTTGAACCTGAGTTGGAGTCCATTCCTTTGGAGGACCCTAACTATAATGCTGTTTAATATCTTAAAACATAATTGGTATAGGACATAGTGTATCAGAGTATTTATATTTTCATAAGTCCTATACTCTTAATTAGATAACTTTTTATATATAAGTTAATTTGGTCATTATTATTCTATCATTTCTTTTTGTATTTCTTTTTATTACAGGTGTTATCCTTAGCTTCTTTTTCTCATCTCACTCATTGAGGACAATGTCAGACTCAGTTGGGGGGGACGGTTTCACAATTAACACCTGTTTGTTTGTTTTATTTTTATTTCATAAAAAAAATTTAAAAACAAAATTAGCTTCTCTAGAGAGAGAGAGACACACTGAAAAAGAGAAAATGGCTTTATATAGGGCTTTGAACCCTAAAAACTTTTTCCTCTCTCTTTTTCCTTTCTTTTTCTTCTTCCTCTCACTCTCTCGCCGCGATCTCTCTCTCACTCTCTGCAACTCTCTCACTCTCTTCACCCAATCTCTCAATCTCACTCAATATCGCATTTTTTTTTAATTTTCTTTGATCCAAAATCAAGATCCACTCTACTGATCACTAAAGGTAAGATCTATAATCCACAGAAAAGCTTGATTTTGATTTTATTCTCAATCTTTCCAATTTCGGCTTAGTTTTTATTTTAGATTTTTATTTTCTCTCTTTTCCATTATTTAACAAAAATGATATCCATAAGTTGTAGGTATCCACGCACCAAAGAAGCTTGGAAATATTACTCGATCTACGGCCCTACCAGGTTTTCAGATTTTCAAGAGACAGGTGATATTTTTCCATTTCTTTGTAAAAAAAAAAAAAAAAAAATGGACGACGCGCTAGCTATTGGTCTTATGTATTTTGAACTTTACCTTGTCATTTTCTTAATTGCTGTTATGATAATGCTGCGTTGCCTTTGTTAAAAAAAAATACGAATGACGAACACATCACCGCTCTTATGATTTTCGAAGTTTATACCATAATTTTTCTAATTATTGTTATTGTAATGATACGCTGTCTTGGACTTTTCTAAAAAGAGAGAGAGAGAGAGAGAGAGAGAGAGAGAGAGAGAGAGAGAAGTGTAGTTTTCTAGTTTTTTTTTGTTTAAAAAAAAAAATTTAGTTTCTGAATGTATATATTTATATGTATTTTTATATATAAATATTTTTAGTTTTTAAATAAAATTCCCACCCACCCCCTCTAAGCTCTCTTTAATTAGATCTTAGCTGATAGTTGGAAGGAGTGGAGGGTTGAGTCTAGCCTCTCTTGTTGGCTGAGAGTATAAAAAATGGATCCAATAGTCGATGACCAGACGTTAATGGGTCGCTCACTTGTTTCTGAGCAGAAGAAACCATTTGTTGGCACTAGCCTTTATGCCATCAAAAGGAAAGCTAAAAGGTTAGGATGGTGTTTGAATTGTTATAGAGAAGAATGTCCTGGTTTAATTGCTCATAATTGCACATCTTTTAAAGTTTACTACTGTTACAAAAGACAATTCAAATCAAAACAAAAGAAAATTTTGGTTGAGAAAGAGGACTGGATCCTTTGATACCCAAATAAATTTTATTTTCCCATCCCTCATTTATTTTTATTTTTATTTTTAATTTTTGTATATACAATAATTTTCAGTCAGGTCAGACTTTAAAAGGATCCTAAGTGTACATCTGACTTTCATTAGCTGGTTCGATATGAGTAATTTGTATGATCCAAGCATCACCAGATATGCCTAGTGCGGTGAATGTCCCTAAAAGTAGCAAAAAACTAAGTAAAGCCAGAGTTATCTCCTAGCCTCTTACTGATGTTTTAGTTTGCTAGTGGTTCTAGACTCATCTCTTTTACTAGAGGTGGATGTGTAATCATGACAACTTGGACGCTCCGGATTGTGTAGCCTCTTTTGTATAGGTGCAGAGGATACTAGTTGCACCATATATGTATCCAACTTAGTGGATGCGCTTAGGATTTTTCAGAAGTTTTTCTTTTACTTTATATAAGATAAATTTGACACATTAATATTATTTTGGGTATGTTAATAGCATATAACACATTGTCACATGCTTTACTATTTTCAAATGCTAGAAACTCTTTAAACTTTAAACCTTTCTGAAACAGTATGAAAATATTTACTGAATCTAAATGGATGAGTAAGCATATACTATGCAGTGTATAGATAAGTAGTGGAAACTAATTAACCTGTGTGAGCTTTTGTGCCAATCTTTCTTTATGAGGGTTACTATTCTTTTCAGTCTCACTTTATTCTCTTTATGATATCACTCGTTGAAAGTCTCATTATTTTTTCCTTTGACTGATCATTAGAAGAGAACGTTCAGGATTTACCATTAGAACGTCCAAATTACTTAAATGAACAAAGTCAATCTATTTTGAAAATGATTTAGGCCATCTTTTCTTTCAAATGCACCCCCCTTCATCTTATATTACCTTATTCTCAATTCTTTTCAAATCATACCATGCTCCACCTGGGAGTACAAACCTCACTTCTATAATCAGGTATGTGATTGGACTATATTGATATTGCAAGAAGTGGTAAAGAAAGAAAGGAGTTGATTTCAAAGAAAAAAAATGAGAAACTAAAAAAAAAAAAATGAACTGTACAAATGATTAAAAGGAGAAGAAAAATAAGAGGTTGGAATGAATTGCGCAACACTCCAATCACATGCTTAGAATAAATACATCCCAAATCTCCTACTCATCTTAATTTCTAACCTACAAGTCAAAGTCCTAATGATTTAAAAGAAATTGATTTTTAAATTTAAGTGATAAGGATGTTCTCCACGGTAGATCGCTCTTCTAATGCTAAGTATTCTTTCATGAGACTTATTGTACTCCAAATGCCTATACATTGAGTCATAAAAAAAATGGAAGCAATTCCTCTATCTTTGCTTCCCTACCAAGTGAGATATTCTCTACACCAGTTTCTGAGAGTTTCTCCTTAAAAGTATGAAATCCTAGTGAGATTTGAGTTAAAACTACAAGTTTTAGGACTGTTAATAGTTATGTAAACTTTGAAGGTAAGATCAGTTGCTTGACTTTTCAAGTACACACTGTAAGTTTAAAGAGTATAAAAAATGCTTCCATTGACAAACTGTGAGTATATGTGTTGCATTATTATTACATACTTTGAAATTTCATTTTATTGCCAAATTTAATCTTATCTGTTGTAAAAGGAGAAAATCTACCTTAATTTTTATTTTACTTTATTTTTACATTTAAAAAAAAAAGTTAATGAATTTTGTGGGTATATTCACTGCAAACCCTCACGAGACAACACTTGTCCACTAGGGGTAACCTAGGGGTTTAACGGCTTGTTGCATACGCTAAATACAATCGCGATTCCTGCGACAGTGAGTTAGATTTTATTTTCCTTAGTTTATTCCTACTCTTTAATAAAACTTCTAGAACATTTTCTCTTTTCACTTCATTGCTAGGGACTAGCAATAAGCTGGTTGAGGGGTGTGACAAACACTAAATATTGCACATTCATGTGCCAATATAATAGACATTGTGCTCATTTAATCCCCCAAATTCCTAGTTTTACATGCATATTTGAATTAATATAATTTATCGGTAATGTCACTCAAATGCATGTAATTATTTATTTTTACACATTTTATATGTTTAGGTAAAAATGAAGTGAAATAAATGGAAAGAAAGAAGTAGCAACCACACCGAAGCATTTCTCATATAACACTCAAAACTCACAATTCTGTATACACAATTGTGAGAAGAAGACAAGGAAAGTTTAAAGATTCAAACCTGTCAGAGCTGAAGGAACAAATTGCGCGAGGAAGAAAATTGAGACCATTTGCCAAACGCGTGCTCAAAGCTGACGAAGGGAGTGATGTATTTTCACTTCCTTTCGTCTATAAAAAGGGAGAAGAAGGGGAGTCAACAAAGGAGGAAAAAAACAAACTACAACCAACAGTTTATAATCACTGTTAGGGAGAGAATAGTTTAGGGGAGGTTATTATGTGAACACTTTATATTGTCCCTAGAAATAGGAAACTTTTATTTTTCTTTGCCTTTTCTAGTTCTAGTAGTTGTAAAATTTTACTTTTATGTAACTGATGATTTCATGTTCAAAAAAATTTGTAGCAAAACTTTGTGTATTGTATTTCTTAAATTAAAATATTTGCTTTCTTATACAACCTTTGTCAATTTGTAGTAGTAAAATATTCCTATTTAAAATTAGATTTAATATTTCTAGTCTATTAGTACTTATAGTTGCCCCCTAAAATAGTTAGAAACTCCAAATTTTCAGTTTTTATAGCAATATTTTTATTCACTAGAATACAGATTTTGCAAGTAAATATCATATTTCTTAGCCACGTAGTTGTTGTAATCACCTACCAAAGCCCCAAGCACACCATATTCATATCTCACTCCAAAAGTAGATAAGGATTCGATTTGGCCTTATTTGTGTTCTTGGAGTTCAACCACTATGACCCCACAAGAATCCAAAGTCAAAGGTTTAGTATTTTATTATTAATTCAGTATTCCATTTATGTATATTTTATTAGCCTAGTTGTACTAAACTTGGTCATTTTGCAGATTCCACAAATTCAACCACAGCTCATGTTAAGTAAAGAAAATAATATAATAATATTAGTTTTCACATTTACCTTGGTTTTATAGCTTTAGTTTTAATTGAGCAGTCACTGTTTACACCTATTTAATTTATCTTTAAATTTTATTTGGAAGACAGTTTCAATTCCAAAATGGTAGGCTAAAACTTAAATTGGGGATATGTAATAAAAACTTAGAAACCACGGCTTTTGTGCACTAATCTTAAATGGGCAAATTTATCTAGATTGGTTGTTTTTCCATTTATGGCCAAAAATATCTATGTATCTGTAGTGTATGACCATTTAATATGTTTATATACTATGGCTATATTGGGCTTAAAAGAGTACATATTTGAAATAAAAGCCTAATTATGTGGATAGTCAAACTATGCCTTTTGTCATAAAAAACACCTAGCATACTCAAACAACTCATATGACAAAGTTAATATTTCAAATATGTGTTTATATATATTTCTATCCAATAATAGATAGGCAATTGTGTAGTGGTAGAGTGGTGGGGACTGGACGCCGAATAACTCACGACCGCGGCGGGGCACGGTTCGAACATGGCTACTGCCCAATTGCCTTTTTATTTTTCTTTAAACCAAACGACGTCGTTTCATATCAAACCTGACACACTTGATATGACTCTGACTAGTGAAAGTTTATTTTTAAATAAAGAATGACTCTGCTGTCTTAAATGCCAAATGCTTTTCAAATGCACAAAAGTTGTGGGATCTAGTGTTGGTTTGCATATTCCCAATTCCTTTAAATCATTTTCCCCTAGTTAATTAATATTTTCTGTTTTATAATAGTTTTGCTTAAATATCTGTATTATTTCTATCTTTCGCTATTATTAAATCTAAAAAGTTTATCTCACAATAATTTAGCTTTTATATATTTTTCTTCCTTTTTTTACTAGTATGTTAGTTAATTTATTTTGCACTGTTAAAATCTTTACCATAAACTGTTAAGAAAAAAAAATAGCTTTAATTACTTTTATTGCAAAAATATAAAAATTAGTAATTTAGTAAAACCCTACAAAATTCCATCATCTTTTATTTTCTTTTTAGTGACAAAATAGTTATTTGCCTAACTTTATAAAATTTTATTCCGTTCCCTGTGGGTTCGACCTGAACTTCCAGAACTTTATTACTTGTACGATCACCTACACTTGGGTGTGATAAGAAAACTTGTCAATAGGATGTCGTCATTGTACTTCTGTTAATTATTATTATAGGCTTCAGACTCTAAGTCAGCTGTTGTAATAGATTTAGTAGACTTTTATAATTGGTACTTGGGCATATGTTGCTTCCAAACCTTTTAAATTTCCGCTGTAGCCTCTGATTATGTTAATAAGATATGAATAACATCCTCCCTATCGTTGAGTTTATTGGTTTGTATAGATAACAATGCGGTTATTCACCAGTCACGAACTTACGGGACCAAAAAGGAACTTGTTTTCTCTATTTTTGCTTCTCCGGGGTGTGACATAATCGGTGACATAATCGGTGACACGCGGTTCGCCGAGTTCATGTAGGATTTGCTTTGGAGTAGGAATTGAGCTTGGATTTGGTGCGATTCTGTATTTCTTATCTTAATTTGGGTATAATCTGAGTAAGGTGAGTTTTCTAACTAAAGTTTGATTGTGCCTAAATGTGTTTAATGTTTCAATGGTGTATAGAGATGATAATTCATGTTTAGAATTCATGAAGATGTATTATTGTATATTTGCCTGTTAACTATGTGAGAATTTTCATGCTTATGTGCTTACATGTCTATATGTTTATGTGGTAATCAACGGGTACCATGTGGACACGCGAAATCGGTCGTCTACTCTTTTGTTGGTTTGAAATTGATTTGAAAAGGTCTGTTGAAAACAGATACAGAGTCGCCACTTGGTCTTTAAGGAACCAAGAAACCTAATTTTGACTCACCCAAATGGATAAAAGGCACTGGCCCTTCATAACCAAAAAACTTGGATCGGGGTTTTGGTACGAGAGAGGAAGGAGCCTTTGCTACGACTAAAACACCCTCAACTCACCCTGTCTATCGACGGACCTCAATTAGCATCCAAATAATCATGTTATACTATGTTGGTTCGACAATCAATACTATGATAGTATATTACATCACATAAGAATCTTGAAGTAGAAGATCAAAAGATAAGATATCATTCATAAGATCTAAGCCAAATATCACACAATGCAAAAGTGAAAGATCACACAAACAAACCCAGAAAAAATCGTCTAATCACATATCAAGTAATAAACGTTTTCCTAATCTAAAGGGGGGGGGGGACATGAATTGTTCTTGAAACAAATAATCAAAGAAATCAAAATATGCTTAGCAAGCTAGTATGATACATGTTAACATTTGAGAAGAAGATCTCTCAAATCCTCGAGACAAATGCGAAAGGAAGATTAGATCAAGGGGGAGCATAAATGTGTGATCAAACTCATTCCTTATAATCTCCTTAGATTAGGAGTTGCAAAATACTCCAAATCTTGCATGAATGCAATGTATGAACCTAGAATGTGCAAAGGTTGTAGTGTGTTTGTGTACATGGACTTTCTAAAATGACTTAGAAGTCTAGAGTATGCATAAATGTATAAAGAAAATTATTATAGGATGTATACAAATGTAGTATGAACTAATTCCTAAGATATGAGCTAATTTGGAGTGCATGTAAGCATCAAATCAAAGAATGAAAGTAAAAGCATGCTTGCTGTGAATAGTGGACAGAACAGTGAGCTGACATTGTAGAAATTGTAAAGTGAGGTAAGAAATATTTTCAATGCATGATTTTTTATGGAGATCATCCTTATTGTGTCTAGAACATATATTAAAAAGCCAAACTTCAATAGCTATTACAGATTGAGAGAAATCATATAAATAATGGAGGTCACTCAGAAATAGAATCTGTACTGTCGACAGAGATGTCAAAAAATCTTAGAAATGAAAACAAAATATCTAGAGGCCCATATTATATATAAAGTTCTCTAAGACACTGAAATTTAAGGAAAAAATGAGTTGAGACCACTCCGTTTGGAAAAGTTTTCTGTAAAACAAGTTGAAAGTCAACTAAGCTGCTGTGATAGAAAAAATAGAATGTCTGGAAGGAATGTTTGGGCCAAAATAGAACCCTTCCAAGTGTTTTCAAGTCAAACCAAAAATCATGGGTGTTCTCTAACAAGTTAGGAAGACTCTCCAAGTGGTCTTGTAATCCCCCTTTAAGTATTGAGTTCTAAAGAAATCTTTGAACTCAGATTGTTCACTTTTTTTGATGATTTTTGAGAAAAAAATAGTTTTATTTCTTGAAGTCAAAAGAGGGGTTTAATAGGGGTTTTAAAATAGAGGTTTTGAGAGTACATTTTCAGCACTTAAATGAGGATTATAACCACTTACAATATCAACATTAGACTTGTATCAAGAACCTCCAAGATTGTTGGAGAGTATTGTTTTTTTTTTTGAAGATAACTTCAAGAATACATAGGGATATATTGAAGTTAGGATTATCATCTATCAAACATGTTTTTGAGGTCAAGAGCTACTATCCATAAGGATTCACTCACGTCAAACACCATGTCATCACTTAGATGATGATGAACTAGTAAGTAACCAAAAGAAAAAAAAATAAAAAAGAAATGGGGTAAGGAGAGATGAACAAATATAAACAAAGCAAGTAAATAGCAATCAATAGTTGATGATCATTGAGATATTGGAGTTGTAGTTTGGTGTTTCACTCATATATAATGACTTTGGACATGGAACTAGCTTCATATCTCATGAATGCTCACAAAAATGGTAGTTAGATATATTGAATATGAAGTAAATGGGAGTAATGAAGTAAAAAACAAAGTTTAGAACTCACTTTCTAGTTGAAAAACAAAGAAGAATGCTTCTTTTCTCTCTATTCTAACCTTATCTACAACTTTCTCTCACAAAATTTTCTAAGCTTTCATTTGCCACCCCTAAATGAGAAGTCAAGGGGGGTTTATTTAGGTCAATTTGGGGTGATTTTTGGATTTAAAGAGTATTCCCATTGGCTCCAAATGTCTGTGAATAAGGAACTATGTCGTTTTGATTTTTCAATTAATCAATTTGGACCCCCAAAATAAATTACAAAAATGGATTCTGCGGGGTTTGAGTACCGCCGTGGCACTGACCATGTGCCACCACGGCAGTGGCCCAGTGCCGTCACAGCATTGCTCCTCAGACGCCCAAAAATTTGTATTTAGGCTCCCAGAGGTTCCGGTATTCATGAAAATGCCTTATTTCGTCTGAAATTCACAGAAAATGCGTACGAACTCTAAATTGAGCTTGTGATATACCTTTAGAAAGGTAATGGAGTCTAATTTTCATAAAAAAAAATAGTTTAGAGATGGGTCACTTTGACAAGTTACGATATTCGCGATAAAATTCAATTTGGTCGTCTTTTTCACCTTCGAAAATTCATAGTAAATTCGTTTTAAATTCAGAAATTAAGTGCGATATACCGTTGGAAAGCTATTGACTTCTAGTATCCATGAAAAATATTTGAAAAATGATACAGTATTCCGATTTCAAAGTCAACTTTTAGGTCAAATCGGTCAAACTTGGGATCTCCAGGAAGTTGTGGGAACCTCTGGGAGCTCCCAAGAGCTGACGTTTTTGTCCGATTTTCTTTTAAAACTCATTTTAATATTTTTCACATGATCTAGTATGATTTCGAAACTTTCTGGAGAATTTGGATGATTTCGGTCAAACCCTGGTCAAACCTGGTCAAACTTGGGTCAAACCGATCAACGAGGACTTTCCGGGAACTTTCGGGACTTCCAGGGGTCTTTGGGAGTTGACGATTTTACCCGATTTTACTTTGAAACTTATTTTATTCATTTTTTGTGACGTAGTATGTTTTCAGAACTTTCGGTCCAAATATGGCAGTGTTTGGGCTTTCAGGGGTATTTTGGTCATTCTGAGCATTTCGAGAGATAGAACCAATTTCTCAGAGTCCTTTTTGAGTCTTTTTCGATCATTGTGAACCACCAAGCTATGGGTCTCCTAAATCTGATAGCCGACAAAATGGGATGTCTACATACTGGGTAAATGATTCATTGTTGGGAGTAATAAGGGAGGTGAAGAGGAAGAATCTGATAAATACGAAAGTCCAAGGAATAGAGGTGACCACGGGACCAAGGGAGGTCTTCGGGTCTGAATGAATCATTGAACCGATGACTCAGAATTTACGAATATGTGATATGTGTTTAATTGTAGCATTGCACATATTAAGCATTCAATCATATTTAGATTGCTCACTAAGCTTAATGCTTAAGAAAATCATTTTCCTTTTTCTGTTGTGATAAATAACAACCACCACAGGTTCAGAGCAATACCCGGAGAGGAAATGACGAACATTGGGAGAGATGGGAGAGATTTGGGGCTTATGTATATTATTTCTCTTCAAACTTGTGATATGTTGTAAAATATAGTGTTTTTAATGGTAATGTTGATACTTTTGTAGTAACTTGGGACTTAGTTGTTCCAACTTGTCATTTGGTGGTTTTGAAGTACAACTTGAAGAATTTGTGTAAATGTCTATATTTTGGGTAAGTTTGATGTAAGTTGTTAGGTTGGACCATTCCGGCAAGTCCTAATGGTGTCGCAAGTGTTGTAGACAAGTTTCATCTATTTATATGATATTAGTTATGGTTTTGAGTACATGTCCAACTAGTTTAATGAACTTTTGATAAGAATTAAGTTTCAAAGCTTGTTTTGATTCAAAAGGTTGAATTCATGGTGTTTTTGATTCATTTGTGGTTGTATTTGTGTCATACATGCTTGATTGGTGTTTAAAAATGTTTGGGAATGTATTTGGGATGTTTTCCCAAAGTTTTATGAAGTTTCCATGAGGTTTGGACATGTGTTGGTATGTTGTTAACTTGAGAAAACAGAATTTTAGCCGCAGGAATCTGTTTTGCAGAACTCGGATAGATCCGGGTGCAAAGGGGGATCGATCCAGGGCTTCTTCAGGGACATTCTACTGGAAGTCATCATTAAGGATCGATTCAGGTGTTTGCCAGTAGTTTTGCGCGGGCGTGCCAGTACCAACAGTGGTTCAAATCGTGCAAACTAATTTCCTAAATTGCTTGTGTGAGTGATATACAAGGCTTAATGAATCTAACTTCTATCAAAATGATGCGTGAGGTGAGTAGGAAAGTACCCTTACCAAAAATCCCATGGCAGTACTGAAGCGCACAAGCCATACAAGTGATGAAAACAAGCAAGAGAAATTAAATAAAAAGAGCAATTTTATTTAATTGTGACAGAAAAGAAAAAATTACAAGGACATAATTGAAAATATTGCTAAGAAAGTGCTTAGAGTGCTAAGAATGCTTTTTTGGATGCGTTTGTCGAAGTGACGTGGAGTGAGTGGCTTCTTTGGCCAGCCTGCTGATTTATAGCAGTCTTGGAGGTCTTCTAGATAAGGTAAGAAATATCTGCAAAATATAATCTGGTAAAAAAAATACCAGATTACCTCCCAAAATCTGATAAAGCCTTCCATATATTGAATAATTTATATATATATATATATATATTTATAGGTGCATATATCTATACATATAGATTATCTTCCCAATCTTGATAATATTTTGATATTATCTTTCCATAATATGATGTAGTATTTATCTTCCAAAACTATAATAATATCATACCATATCTTGGTATACTATCCATTCCATATTCTGATGATGCTTTCTTATGTGATAATATCTTGAATATTTTCTTGCCAAATATGCAGTACCAATCAAGAAAGGAACCAAACAGAGCTCTGCCCAAACAAATAGCCTAGCCCGATGATAAGTTGCCACATCAAAAGCGAATGAATTAGAGTAGGGACCCAAACACAGTGGCCCACATTGAATTCATGTCAATGCTTAGCTGATGGAAGTAAACACCAAATTGGGCTTAGGCCAATTATGTCACACCTGTTTTTTCACACCCTCAACCCGCCTCGGGCGAGTTGGGACACATGTAACAAGCCCACACGTCAAAACACCCTTAATTCACTAAGAAAAACATGAATTAGACCTCATTAAACAGCTCCGTTGACACAAAAAGACCCAAGGGCAAAATGGTCATTAATAAAGTATAGCAAATTTTATACCAAAAGATAGGCCTTTGAGTCCCAGTTCCAACGCAGAAAACGGTGTGCGAATCTGAATTTTCTAGAGAGAGTTATGCTTGTTTCCGTAAAAACCGTCGGGCTGAACCCAGACTAGCGGATCGATCCGCCCCAAATCTGGATCGATCCAGTTTTGGCAGATAGCTATTTTCTGCAGCTCCAGGTGCCCCGGATCGATCCGCACATGACCCGAATTGATCCGGATTCTCCAGATTGGTTTTTCTGCTGCTAAAAACATCAGATTTCAAGTTCAAAATACTCCCAAGTTCTACAATTTGTTCCAAACATCATGAAAACTTTTGAGAACACTTCCCAAACACCCATAAACATATCCACAACTTATGTATGTCTTTCCAAATCATTCAAAACATCATCCATGTACATTCAAATGAGGAACTAACCTTAGAAACCTCAAACTTACAAAATTAGTAAGGAAAAGGAAATGTTCTTGTTAAAGTAAGCTCAAAACCTCAAGTAAATTCCATGGAACTTATAGAAATCATCTTTAAACATAAAACCAATTTCTTTCAACATTCAAACTTGTGCATGATCTCATTTGAAAGGTTGTTTTAACATTTAAACCCATTAACCCTTTCACTAAAACATCAACTTGCATCACATTACCCCCAATACCTACATAACCATTCAACACAAGGAAAACAAGATAAGCTTTACAACCAAAGCTCTAGCTTCTTTCAACTTCACTCCCAACATACATAACTTACAACTTGCAAGCCCAATTCATGGTTTGGTGCATAGACAACCAACAATACCCAACTTTACATATTACAAGTTCTCAAAAAGAACTCAAGATACGTTTACATTGCCAACAAAAGATACACTCTAGGCATAAACTAGCTAGACATATGAACATATATACATGGACACAACTCCCACGCCCAGCCCGTCGTGTGGATCATTTTCTCTCATCTTCCCGTACCATACTTGCAATGGCTATTCAATAACCACAACAGAAAAACATATTTTCGTTTAAGCTTTCGCTTAGTGAGGGAACTAATCATGCTATTGGAATGTTTAATATGCAAATGTAACAATCATTATAAACAACAACAATTTGATCTCCGGGAAGTCAAGCAACTCCAGCCACCACCCCCGGGTCCTTCTCTTCCCGGATCTTTCTCACTTTTGGCACATAAAGCGCAACACACACTCTCTTGTGACCCCGAAGGCATCACTGACATTTCATTGTGGCCGTCACCACGTCCTACTCATTGAGGACTTCCTATCCTTACATATGAGACCTATAAATGGTGACCACTACTTAACTTCCCTTTGATCCACATAAGCATATAAGTGACTTTGCATATAAGCATAACACTATCACATTTCTAACATGCTTTTAACCCAAATTCATCAACACACACACACATATATATATATATATATATATGAGCATGAATTAAGCAACTATGAACAACAATTATCACACTAACATAACTAAACACCCCATTTTGGGATTAGAACACTCATCTCTTCGATTTATTAACGAATTAAGCTTAGAAATTCCAACCTCTAGCAAATTTCCAACCCAAATTCCACCGGTGTAATTCCTACATAAGTTTGGTATCAAAAACATCGTCTATCAAGAACGGTTTCCATAAAAACATTGCCGAAAATGAAAATAAATTACATGCATATCCTCTTACCTCCACGAATCCAAAAATCCTCTAATTTCTGCAATCGGTCTCCTAGTCCGATTAGAAACTCTCAATCGGCCTCTATCAATTTTGACTAAAAAATGTATTTTGTGGGTGCAAACACCGGGTTTATAGGTTGGATCTATCCGCCTATGTACTTCACTGCATGTCCACTTTTTCGGAAACGTGTATATCTCTTTCTAGAAAATTTGGCTTCGCGCGCCGTTTTTTGCGTTGGAACCGGGACTCAAAGGCCTAATTTTTGGTATAAAATTGATATACTTTATTAATGACCATTTTTCTCTTAGGGCTATTTTGTCACCATAAAGTTCTTTAAAGTGGATTAATTCATGTTTGCTTCCTAATTAGTGTAGTTTGGGACACGTATAGTCTTGTTACACGTGTCCTAATTCGTTGGGGTGGGTTGGGGTGTGACAAGTTCCTTTTCCACATTTTGTAAATATTACAGCTATTGTCATCACAGTTTTCCCAAGTCCCATGGCATCTGCCAAAATTTTCATAAATGCTTCCTAAGTTAAAGATGATAATACAATGGGAAGACTTGGGTTGCATATCATATATAAGACATATGCATATTTATAAAGCAGTAGTCATTACAGTCATCATAGTTAGACATACATATATGAAAGCATAAACTTTTGCCTTTGCCAACTGACTGCAAGTGTGATGCACTTCTTTAAACATTTACGGTGCCAATACGCCACTATGTAAACAGACTTACATATGTTCCCTCTGTCCTAAATAAATGGGATTCAAAGTCAAACTATTTAAGGAACACTTATATTATTGTGATGGGATTTTTCAACTATCCATTACTGCTTGTCTTTTAAATTTAAAACATCAATGCCATGCCAAATGAAAAGTAAGAGGGGCTTCATATAATAAGGTATAAACTTGAAAAGTGTATAGTTGACTTTTTAAACAAGACTTAAATTGGGACATCCCAAAATGGAATACTCTTAAATTATGTTGGAGAGAGTACACTAAATATTTAGATGACATGTTACTTATCCAAATCTACTTATAATCGAAAAATAAAAAAATGTTATTCACAGTAGATATACTCGTATACATCTTAAAAACATATTTATCATATTTAAAACTTTAATCACTTGTCTTTACATACCTGATCTAAAATGAATACTTTCATGGATCATTTTTGGAAAGAAAAAATGTAACATGTGCAATGTATGGGTTCATCTCTTGTAGAAATCGATACGAATTTAAAGAATGGTCTATTTAAGAACTCACTCCTCCTCTTGCCATCTAAGTTGCAGTTGGAAATTGAGTTGTTGCTTCCCCAGAGAAGACATTCACATAAATTGCTGAAGCCCTCCTGTTAAGAAGCATGTTTGTCAAATTACATGTCGAAAAGCTAACTAATGCATAATGGTTTTAGGTCCTGTTTGGATGTTTTTGAATATAATAGCATTCATACTTCTACACAATATTTACTGAAAAAGAAAAAAAAATGCCGAGTTTGAATGGTTCTATTTTAAAAAATTGTGCTCATTCAAAAATATGCTTTAAAATAACATGTTTTGACATTTCAAGAAAATACAGAAATGATCACATACGAAGAAATAAGTGGAAGTCTCCTGTTTATCTAAACAAATCAATTCGTGATGACGAATTTTACTTAACCACTATCCAAATTACAAGGCTATTCAAATACAAGTGATTAACAAACATGTTTTTAGTAATTATCTATACATACATATATAAACTCATGTATATGTATAAATATGCAAGTATAAGGAGATTGCATACTTATCACATATGCTATACACTGCCTAACATGGATGAAGAGTCTTTGCAGCTTTATCAACATCAATTCTCTTCTCTGATTCTGACATCCAAAAGAGAGCCTACTTCTGGTATGGCCTTAAATCACAGACAAGAGTTTCTGGTGGAGCCATTTCCTACACAATTTAAAGAGAGAGATGAGAAGAGAGAGAAAATAACTTCCCAATCAAAGCTTCATTTCACTTCTCAAAACTAGAAGAAATCAAAAGCATTTTATGATTTTACCTCTAAGTCATACATATCTGCAGCACCAACAAGCTTAGTTAAAGATGCTTCTGAGATAGCTTGCTCATATTTGTTTAGTTCAGGATATTGGTAGACCCAGCTTCCTCGTTTCGCTATGGGAATCATCACTGAAGCTTCATCCTATTTAGCAGATAATTTAATAAAAATGTACATTGAACTTCAAATTTTTGTCCGTGAGACATGTTTGTTTTACGATAGTGATTCGGTTTTGATATATGTTAGCATTACCATGTATGATATGTTATAAGGTGGCTGTTGTTGCTAAGATTTTGGAAATCTTTTCACAAATACAAGTAAGACCAACTTGAACTCAACCAAAAGGTACACTAATGCTAAGTTTGCTTCGTAGATTCAGGGATGGAAAAGAAAGGAAACACCTTTTTGTTCGATAATAAGGAAAGCATCGAACAAAATAGGAAGGAAAAGAAAATACGGTGAAAATAAAACTCAAATATTAAAATTTGTGACACACTTAATTTTTACTTTTCTCAAGCTATTTTCATATTTTGAAAACATTACTTTTCAATGTTATTTAAGCAAAAAGGGAAACAACTAGGAAACAACTATGAATCATGAATAAGAACACATGTGGGTTCTATAAATGTGCAGTCGATAGTAGTACCTATATAGCAGTTGGACTCAACTCTGTATCCATCCAATATAAGAATTTAAACATCTACCCACTTCCATAGCAAACTGTTGAGATTGTTTGTTCCACATCGGGGACTTATAACCTTGCTACTCAATATATAAATTCAAGGGGCTACTGCACCCATTGCCATGGTTTTGGATTGGATGCTCCAATTCAACATGGCATCAAAGCCAGGTTATTGTTGGGCCTAATTTATCCACGTGTGCTCCATGTCACCCTGTCTCAGTAATCCACGTGTTTGGCTCTCAGTCATGCCACACGTGCGGGGGTGTGTTGAGATTGTTTGTCCCACATCGGGGACTTATAACCTTGCTACTCAATATACAAATTCAAGGGGCTACTCCACCCATTGCCAATTGGTTTTGGGTTGGATGCTCCAATTCAACATAAATACCCAACTATTCAAAATATAAGACATGGAGCTTGTTCAAATTAGATTATACTGTACACAAAAGATGACAATACTCGACTATGCATTGCGATATGCGTCTAACTTTATCATATAAATATAAGACATGATACATGTCATGTGCACGCCTTCTGCTGACAATTTTTTTTTCCATTAAACATCCAGCTAACTTTTCTCTGCTAAATAAGTCAGGGTACTAGTGTTGTAGAGGTTCTTGTAACTTAATAGGAAGGATTGAGAACCTTTCTTTTGTGGTCCACTTTTACCCCCTCAAAAAGAAGGGGAAAAAAATAACAAAATATCCTCAAATATGTTTTATATAACTAACCCCAAAACTCCCAAATACTTTTTTTTTTCTAGTGTACATATAGAGATGGAATATAATATGAATTGTTCTTTATACCCAGGAAGGCTGAGAAAGTAACTGAAACTATCTTATAAAACTTGCACTTAGCAAGTTAGGCAATAAACTTTTTTTACCAAAGAGATTTTCTAATCTACTTTACAATAATCATAGATTGGAGCTATCTGGATATATATATATAGGCAAAAACTTGGGAAAGGAAACAAAAAAGGATTAAATAGCATAGATCCCATTAGTACATATCTACTTCAAGGTTGAAAGGAAATAAAAATACGAAAAGGAAGTAGAAAAAAGAAAGTCAATTTCTCCTATTAAAGAAAAAAAAATAAACGAATCTATAATAGACTACAATTAAGTTATAGTCGAGTATACCTCAACTGCACCATAAAAACTCATGCGTAGTTAATTTGTCTTATGTTGAGGAATGATGACTGATAAAATAGGCATTGTTGGCCTATATTTTGAAATTAATCTGCACAAATGATGTAGGAGAGAGAGGTGAGAGAGAGAAAACCAAAAAACCCTAATTGATAGATTCAGAGCCCTAAATCATAGATTTGAGACAGAGAGAGTTAACTTGTGATTCATCCTCTATTCGTCTTCTTCCTACGATTACTGGTTCATCTTCGAGTTATTTCTATGGCTATTGATCAAAAACTGCTCACAATGTACCGTGAAATGCCCTACGAAGTACCTGAATGTGTGATTCAGTACATACACGATTTGCGTGACCTCAAAACTTTTTCTCTAGTGTGCCATCTCTGGTGAGTAGGTTGGATGGTGAGAAGGATTGTTGAGTAGAGGTGAGAGAGAGAGAAGGAGAATGCCGTGAGAGATGAGATGAGGAGGAGGAGGCGACATCTAGGTTAGGGATTTTTAGAGAGAGAGAGAGAGGGAAGTGAGGAGATATTGAAAAGAGACAGATGGGTAAGTCTACAGAAGTTCAATCTTTTTGGTATAGTGTTTAGGCGGGTTTGTGAGTGGTCATTTAGGGGGAAACCAAATTGTTAGCCTTGAATTTCTTTTAAGGCATTATTTATGTGTGTTTTGATGATGACAAACATAATGATAATAGCATGATCTTATTTGTTATATTCTAATCTATTATCAAGTCATTTTCAGTGTGCTAATCTCTTGAACTATGCTCTTTGTAGGTAATAGTCGACAACTCATATACTTTGACTATACACATCACCAACGACTCCACGTGTAACAACATCATTATTATGGACTCTACGTGTAATGACTCCAAAACCGCTAGCCCACTTCAAATGGGCCCACCCACAAAGCACACTACAAATGTAGGTAACTACGAAGCTCCCCCGAGACCCACTTTAATAAAGCCCACTCCGATGGCCCATTCCGGATGAGCCTACTCCAAAGCCTTCACCACGGTCAACTCCATTCCGAAAGCCTTATTCTCCAAAGGCGCAAAGTGGCCCACTCCGAAACTTCACTCTCCAAAAGGCCTAAAGCAGCCCACAAAGGAAGAACATTCAAAATATGCACACACTTACACTCGGACACCTACCCTTGGTTTGGAAGCAGTACCTAAGGGTGGGCAAGTCTATTGGGATCTCGAAAACTCATGGTAAGGTGGCTAGAACCGAAGGCATCTCCCTAACCTGCGCCCCACGGGTAAGGTTAGGGTTGGGCCCAAAGAGAGAGAGAGACACGTGACTTTCACACGTGCCTTACCCCAATCAACCCACAGCCAATAAGCGAAGCTCATCACTGCAAAGCTCGTCGGAACCTTTGACCGTCTATGCTTAGTCGTGTCAAGATTGCTTAACCAGCTGCACCAATAGAAAACACCTCGGTTCCCTCCCTCGCTAAAAGCCGTCTGCATGCCTCGACACTTGCCCTCGTTTAACCTCTCGGAGCCAATAGCAAAAGCCTCGGTACCTCCACTCGCTGAAACCTCTGCACTAGTAGCACCTCTTCCTTCCCTTGACCAACCAATGATATCAGTTCATAACCAAACGACAAACATTTCTCTCTCATTTGTCTCCACCAGCTCGGTACATGCTTCGTCTACATCCCATTTAATGCCCTCAACCACCCTAAACAACAGCATTTAAGCCATTCACCTACCTTAAGCAAACAACCCAGTAAGAGGATGCCAACTCGGCCTCGCTCTATCATGTCAAAGGTTTGCAAATACACCACCGGCTTCAACTATAAATAAGCACCCTCATTTACTACATCCGACAACCCAACTTGATCTAAACCCGCACTAGAGTAAAGGATTAGCAGTCATTCTTATTCCCAGCCATTACCAAAACATTCTCGTGGTCTCCAGCCCACTTTGACCTTTCGCCCCCACCAGTACCTTCGTCTCATTCTATCCTTCGCCTCATAGCGCCATTCACACCACCAAACCCCCTTAGCCCTATTGCACCCGTCGTCTCAACTCGTCCTTCGTTCCACTCCGGACACTCTAATACTTACCCATCGCCTCGGGATACACACTACTTTCTCTCTTTCTCACTTGGGACTACTTCGGTTCTCATCCGGACCCGAAGTCTCTCCGAATCCTATTATCCCTATTACCATTATTATTATATTTTATATACTCTTGCTTATATCTCACATATTTGTTCCACGTGTGCTAATCCAGGCTTGCGTGTTATATCTCTCTATATTTCTCACATACATCACAAAAGAACCTCACACACTCTTAAATGTTCTAACTTTGTTTGTTAATTAAGATAGCATATGGTGAAGCCCAAGAGTGATTGAGCTCAACAAGGATCAATCATGAAGACATGAAGATCTTTCATCCTTAGTTGAAGACTAGGATTACTTGTAAAAGTATTTTGATTATCACTCATAAAGGGCATAAAGGTTTAAAACTTGGATAAACCTTTCAAAAATAAGAAAACTATTTTTCACAAGAAAAACAGTCGACTGGACTTTTTCCCAGTCGACTGGACCTTTCAATTTTCAGTCGACTGGTTTTTGCAAGACAAACAGAGGTTCTGCTTTACCACATTCAGTTGATCGGACCACTTTTTAGTCGACTGAAAAAGGCATCAGTCAGCTGCGTCACGGCATCAGTCGATTGGACTGTGCAGTTTTTGCATAACGACTAGTCTTCTTGAAAGGCCAAATATTTACCATTTTGCCACTAACGGCTATAATCTTTCTTGGCCTATAAATTAATGTTTTTCCAAACCTTTTAATGCTGATCAATCCATCGGAAAACATCTATTTCAATCACACAACTTGTTGATCTTTAAATCATTTTCATTTGTGCCCTAGTTGTGTGAGTTTATCATTTTGTTCTAGTCTTTCATTTGTATATCTTTGAGAGAGCAAATTGTAGTGAGCTTTTAATTGTATTATCCACTCTAGAGAGAAAGAGTGCTCAACTTGTACCTCAATTATTTGTAAAAGAGTGAGGGCTAGTAACCTTGTGTGCAAAGAAGAGGTGTTCTTCTTTGGGAGAGATTGAAGGCTCTTGTAACTGTTTGGTGCACACCTATGAAGTGAACCGAGACGGTTTGGTCTACACCTGTAAGTAGATTGCTAAAGAAATCCTCAATAAGTGTTCTTGAGGGGTGAACGTAGGCTGCGGTGTGCGAATTGCCGAACCACTTGAAAAGCTAGTGTCTCTTCCCTTCTCTCTTTTCATTATTGTTTGCGATTATGTTTAATTTGCAATTCAGTTTTTAAAAGGTTTATTTTTCTCTAAAACCTTATTCACCCCCTCTAAGGTTTCTATTTCGGGCCAACATATATATATATACATATATATTTTGGGGAGGGGGGTAGTTTGGGAGTGATCATTTAGGCCATTTTGTTACTGCTTTAGGCAGTGATAATTTCATAATAAATATTGTCACTGTTAATGGCAGTGACAAAATGTTGCTTTTATCACCAATTCCATTTGTCACCATCTATGACGGTGACAATTTTGTCACTGCCGATGACAGTGATAAAGCCAACGAAAATAAGAGTGACAAATCTGTTCTTTTGGTGTAGTGGTAGGACGCATATAGATATTTCAGTTCGTGTTTAACAGTTTTTGGGGAAGAAGATGACTTACCAATCGATTGCCATTTGATCCCAATTGATTGCCCTTTTCCCAATCGATTGCCAACCCAATTGTTCCAATCGATTGCACTCTTAACCCAATCGATTGTGTACTTCTGATTATTGAATATTTCAATTGTTTAAAGATGTTGAGTTATTACATTAATATACAGTGGTTGTTAATTCGATATTGAATAATACACATGTTTAAATAATGAATCCCTAATGCGTTGTATAAAGTAGAATTGGTTGGATAATGATTAAGGTAATGTTGTTAACTGGATTAAAAAGTTGACATGCATAGTAGTGGGTCTATCGATCACTGAGGTCGATACTATTTATATATGTGCGCATGAATGCGATTGCGAAGATTGTACAAGGTTGGGTGTGGGATCGTAATGAGTTGAGATAATCAGACATGTTTGATTTTGGTTATATGTTTGAGAAAATTGGGATTGCGTGCTAGGCTTCAATGTGTAAAGATGTGATGTTGTGATTTACCTATATCACCTTAGTACGATAGAGATTAAAGGAATATCACCTTAATCCATGACTGAGACAATAGAGATTTGATAGAGATTAAGGGATATATCACTTTAATCCATGACCGATGCTAAGAGATATACTGGTGGTATCACCTTAGTCCATGACCGAGACAGGAAATTCGACAGGCTAAGGGATACATATAGTGAGAACGGTAATGTGGCTAGCACCCTGGTCCAATAGAGGCTAACAAAATGTCGCCTTAGTCCAAGAATGAGACAAGAGATCCGATAGAGTCTAAGGGCATGGTCACGTTAGTCCAAGACCTAGATTAAGGGTTATACCGATGCTATCATCTTAGTCTAATAGAGGCTAAATGAATATTACCTTAGTCCATGACTGAGACGTGAAGTTCGATAGAGGCTAAAGGGATATGTCACTTTAGTCCAAGACTGAGACTAAGAGGGATACATCATGAACTTAGTCCGATAGAGGCTATAGGGATATCGCCTTAGTCCATAACAGGGACGGGAAGTCTGATAGAGGCTAAGGGATATGTCATTTTAGTTCATGACCGAGACTAAGAGGTATACGTTATGAAAGGAATATGTATTGGGCGTGTTGACCAGAATTGATCGAGGCATTGTGGTCGTAAAGTTGAGACCATGTGTCGAGTTTGATAAGTCGTGATGTATTGGGCGACGTGCCAAGTTAGTAAGGGATTGGTTGAGTATTGAGTACGAAGGGAAGTAAAACTACATGCGAGATGTGGACCCAAGAGTCCATATTCCGATTGGGATTGGTTGGGACAATGTCAGTTGTCATATATCGAGTTGGTACATATGTACATGAGAATGACGAGATGATTCTTTAAGGATGAAGCATATTACGATGGAGGCTATGCTGGAGATGACTACTACGCGCGCTAAAGACCTGGAGCTTCGCTGTAGTTAGTTTTCGTTTATGTTTTTAGAGACTACTGTAATAGTTAAGTTTGTAATCGGCATATGTTGCCGTAATACTTTATTTATGATTTCGCAAATACTTATGGTTTGTAATAGTTTAGTATCGAACTTTGGTTTTATATATTGAACTTAGAATTTCCAAGGCGTGGTCATGTAATTCATTACTCTGATGGTTAGACTTTGGTTATGGACAATATGGTGGCTTTCAACTGTCATGGCTTACAGGTTCAAAAATGAATTTATTTTTTCTATTTTTGCTATTGCGGGGCGTGACATGATACGACGGCTATGAAAGAAGTCCACAAGTTATAAGTATACATCTATACATACATACATACATGCATACATATATACATACATGCTTGTATATAGCATATACTAGTTACAACAATGAGGAGACTGAGGGTGCATTTGATAAAACTGAAAATTAAACACTGAAAATTTAGTGTTGAATTTAAGCACTGATAATTTTAAGTGATTTGTATTTATAATACTGAAAACATTGCCTTAAGAACTAAAATAGACTGTATTCAGTGATTATTTTCAATAGAAAATTTTCATTTAATGTTTTCAGTGGATTTTTTGCTGATTTTTTTAATTAAGTGGTACATTATTAAACGCACTGAAAAAACAATAAGTGCTGACACATAAATCTTTTCTCAAAATCATTGTTTTCATCAATTACTAATTTCTGCCATAATTTCCAATTCAGGGTGTGTTTGATAACCCAGTTTGACACTTAATTGGGTTATCTAACACACTACGAATTGGAAATTATGGCAGGAATTAGTAATTCACTTAATTGGGTTATCAAACACACCCTGAATTGGAAATTATGGCAGGAATTTGTAATTGATGGAAACATTGATTTTGGAAAAAGATTCAGGTACATTTTTATCAAATACATTTTATACTCTTTTGTATGTAATTAGTTCACGTGTACAAGTACATTTATGTGGTATATATGTGTATATATATACTACAAGAAAATATGCATTTTATGTCACTTTTAAATTTCTTTTTATGTCATTTTTATTGTGAGTGACCTAAATATTTCTTGTTCAACCTTTTTATGTCACTTTTAGACTATTTATGTCACTTTTTCAAAAAAGTGACATAAAAACCTAATTATTTATGTCACTTTTTAAAAAATGTGACATAAATAACCAGATTTTTATGTCACTTTTTAAAAAGTGACATAAATGAAAACGCGGTGGCAATTTTGTAAATATAACATTTTATTTTTATGTCATTTTTGTAAAAAATGACATAAAAAAGATAAATATTTATGTCACTTTTTAAAAAAGTGACATAAAAACCTGTTATTTTAGAAGAATCCTTATTATTTTGAAAAAGTGACATAAAAAACAATTTGGGCGCGCGGGAAACCTATGCGCGCAGAAGCTCGATCTTTTTTAATCCTTCTCTTTTTCTCTCATCTCCTCTCATCTAGAGGGAAAGGAGAAGAGAGAGGGAAAGGGAAAGATGAAGGACCGCTGAGAACGACCGCCTCTACCGCCGCCATTGAGAACCACCGCCGTCCTCTCCCTCTCCCGCCGCTGAGACGCACCGTCGATGAGATCTCACTCACTCTCTCTCTCTCTCACTCAGATTTGTTCTTGCTTAGGCTTTTGTTCATACTATCTCAGCTTTGTCTTGCTTAGGGTTTTGGTGCTGAGAGCCACCACCGATCTACTACTTACAGGTGAGGATATTTCTCTCTAAACCATATCAAATACTTATATTGGATTGCTTCTTTTGTGATTAGAACTTTGGGGACATGTGGAATTGTTTTGTGTTTGGAGCCAAATGCCCGCCCCTTTTGTCAGATGGAGCCAAATGCTCAGCTGAAAAGGGCTTGGGCAGAAGGGAAGGAATGTAAAGGATTTTTACATTCGAATCCCCATTTTTAGAAAAGGAGTTTAGTTTGAAAAAGTAACTGTCGATGGCAATTTTCTTCCATACGTTGAACTGGGTCCAAGTCCGACCTTTTTGGAGATGAAGATAAAATCCAAATCTGATTCCGTTTTAACAACCATTAAAAATGCTTTATTTGGTTCATGGATTTTAGTGAAGTGAAGGGAAAAGAAAGGAAAAAACTTTCCTTTGTTTGGTTACCAAGGAAAATAGTGATGAAAGTAGTAAGGAAAAGAAAATCTAGTGGTAATTAGAATAAAAATTTGGGATTTTTGGAGTCACGTTCGTCCTTTAATCCTTAAGTTTGAATTTTTTTTGAAGACTTTTAACTTTTAATGTTATTAAAGCATGGAGAAAATACAAGGTATAACACAAGGGAATTTGTTTTCCGTCTTGTTTTCCTTCTCTGAATCCGCATACCAAACAAAATCATAATCTAAATGTCAAAAATCCATTTTTTTCCCAAGTCCTTTAACGTCCTGTCAAATCCTTTTGTTCAATTGTCCTTTTCATTCGAAGTATTTAGCAGTCTATACTCAGATGGTTTGGATAGCTTTGCTTTCGTTTCTAATATTGTAGATGTGTGCTTGAATAGAGGCATTATTCTTAAGAAAATAGAATAATATAAACACTTCCCATGTTGTACCAGTTAGAATTGAAGCAATAACCTTGGTATCTAACAAATTCCAAGGAACCTCTCTCTCTGTCTCTTTGTATTCTGTGCTTGTGTTGCATATCCTTGTATTAAGCATATGCTAATAACTGAGTCTTTGTTCGATTATATGATTTTAAAGCACATTGTAACCATAACAAGAGTAAAGGTACAAGCGTAATGGCATATTGCCAATGCTCAAGAGGAACTCAATTGTCAAATTAGCACCACAACGTTGGCAAGACAATGCTGACGATGGTTCATTTGATGTGGTATTAACATTTGAAGAAAAGGTTTTCGATATGGTTATTGAAGGTTTGTTTAGAGGTCCTCTTTTTCTATTTGCATCATATAACATCTGATTACATAAATATAGCGTCATCAGAAATGATTGAATGCTGTCTGTTCTGTCTTTGCTGTGGTATACTTCTGCTTGCTGTGGTAATTTCACTTCACTTGTATATATCAAACCATCTAGCTAAAGAGTTGTGTATAAAATTTATATAACTGCTTTATGACGCAACGTTTTTCTATATATTGCTATAATTTGTAGTGCAACCTCATGAGTCACGCAAGGTCAAAATCAAGTAGTTGTATTTCTAGTTATTAACTTCGATTCCTGTAAATGGCTACAAAATGTTGCAATCACGAGCAGGTGTAGTTATATTCTTGACTTGGCCTTTAAAGCTCGTGAAAGTGGATTTAGTTTTTAAAATTTGGAATCTGTGTCTTAGATGGGCTTCCAGAGTTTGAGACAAGCTATAAGGAACCCTTGGATGTAATTGGTATTAGGATTCAAGGAGAACTCGAGGTAGCAACTGGCTTTTCTTTGAATGTTGAAGGGAGGTGGTGGAAAGTAATTTAAAACTTTAATATGAATAAAAAAACTTGTACTTAACTCGACTCTTTTTTTTTTGGTGGCTAAGTACTTAGGCTTAGTTTGGGCCCCACGTGACTTTTTCAAAGTAGTTTATAAAATTTATTATTAAGTTAGATAATTTTGTACAAGTGACACATTACTCTTCAAAAAAACATCGTGAAACCAAAAAGCAACCTTGAGCTTTTAAAAGCTCCATTTTAGAGCTTTTAAAAGCTCCCCTAAAAAAAACCCCAAGTTCAATTTTTGCAAAACTCATAAATTAGTTGTCAAATGAATTAACATGAAATTGTACTTTAAAAAAGGAGAAGCACCAAAATGGGGGCCAAACTAAGCTTTAACTTCTTCAAACACTACTTTGTCAAGTTCTGGTTTCCCAAAAAGCACCTAGTGACGTCTTCGCTGCATGTGTAATAAATTTTGCTTTGACAATTGCAATTGTATTCCTAGTGACGTTTTCGCTGCATACTTCAATATGGGAGTGTGCTTTATGCTAGAATTGCTAAGTGCGATAGATGAACTCCAAGGTTTCAAAAATTTTGGTTGACTACGATGAATATTCTTTCCCATAGTATCATCATTTCAAAACTCAATTGAGCTTGTAGGAAAATTAGATTCCCAAGACAAAGTATATTGAATTTGAATTTCTAAATTCGCCAAGAGATCGGCCAGCCTTATTACCTTCTCTAAAAGTGTGAGTAATTTTAGCCTGTAAATGATTTATCCTTACAATCTCTTATGCTGCCAGACACTGCTATTGAACTTGATCTTAGAGCTTGAATGTCATCATAGGAACAAATACACTACTCTCAATCCACTGACTTGCGTGTAGGTGCTTACATTTGTGTAGATTCACTAACTTGCTTTGTTGGTTTTGGTCCCTTTTGCAGGTGGGTATCCTTTTGAGCCACCCAAAATGAAATTTGCCACAAAAGTTTGGTATGAGGAAATTACGTGCATGTTAATTCTCTTTATTGTTCTTGTCTTTTGGTTTATTGATAAATAAGAATAGCGTACCATTACCATGTGCAAATTCATTTGGTAGTCCTTACTATTGCTTCTTAATGTGGGCATGTGGTTGAAGGAAACTGAGTTTCACTTGTAACATCCACGTGGTTGAAGTTATAATGACCATTGATCTCAGAAAACGTAATTTTTCTGATACTTCATTAGTACCTCATTCACACAGATTTTGATATTATGTGCTCCCATATGGGCTTTTTCCTTGCATGCTTTTTTCCATGGAAATACACTGAATTATGTCTGCAGACTATTGTTATGATGTTCAGTTTCTTTATTTTGCTGCAGAGCATGATTGGTAGAAAAAATGTTGGAATACCAACTTAGAAGCATTGGCATTTTTTATGTTGAAGAAACTATTAGTACACATCCAAATTTTGACGAGAACTTTAAAATCTGTAAGTTCTTCGATAATTTCCAAAATTGTCTGCTTCACGTCTTCACTGGATTTGTTATGTTGTCAATTTGTTTCCCTTTTTTTTTTTTTTTTTAACATACTTACCTGTTAGCATTTAGTGTTTTTCCTAGATATGACACTATCCGGATGGTTTGGATTTACACCTGGTATATTTCCATTTGTTTTTTTATTTTTTATTTTAGTATGGGCTAACCATGGGGACGACATAAGCATTCAGTATTCTGGTACTCCTGCTTTAAAAGGAGATTTTGTCAGGTATTGTCCCACACCGTATGCACGTGATGGGAATTTCCCTGGAGGAGAGTTTCCTAATAGAATCCGCGTGTTGGTAAGGGGCTTTCTACATGGTTTAGGCAAAATCGGTCACTGGAAGAAACTAATATTGTTCTTTGGTTAGTTATATTTATCATTTTGCTATGACTCATTAGTCATTACAATAATGTTTTTTTTTCACACCATGAGGACTTATTTCTCCACTCTCTTTAGATTTTTAAAGTTAGAAAGCCATCAACATCATAATCACCGGGAAATTCTTGAATACATGTAGTGGTTTGCTTCATAGTCAACTATGTTTTGATGGATTCAGAAATTTTGCCAGTGAAAGACTCTAGTAGTTAATGTATGGATCCATTTTTGTTGTTGGTAATCAGGGGTTTTCAGGTCTCTTAGAGAACCTACTAATCCTGGACACACCACCACCCCTTAAGACGTGTGAAAGTGATTCATAACTTTTAAGATTATTCTGCCTATTATGACTTGTTTTGTTCACTGCAGGTATGTATTTGGAATTATGCATGTTTCTCAGCTGGAAGACTGGCCTGTCATGCTTGTAGAACGCATTGGTTTTATTCTCCAGGTATGTACACATGTCCCCTCCTTTAAAGACTATTATGTCATTTAAACACATTGCTGCTCTGATTATGGTTTTCGCTATTTTAACTCCTATCTTTTCCTCTATTTTGCTTGAAATATCAAAGTTGGTTGATGTGCTTAAATTTAATTTCTCTAGAATTTATACGAATAGCAATTAAAGATTGCTAGACATTCACCTTCTGACTGAAAAAACTCAGATAAACCTGTTTATGCATGTGTAAGAAACAAAAAAGAATTAGTATCTGATTCATCGATATCACAAAAGAGAACTCTTATTGGTTATTCGTTGACTGATTTATGGGTTGGAAACAAATTAAGCTAGGATTGGACTTCTAGCCATGGAACAAGAAGATTATTTCTTTGGTCTGTAATATGCCAATGTGGAATTAATCATTTGAAAGTTGTCTTCAACCTCTCTAAGTGGTAATGAACCTTTGGCCAACACAATCAACTGCTCACTAAACCAAATTGAACCAAGGACTGATCAGAACCCAAATTGCAATCCTTTTTAGAGGGTTACAAACATGATGCTTCTGTTTGTTTCTTATTGTTTCTCTTGAGCTCATACAGTAACCAAAGGTGCATTCTTGGTTGCAAGTTCAAGGATGAACTCCTGTCAACATCGTCGATAAAGAAATTGATGTCTAAGAGGTAGTTTGAGACATCATAAGGAATTGTTTAGGATACAGATGCTCTTTGGAAAGGCTACTGTTCACATCTAGTTTCATGGTCATCCTCAAAATCTAGTTTGAGACATCATAAGGAATTGTTTAGGATACAAATGCTCTTTGGAAAAGCAAGAATGTTAAGATTCTAATATGAACTTTCGACAATTCAAGAATACTGACCTGACACTTGAGAGAGTCAAAGATGTATTATTATTGCACCATTGTTTCTCTCTTTTTCAAGGGAAAAAATAGCCCTTCGATGTGCACAAGATGTTTGACCACAACTTCATTGGTCTATGAGCCCTCCCTAATGATCCAGGCCCTAATAGGCACTACCCAATAATCTTGTTGCCTCCAAGATTTGTTTCGTAGCTCAGGATCCTTTCAGTGATATTTCTTTCTGGAATGTTTATGGCTTTCAGGGAGAAGAACGGGTAGAAACTCAGAAGGCTAACGAGGATGTTAGCAAATGCTTGGGGGACTACTAGTATTCAGGAAGGTAACTCATCTATTACTGTCACAAGTCACAACCTTCCTGATTATACCTATCAAACATCAATCTCTTACTCCACGTATCTATTTTGAAAGTTCTTGAAAGTGATGTGGTTAAGTCAAAAAGAGGGTCCAAACACGTGGACTTTCGCGATTGTTTGAGAAATGAGTTAATATTTGTTTTTGGAAACTGGTATATTGGTGGTTTAACTAGGGAAATGCTTCATTAACAGCATATTATTCAACACTTCTGGAAACTATGTGGCAGTGGGAAAATTAAAATAATATAGGATTTTGAGGGTTTTTGGTTTTGAAGGGTGCCAAATCAATCAAAATGTTTTTACTTCCCACACTGAATCATAGGCATTTAAGGAAACTCAAGCTGGTGTAAAACCTCCAGGGGTGTGGAAGACTTTGAATGGGATCCTCTCTCCTATCGGGAGCGCAAGCAACCCTCAAAACTGTACATAATTGTGGAATTGTTATCTATAGATTTTTTTTATCTAAACACACATGCATGCATGGGTAACTCATTATAATCCATAAGCGTATAAATTGGGTTGTCTAATGATCAAAAGTCATATCTTATTATTTTCTACAGTCAAATAATTTCTCTCTATTTTTCTCAATAGTCATTATACTCTTCCCACACTCTACTGGAAGGCAAGTGATGTGGATCAATAGAAATTTGGTTAAATGCCTATGCAATCTATGGTCTTGAAATGACAGTTATGCTCATTAGATTCTTGTATGGCCCTTTGTCATGGCAGCTTCACATGTTTTCGTGGGGGGGGGGGGGGGGGGTGTATGTGTGTGTAGGTGTTCATGACCTAGTGTGTGCCTTATTTAGATCCTCCATTTCTCATATTTGTTTGTTGACACCGAAAATGGTAGTTGTGCTCTTTAGATTCTTGTACAGCCTTTTGTCACGGCAACTTCACCTGTTTTCGTAGGGGTGTGTGTGTTGTATGTGTGCATGTATAGTGTAGTGTAGTGTGTGCCTTGTTTAGATCCTCTATTTTTGATCTTTGTTTGCTAACATCAGAATTATTTCTTTGGCCAGATGCCATAATTGTAATAGCTTCATAAGTCCACTTTTAGAAGATTTCTTTTTAACAAGATCTAGTTGGTCCGAATAAATTTAGGCCTACAAGTCTCGTTCTTGTTGATTAGTAGCTCTTGTCTCAGAACTCCCTGGTTTACATAATTGTCAAGGAAACAAAACACCATATATCTCCAAGAAGTCCACTTCTTTAGACAAGTTCTTATGCATTGCACTTTCCTGGATATATGATTGTTTATTTTTTATTATCTATAAGTCCCATGCTTTAAAGTTTTAAACTATGGTTTGTTATATTCTGGGTCTAAGTCTTCGCTAACAAGGTATGGATGACGTATTTCTTATTCCAGCTCAAAGCTACCGCATTTTGTGGACTGGGCTTGGAGCACAACTTTCTCACGATGTTCCTTTCTCTGCAATTTGCTGGTCAACTCTTGAGCCAGTGAAATTTCATTATCTAAGCTCTGTTTGGTCCATCAATTTAGTGAGGGAAAGGGAGGAAAACACTTTTCTTTGCTTGGTTAGTGAGGAAAACAGGAAGGAAAAGAAAAATATTTGGATATGAGTTAGAAATTTTGATTTTTGTGAGTCACTTCTCTCCTTTTTTTCTCAAGTTAAGTTTCCTTTAGTATATTCTAAACTTTCAATGCCAGTTAGGCAAGAAGGAAAACACTAGGGAACTTGTTCTACGTACTTTCCTTTTTGAGGTTTACCTTCTCTAAATCTAACCAAACAGAGTCTAAAAGCTTTTCAGAGAAAGGTTATGATTTGTAATTTTATTTCACTGATGTGAATACGTAAAACTTGATATGCCACTCTCTTTTGCTCCATTTTCAGGTAAGGAGAAGAAACTTAGGCAGGTTTGGTGATGAACCAAGTGCAGCCAATGTCATTGGGGCAAACTTCTCTGCTGGTTTTGTTGCAGGAAGCCTTGCAGCCGCTGTTACATGTCCTCTGGATATTGCCAAAACCAGGCGCCAAATAGAGGTTTGCTTCTCTAAACCAATCTATATATCATGAATTTCAATTTTGTATTCGTTGTTAGGAAGCACGGACACTCTAAGTGTCCATAGCATTTTTAATCAATAAAGAACTGAGTTTGAATATGCTTTGGTATGGGGGCTATCACAGACTGGGAAATATGGGAAATTATATTAATGGTTTACACTTTACAGTTGGGGTTGTACGTAGAATTGTATCCTATGATGATTTGATTTGATTGCTCTTTGGACTTCGGATCAAGAGAGAGAATTCATTTCCTATCAGATGTGTAGTTAGGGTGAATTGATTGATAGTATAACAAATTGTTTTTGTCTGATCATAACCCTTCTGGTCCATCAAATTAAATTAGCTTGTTTCAATTACTGTTTATTATCTTTGATTCCATATATGGACTTTATCCTATCAATGGTTACATGACTTTTCTATAAATCTCATGGTTTTTCAAATCAGTTGTCATTAATTAATTGAAATTGTAGCATCAAATGGTCTCTTAGATGAATTATCTTCTGAGTAGGCAGAATATGCTACTCTATGCCTCACACATTCTCAAACAAAAAAGATCCTTATTGTCTCTGCCTGAAACGATGACACAAACACATGGCATCACAGCCCGAAATTTGTCCGTTTCCAACCTATTCGTTTAACAATCACCATGCACGTGAAGTAATGCATGACCATATCTCTAACAAACCAATTTCAATGGTCCAAAAAAATCAACCCTATCCCATTTCTATATAAATGGACCAACCCTACTAGCTAAGAGCCTAAAACTCGCAAAAGCACACACTCTCACTACACCTACTGAAGATGTTTCTCCCAATCCTTTTCACCCTTTCACTTCTCTTCCTAATCTTTTCCCTCATTAAACCCTTGAAGTTGGTTTATTTTTGTTAGTTAGTTGGAGTTGCTCTTACCTTTCACTGGATACCACAATTAAGATGCCTTTCTGTTAATGTTCAAGTCTGAAATTCGATCGCTTTTTTCCATTTCATTACCACTTCAGGAAAATTGAAGTATGTTATTGTAGATGCCTTAAATTTGCTAAATGAATGTCAGGTTATGCACAAATGGTTTATTTTCTTCTCTTTTGAATATCAGGAATGTTATATCCGGTACACTAAAACCAAGATCATGGTTTGATCCAAACGCCTAGTTTTTGAGATTTTGAGTAGTGAATCGGTAAACAGCTTAACCAAACGCTACAAAACCTTACACGCACCTCAAACGTGCCTAAATAAACTTTCGGGAACTAACAAAATGGATAACGGAATCACGGTTCACAAAAAAATGCGAAAAAAGAGACTCTTTCATCATGACTTAGGCTTGAAAACGCCTAGTTTTTGAGGTTTTGAGTAGTGAATCGGTAAACCGCTTAACCAAACGCCACGAAACCTTATATGCACCTCAAACATGCCTAAATAAACTTGTGGGAACTAACATAATGGATAACAGAATCACGGTTCACAAAAAAATGCGAAAAAAGCGACTCTTTCATCACTTGGGCTTGAAAACGCCTAGTTTTTGAGGTTTTGAGTAGTGAATCGGTAAACCGCTTAACCAAATGCCACCAAACCTTACATACACCTCAAACATGCCTAAATAAACTTGCGGGAACTAACGGAATACATAACGGATTCACGGTTTACAAAAAATGCGAAAAAAGCGACTCTTTCATCACTTAGGATTGAAAACGCCTAGTTTTTGAGTATTGAATCGGTAAACCGCTTAACAAAATGCCACGAAACCTTACACGGACCTCAAACATACCTAAATAAACTTGCGGGAACTAACAAAATACATAACAAATTCACGATTCACAAAAAATGCAAAAAAAGCGACTCTTTCATCACTTAGGCTTGAAAACGCCTAGTTTTTGAGGTTTTGAGTAGTAAATTGGTAAACCGCTTAACCAAATGCCACAAAACCTTACACACACCTCAAACATGCCTAAATAAACTTTTGGGAACTAACGGAATACATAAAAGATTCAGGGTTCACAAAAAATGCGAAAAAAGTGACTCTTTCATCACTTAGGCTTGAAAACGCCTAGTTTTTTAGTAGTGAATCGGTAAACCGCATAACCAAACGCCACGAAACCTTCCACGCACCTCAAAAATGCCTAAATAAACTTTTTGGAACTAACAGAATACATAACGGATTCACGGTTCACAAAAAATGCAAAAAAAGTGACTCTTTCATCACTTAGGTTTGAAAACGCCTAGTTTTTGAGGTTTTGAGTAGTGAATCGGTAAACCGGTTAACCAAATGTCACGAAACCTTACACGTACCTCAAACATGCCTAAATAAACTTGCGGGAACTAAAGTAATACATGACGGATTCACGGTTCACAAAAAATGCGAAAAAAGCGACTCTTTCATCACTTAAGCTTGAAAACGCCTAGTTTTTGATGTTTTGAGTAGTGAATCGGTAAACCGCTTAACCAAACTCCACGAAACCTTACACATACCTCAAACATGCCTAAATAAACTTGCGGGAACTAACAGAATGGATAACGGAATCACGGTTCACAAAAAATGCGAAAAAAGCGACTCTTTCATCACTTAGGCTTGAAAATGCCTAGTTTTGAGGTTTTGAGTAGTGAATCGGTAAACCGCTTAACCAAACGTCACGAAACCTTACACGCACCTCAAAGATGCCTAAATAAACTTGTAGGAACTAACGGAATGCATAACGGATATATTCACGGTTGACAAATAATGCGAAAAAATGAGTATTACATCATTCCGAGTCCCTGAACACATTTTGGTCTCTCAAATGCCCCAAACATAGTTTTGCTCTTTTATTATTTTATATATACAACTAATTAATGAAAACGTTTTCTTTTTTGTAGGTACAAATTAAAGTTTCACAATTTGATGGAAAGCTAACAAGTGAACCACTTTTTCTACTGGGCTAATTTTTTGTTGTTGGTTTCATAGTTTCTTAGTACTTTTTGATGAATATTATGTAATATGTATATGTTATTAGTTTAGCACTTTTGACTCGGATCGATTGTATATTTTTTTGTTCATTCCAATATATTAATTGGTTGGTATTTAGATGAATCGATGAAATTTAGTAGTTGCAATAGATCATTAATTGAGTTGGATTTAATTTTGTAATTGAGTTGGATTTAATTTTGTGCAGGGTGGTATTGTATATATAAATATGTACAGGGTGGTATATATTGTTTTAACAGGGTTGTATTTATGTCACTTTTTTAAGTATTTATGTCACTTTTACAGTATTTATGTCACTTTTAAGACTTTGATTGTTTGGTATTTATGTCACTTTTTTACTTTTATGTCACTTTAGGTTAAAAGTGATATAAATAAAATAGTATTTATGTCACTTTTAAGTATTTATGTCACTTTTAAGACTTTGATGTAATAATTTTGTTTGGTATTTATGTCACTTTTTTACTTTTATGTCACTTTAGGTTAAAAGTGACATAAATAAAATGGTATTTATGTCACTTTTGAGTATTTATGTCACTTTTAAGACTTTGATGTAATTTTTTTGTTTGATATTTATGTCACTTTTCTACTTTTATGCACTTTAGGCTAAAAGTGACACAAAGAAAATGGTATTTATGTCACTTTTAAGTATTTATGTCACTTTTTATTAACAAATGTGTTGGTTTTACAAAACATTTATGTCACTTTTTCGAAAACATTTATGTCACTTTTAAAACATTTATGTCGCCTCCATTTATGTCACTTTTTACTGGAAAAAAAAGTGACATAAATACCTATTTATGTCACTTTTTAAGTGACATAAAAAGCCTTTTTCCTTGTTGTTGTCAATAAGTATACCAACGGCAACTTAAAGAAACGAGTCGAAAGACTTCGCCCCTTTAAGTTTACACCAGCTTCATCTTTAACTTTATCAATTCAACTTCTATTTGATTTTAAGTTGGCTATGTGATTTTCCATAAACACAGATTAGGGTGACAAAACCTTGTGCCTTTCAACCTGAGGTAAATATATTTTCTATTTTCATCTCTAAACTATGTTAATTTATTTTGTCTCTATGTTGTGTTAGTTTGGCCTTTATTAGGACTAGTGTAATTACATAGTTTTACTCCATTAATTCTTTTTTTTTTTTTGATAGGAAAGTGGAAATTTCATTACCAAAATTAAAGTTTCACAACCTCATTAATTAGATACAAAAGATCAGATACAATCCAGAAGAACATCAAAGAAAAGAACATGCGAATGGTGTGTAATCGCATAGTAAGCAAGCGCATGAGCCACCCGATTACTAGTCCTATGAATATGTGTGACCTCCATAAATCCCAACCGAGAAAGATATATCTGTCACATCAATAATATGACTGTAAGGAGCAAGACATGGATCGGCCTCCTTTAACAAATGCACCACAATCAAGCAATCCGTTTCAAGTACATCCCCACGTAGCCCAGCTTCCTTGACCGCAACACTAGCCCGATGGATAGACGGCCATTAATTCTTGAGATTGAACAAAATGAGAAAACTGTATGGCTTTTTAATTAAGTGGGATCAAACTATCAAATGGGGTGGTGGTCATTATTCATGCATTCGGATGCGAGGATTTTTATGACCTATATATTATCAAAAATTATTCTATGATCCTGAATTATATATAATGTGGTGGTCTATCATGTAACAATGTTGTCTAGAGGGCTACCATGTGACAATATTGTCTAACTTTTAAGAGATAAAATTTTTATATTTATTCATATGGCAGCACCCAATTAATCGGAACCACCGCACCACATATGATCCAAAAGCATACAGAACAATTTCTCATATACCATGAAAAATCATAATGGCATGGTGGGACAGTATGAGTTTATTATCTTTGTTTTTCTTCGGTATCCATTGATGGTTACATGCACATCTTTTCTCTTCCACTAAATCATCATTTTGTTTTTGAACTTCATAATTGCACTTGTAGAGCAAGCCAGAGGCCCACATACAACTTTGTCATAATTGCACAAAGAAAAGCGAAAGCCAAAATTCAACCATTAGTGCTGTTTTGGACAGGAGTAATGTTATGCTTTTTTTTTTTTTTTTTTTTTTTTTTTTTTTTAATTTTGGATTAAGTTTTTTAAACATGTGATAATGACACATTTTTAATAGTGGTGAGATCACTTCAATATTCTTTAATAAAATTAACTGAACTCACTGTCACATGTGTTTTGAACCACATTTGGAAATCATAGCATTACTCTTTGGACAATTGATTTACTTTACCCATATGTGGTTAGAATCATTTTTACTTTACATTCTTATGGTTAAAAAGTTTACACTTAAATCCCTTGTAATTGTGATTGAAATGAAACTGCTAAGTTTTTTTTCGTCAAAATAACAAATTAAACATATTTCACTGCCCCATAGGAACACATTTTCACTTTATGTCCCTATAGTTCAAAAGTTGTCACTTAATATATCCTGTGTAGCTGTACTTGAAATGAAGGGTATATATGTTGAGTAATGTTATGCTTTTCAAATTTCTATTCTAAAAGTGATCCCCAAATGATGTGGTAGTAGGCCAGTTAAACAATTTTCAATCAAAATTTAATTGGTTCCACTTTTAAACCTGATCCCACTGTCACATTATTTAGGAAACACTTTTGAAATAAAAAATTTGGGGAAGCATAATATTACTTATATAAGTAATTTCAAGTCAAAAGTTAACACCATTAAAATTTACACCTAGCACATAACTACAAAAAAGACTAAGTGTCAACTCTTGAACAATAAGGTGGTCAACGAGAAAATGTCCAAGCACAAGGGGAAAAAATATATTTAATTCCCCAATTTATTGGGCTTGTAAACTTTTGGCTACTTGTTATTTTTATTTTTTTGGCTAATGATACAATGACGGCTGGATTTTATGTTTTACCATGGAGATACAAGAGCACTACCAGACCCATACATTGAATCACACATTTTTTTCACACAGCTTTAAATGCTTGTACCTTGTGCTGTTTGAATTTTTTACACTTTTTTGTGCCCCACTTATACAGCACATGATACATGCTTCTAAAACTGTGTGTGGAAAAAGTGTATAATTCACTATATGGGTCTAGCATTTTTCCAATGACCTCTGAATTTTTATTAGGGTTAGCTTGTGCATGCTTGCTTAATTTCGATATATTACACATTTTTCTTTGGGAAAGAAATCCTAAGGCCTGGACCGTTTGGTTGTTTGATTAGCGAAGGAAAGAAAATGAAAATATAGAGAAAAATGCTTTTATTGATTTGATTAATAAGAAAAATAACAAGAAAATAGGGTAAAGATAACATATATTGAAAGGAAAAAAAAAATAGAATAAAGATAAGATAAGTTAAAATTTTTGAATTTTGTAATGCACTTCCCTTAATAGAAACTATCTTAATGTACGTAGTCTTTGCAAATTTTTTTTTGGGTTCTTTTTTATTTTAATTTTTTCATATGTATTTTGAAAGAGTAATGCTACATACACACACTTTTTGACACACTTTTTGACACACAGCTTTAAATGCATGTACCTTGTGCTATGTAAATTGTGCACAGAAAAGTGTGAAAAATTCAAACAGCACAAAGTACATGTGTTTAAAGCATAGTGTGTCAAAAAGTGTGTCAAAAAGTGTGTGTACCAAACATTTCCCATTTTGAAAAGTTTTGGACTTCTTTTTCTTTGGATTACGAGAAAGATCAGACGGATAAAACGTAAAGGACACGTCACACATTTTTGCCTAAAAAGAAGAAAGAAAAGAAAAGCACTTTGCGTTTTGCTAATATGATAAAATAGAAATTGGGTTTTTGTTAATATGTGTCTTTGGTGTTCAGTGTTTGTCTCTCTCGTTTATTTTCACTTCTAAAATTTTAATATATACCCTAAAAACGCATGTTAACAAATCCCTAAAATTTTATATAGTTAAAGAAGCTTTGAATCTAGTTGGCGATGCTTTATATGATGTTCCGTCCACACATTATATCAAACTGGAGCCCACGAGATTTTTTGTTGCATATTGACCATCTGGTGAGGGACACAAATCTTTTTACAAATTTGGAAATAAGGCTTCTATATGTGGGCAAGAAAGTAATTTCATGAAATAATTACCTTTCATGACACAGGTGGTCATTATCTAACCCCAAACGAGGGGCATATGAGACGACCAAAACATCACATTACTGGAGAAAATATTCATTACAAGTTTAGGATGATTATTTTGCTCACATAGTATCATAAATCAATAAAAGTTCATTAATAAGCATTTGTCAATCTTTTTTTTTTACTTTTTTTTTTTTTTATGATATGAAGCACTTGTCAATCTTAATTTTAAGAAGAAAAAAAGTGTTCACACAAACACTATAATACTATAATCATGTGTATTAATGTGATGTGTCATCGATGAAGTACTAAATATTTACTCGTCTTAGTGCTCATAGCCTCATATCTATTGAGAGTTGAGAGCAAATAACCTAGCAAAAGAAACAATTAAATAAGACCTCTTAACTTCCTAGCAGGAAAAAAAAAAATGGCCAAGAAAGAAAGAAAGAAAGAAAAAAACCTTTTACTTAATTAGGGTTGGTTTGTCTTTATCTAATACCTAATTACTATGGATTTGTCACTTGGCTAAGAAGCCTAATGTTTTCAAAAGGACCATTTAAACTAGAATTTTCTTTAATAACCATAATGAGTAATGCTATATATTTTCCAAATCCAAATCCTAAATCTCAATCATAAATAATGTGGCACAAATCAAAATTCAGTAAACCCATTAACCATTATGGGATCAATTCAACATCCTTCAATCAAAATTTAGTGGACCCACTGTCACATCATTTAACATGGAGATTTGAAATTTGAATTTAGAAAGCATAGAATTACTCAACTAAATTACACGTCACTGAACTTTATCAAAACCAAAACCCAAATGTTACACACTTAATTAAGACTTTGCATCAATAATTTCACAAGAAATTAAGTTGGTAAAAAGTTCTTCATGATTTTTTTTAATGTAAAGAACAGTCTGTTTTTAACTTTAGTCAAAAGTCAATGATTAGAGGGGGGCATACTTTGCAGAGTGTTATTATACTCAAAGGTTATAAGAGGGACTCAACTTTATTTCTCTAATTGATGGTGCTCATAGACACTCAGTGATCTCACTCATAAGACACACACACCAAGATATAATGAAAAATCAGAATATATATATATATATATATATAAGCCTATACACATTTCCTAAGCCAACACAGTTTTCTAATTAAAATAGGAAACAATTCCAAACTCTGTGCAGTGACTTGAGTGGCTCGCTCAAGGGAGCGACACTACAGTTTTTAATGCTTCACTACCTCGACCAGCAATACAACCATCGCTCGCGCGAACATAACAATGCGTGTTCGCTCGAGCGGGATAACACCCTTGCTCGGGCGAGGTTCCCAAACTTGCACGATCTTCCTTTTCCTTCATCTTTTGATTGGAAACACTAAACTTAGGCTCCACAATCCCAACAAGTGAAACGTAATTAAATTAAATCCTTATATAATTGGTTGACCAATAGCTTAGCCTAGTTGGTAAAAAGACGCTTCATGTCACGCTCATACCAGGATTGGAACCTCTCCTCTCCCTAGACCCCAACACTTATGTCCTCACCTGAGACCACTGTACTAGATCATAAAACATAAAAATGAAAAAAAAAATCCTTATATTAGGGCCTGCTTGTGAAACCTAATATCAAGACCTAGTTTAGTCCAAGCCCAATTTTAATTTGGTTCTTGTGAGAACTTAGTTTGCTGAGTGCTTATTCCTTGATAAGAGTGTGTGCCCAGTCTTATAAATTTCTTAAAACATGTTCTTTGTCAAACCAACTTATATTTGATTCTCACAAAGACCGGATAAAAAAGTGGATTTGGACTGAAACAAATCCAATTTTAAATATTTATAAACAGGACCTTTGTTATGTTAATTATGCGAAATTTACGATTGAATGATTTTTTTTACTAAAATAAAAAATGAATTGTACCTACGATAAAAATAAACTATTTAGACTTTCGAGAAAATTCCCTTTATTTTACTTCACTTCATGATCTACACACTTTTCCTTTCCTCCAGGTGCCATCCTTGCAATGCCATCATCATCCTTACAGTGACATTCTATTGGGCAAACTAATGAGGGCATTCTAGTCTTTTTAGACATACATAACATGTTACTCGATAACGATAGTGTCTGTTCTGTTGGGCAGGCCAAGGGAATCAGACTGCAACGGTCCACAAAAGCAGCAGAAACATTAAAAAACCCAAAAAGACAAAAGAAGAATGATAAATTACATTTCAAGCTCTTTTAGTTTTAGTGTGATTTAAAGTATCTAATATTAATTTTGTTATTTTAGTCTTTATTGTTTTATTTTAGTTTCAATGTAATTCATTTATTAAAAATTTTTTTTATTGATAAATTTAGATTCAGTATAGGAGCCAAAAGTGTAATTTTTTTAAAGTAAATTTATCATTTAGCCCCTAATGATACGGCTCACGTGTGCATCATATTAAACTTAAGGAGTGTCTGCGGGATCTACAGAAAAAAGAGATAGACACATTGTGGTTTATGTATTTTATTTTTGTAGGATTCTTATGTACCCCAAAAATTATCTTAAACTTAAACTAAAATTGGCAAAAATTATAAAAAATTTTCATGAATAGAATACATCAATCTTAAATTGAAAATATAAGTACCAAAGTGACAAAATTAAAATGATAGAGAAGAAAGAGACATCATGTTAATTATAATTTGCCCAAAATTTTTTTTTTGAAACACCGCAAAGGCATGCCTCTCTTTGATCTCAGGGACAGAGACTGATGGAGAGAGAGAGAGAGAGAGGAGAGAATGTTTTTTTTGAGGCAAAGGCATACATTCTGAGACCCAACACTCATAAAAATCAAATCAAAAGCATTCACAACCCATAAAACCATCATTCCCTCTCTCTCTCTCTCTCTCACTCTCTTCGTTAACTTTGGGTCATATACTTCTTAGGATACAAATGATGACAGACACTCCTTATTCCACTCTGTGATATCACTGATCAGTGGTTCCCTTGATACTTGTCACCAGAGCTCCATGCAATCATTTTCAGTGCTCAAGGACTCAGAATAAAGTGATAAAGATTTGGGTTTCAGAGGACTCCCAGATTAACCCAGTTGTTGGTGAGTCTTTATTGGTTTTTTTTTTTTTGGGTTTCACTTAGTTGGATATTAGAGATACCCACTTCATGTTTGTTTGTTTTTGATCTATGGAGTTATTAATTGTGGGTATTTTCTTCTTCTTGGATTTAAATTTGTAGTTAGGTATTGAAGAGGCCCATGTATCTATATTTGGAATCAATTTAATTCTGAAGCAAATATTTCATTTTTACCTTCGTACCGAATGAATTTCCAAAATTATCTCTTTAAAGTGGGGTTTTCTGTTTTCTGCCAATTAAAGTTACATCTTTTCTCAGCTATTTCAGATTAACTTTGAGTTTACAGCTTTCAGATTTGAGGTGGCTCTCACTAGAGTGTAATTCCCTTTCTTCTGGGTTATCCTTCATTCAAACCTCTGATTATAGCAAGCTCTTGTTCAGAAACATCTTTCCCTTTTAGGGTTCTTTGGTTTCATCTTAAAAAATTCTGCTTTTTTTTTTTTCTTTTGGTTTGTATTTCTGCTATTATGTGATAGATTAATGGAGAGGTGGAATAATTTTCTTTAAAAACTAGACCTTCACTGTCATGGGTTTTTTTTTTTTTTTTTTCAAGCAAAATAAGTTTGTTCTTACAAGGAGAATTTAAGTATCTGTGATCTTTCGGGGGTCCGCATCATTGTTTTAATTGTAAATGCCACATCTTCACTAAATTCTTCAATTTATACTTTGTTGAAAATGGATGAGATTAAACTTACAAGGTTAGAGCAGGGGCAACCCAAGATTAGAAATGTCCCAATTGCTGTGACCCCAGAAGGATTTTGGTGCTGTCCCTCTCCTATTGTATTCCAAAAGACCCTCAGAACCCAAAATCCTCTTAACAAACCCAAACAATCCCCTCCAAGAACCAACAAGTCTTCTGCCCAGAGGAACCAAACACCATTAACCGAGAAAAAACCGGGACCCACTCCATCAAGATCAGGAATTGTTTCTGATGATCAGAAAAATGTTGGTTCTGATACACCTGTTATTAGTGAAGCAGTGGTTACTGAGAGAATTTCGCGACCCAAGATTGAGAATTCGCCGAAGAAGGTGTCAATAGAGTTGGGTGAACCTAGAACGTGTGATCTGAAGGTAGTTTTACACGGAAGGCAGGGGTTCACGGTGAAGTTGAGCGTTCACAAGAGTGTTCTTGAGGAAAATAGTAGTTTTTTCGCGAACAAATTATCCGTACAGCCCGCTTTGCCCTGTATTGAAGTTGATGATTGCGAGGATGTTGAAATATATGTTGAAACCGTGGGATTTATGTACTGCAAAGAGTTGAAACAGCGGTTGATTAAGCAAAGCGTTTCGCGTGTACTGCGCATCCTCAAGGTAATTCGGAACACCATACAATAGTTATTTATTTATTTTTTTTTTAATAACCTTTTTGCAACCTTGGGCTGAATGCAACTATTGTCTTAGTTATTGTTTGTGTACACCATGGTAAGGGGATTCGAATGGTGTTTCATTAATTTATATCTATTTTATGTTGTTACATTGTCTTGTGTATCGGAACCAAATAGCCGGTTAGAATTAATACAAACGAATACGTATTATACGTGTTATACTGCCGTGCCTGAAGCTATTAAAATGATAATTGGAATTTTCAATAAATGATTTTCCTTGCTCTAGCAAATACTACAAAGCATGGAAAGTCACGTATTTGTGTTTAACGCGTGTCGGATGTCGACACACACTGGGTGCTCTATTGTCTTGTTAGTTTTAAGGTAGTAGCCACAGAGACACGTCACACACTAGGGAATATGTTTGGGAGACTGACTTTTGAAGATGTTGATATTTTGAAAGATGAAGGGTGCAAAATCTACTGAACTAAACGTTAATTTCATACGCATCTCTAACAGTCTAGTGCTTAACACTTCCAAATTTATACGACTATGTTTTCCAGATTTAAAGTTTATACGACTTTTTGATGTTGAAAGTGATTATGGCCTTTAAACAGTGAGAATAGCTAGAATTTTTGAACTCATCAGTAAAGCATTTTAACATAGAAATAACCAGGTTTATAAAATCATAAGAGTCTTTTAGACATCAAAATAACAAGTGCGTAGAGTTTTGGGGTTTACATAGTCGGAAATATTTAGAAATTTAAAATTGAGTTATGCTTTTTTATTTAACTGTTGTAATGTTGTTCTTTAACTTACTTAAATTATGGTCCTCTTTATTTTATCTGTCCTGCCCTTTAAGAGTTTTGTGTTTCCTAATTCGTATCTGTATCGTGCTTCTTATAGTCCATACTACTGAGAAAATTGGGTAATTTTGAGTATCTAATTAGATTTTGGAAATTCTTCTGAGTTCTAACCATAAATGGTACTATTATAGAAGCATTTGAAGTTTTGTAACTTATTGGTGCCTTAGCTACAAAACTTATACAAAGTGGAAGTGTCAGCATTAGTTTTACATGCTGTGCTATTAATTAAAGTTGTTTTAATTTTAACCATTAATAATTTAACTGGATTTTGTTCTCTGTTTTTGGTCGAGGAACCAACTTGTTTAATACTTACAGATAAACTAGTAATAGTATTTTTTGGAAATAGGATGAAAAAGAAAGTCATAGAAAAGTTGTTTATTGATCCTTGCTATGTCTTCGAGTAACAAAGTTTTGATAACTCAATCCTTGTTTCCCTTGTACCCATATACTTTACCACTGTTCATATCTTTAAGCATGTCGCTTTCTCTTCACATAACTTGGAGTTAAATCGTGGCTTCTATATAGGCGTATGGAAGTTGCAATGTAGAGTCGTGTAGAGTCTATAGACTAAGGTGTAATGTAGTGCGTCAAGCTCTGCGTTTTATAATGAAAAAGAATATTATGACATGCAGGCTCCTATTTGGCTGTTTCTATAGTGAAAGAGGACACCCAAAGCTGCTATTTGCCATAAAATATTTTTTTTTTCTTTCCTGTTTTTGATCTCACACAACATCACACACACACACACACACACACACACTGTTTCTGCATTGTGTGAGCTTACTTGATTAAGATACTCTATTCTTGACAACTATTTTGGTTCTTTATGTTTATGAGTATTGGCGAGCTGACTAAAACTTTTTACAGAAAAACCTGTTTTATCCCTTACGTATTATAGGTTAATAACTTACAAGTTGAAATGAGATTCATTTTGACAAGTAAGGTCTTGCTACTCGTTTCACATTGGCTCCTGATTTACAAAGGTTATACGATTGAGCTATTATTTTCAGCTATCTTTTAGTGGCTTCCCATCAAACATGGGTGTATGACTAATCCTAGGTGATATTCCTAGGGGTAAAAGAAAGAAAAATCTACAAAAGAGTGTGCTATCTGTTGATGTGGGAACTATATCTGAAAAGAATCATCTATAATGGATTGATGGTTCAGAACACCAAGGTTAGTATGAAAATTTTGGAGAAGAATCCAGAATAGGATACAAACTTTTTGAGAATCCTACCATATTTTTGTGCAAGCATATATGATTCTGTTTCTCGTATAGCTAAATACACCTGAAGATGTTCAGAATTACGGGCACTTGTTCTCATCTTGACATCATCCCTTTTGTAGATTGCAGAACAGATTGGCTTTGATTCTTGTATAAAATCATGTCTAGAGTACTTGGAAGCAGTCCCTTGGGTTGGGGAAGAAGAAGAAGAGAAAGTGGTTTCTTCTGTCCTACGCCTCCAAGGGGAGGGAATCGGGGTCACCCCTGTGCTGAAACGAGTGGCGTCCGACATTTCAAATCCTCCTAATGACACACTCTCTCACATAATGGAACTCGTGCTCAAGAGCAACGAGGAGAGAGGCCGAAGAGAGATGAAATCCATAGTTCTGAAGCTTCTTAGAGAGAATAACTGTCTTCCGCGCAGTTCAAGTTCTTTTGACGTATACAGCGAAACAATTTACAGCTCGTGCCGGAGTTGTTTGAATTCGTTGCTCTCTGTGTTCAAACAAGCTTCTGAACCTGAATTTAAAGATGAGCCTACGGATATTAAGGAGCACGTGGTGAAGCAAATAGCTTTGGAGGCTGATAATCTAACATGGTTGCTTGAGATTTTAGCTGACAGACAAGCTGCGGATGAGTTTGCAGTAATGTGGGCTAGCCAGCAAGAGTTGGCGTCACTTCACACGAAGCTGCCAATTGTGTCACGCCACCTCGTTAGCTGCATTACGTCGAGGGTATTTGTTGGAATAGGAAGAGGAGAACTGTTACCGTGTAAGGACACCCGTCTTATGTTGTTGCAAACGTGGTTACAGCCGTTGATCGACGACTACAGGTGGTTACAACATGGGTGCAGATCGTTTGATCGGAAAGTTGTGGAGGAAGGAATTAGTAGGACGATAAGCACGCTGCCTTTGGAGGAACAACAGAGTATTTTGCTCACTTGGTTGGGTAGTTTCCTGAAGGCGGGTGATAATTGCCCGAATCTTCAAAGGGCCTTTGAGGTCTGGTGGCGGAGGACTTTCGTTAGACCTTACGTTGACCAAGGAAGTCTAGTCCACTCGGACAGCTAAATCATGTCAACTTAATTGAATTCGCGATATTATCTGTCAACTTCAGTGGTCAAAAGTTTGTTCTAGCGAAGAGATGCTCGGAAATCTGACTGAGATTAGTGGCATATGATTTGGATAAGTCCTTATAGATTAAAATTCTTAATAGGAAATGTAACTTTAGGCATATGAAACTGATTTTGGATCGGTGCGCGGAGGTTGATTGCTTAATGGAGTATGAATTGGTGAAAGGTATGTAATTTGGGTTATTGCTTTGTGTGAGCTAATCTTTGTTAGATATTTTTACCACTGTAAATCCGAATCTTAGAAATGCAATTTTAAGGTTAGTTTTTTCTTTTAGTTGAATATTTGGATTTTCGCTTACTATGGATTGATGCTACATCTAGTGTTGGTAAGTTCTATTTACTTGTAAAAAGTTGCTCTCTATACCAGCTGCTTTAAGTTCTATTTACTTTTGAAACTAGGTGCTCTATTTACTTGTGAAACTAGGTGCTCTATACCAGCAGCTTTAAGTTCTATTTACTTGTGAAGCTAGTTGCTCTATACCAGTTGCTTCAAGTTGCTTTTAAGTTCTATTTACTTGTGAAACTAGGTGCTCTAGTATAGAGCACTATACCAGAGCACCTAGTTTCACAAGTAAATAGAACGAACTTGCTTGGTTCTTGAATCAATTGCTGCATGTTGTGGCTGACAATGAATTTGATATAATATGCGTTTGGTTGGCAATGTGGATTTGGGTACATGTGTATGCACATACATGTATGATCATCTGAATGTATGCTCACCAAGTGTAATTGTATTATCCCTCTTCACTATTAACTTAATTTGAAGATGCAAAATATCAAAATTTTCACATTTTTTTTTTTTTTACAAAAGCAATGTTATAAGGTTTTTATTTATTTATTTACTTATTATTTTTTGAGAAAGTGAATTTCATTTACTCGCACAGATTCCAAAAAGGAACCAATACATGCTTACAGAATTTTTTTTTAAGCAAAAGATAAAAATAACAATACTAACTTCATGTACAGTGTAGTGAACTGCAAACCTCCCAAATCTTGGATGAAACACAAAATTGACTGAGGTGCAGCTCGAAAGAGAGCTGGTTGAGGGAGGAGTTGCCTGAAAATCCACATCAAAGATCGTATAGAAGCTCACCGTGACTACGAAGAGACCCCACTAGATGCCAGATCTGACGAAAAACTGCCAAATCTAATGGAGACAGTGCCAGATCTTTCACAAGAAAACACCATATCTACATGAAAGAACACTAGATCTGGAAGAAAACAAGCTGAATCTGCGAGGGGTGGAGCCGGATCAAGCCACAGGAAAGAGAGCAGGCGGAGAACCCAAATCCAAAGCAAAAAAATTCTAAAAAAGAGAGACTAAACCCCCACAGAGGAAGGACAACACCCTCACGGAGGAGGGACAACAAGCAACCCAAAACAAAAACCCAAAGACTCCCCCATAGAGGGAGAGCCTTAGGAGGAGACTGTGTGTGGAGGTTCAGAGAGAGAGAGAGAGAGAGAGATAGAGAGGGGCAAGTGTTTTAAGTGGGAGATCGGGTATTTTACACATGAGAACATGAGTTGGGGGTTTTCTTTTTTCTTTTTTTTTTTCCCTCCAATCCATGTAAGTGAATAGTGGTAATGCCCTAGATAGAGCGAAACCACCTTGCCCCACTGTAGAATTCTCCCAAGAAAGAAAAACCATTCTAGAGTCGGAGAAGCCTTAGGCTTCGTTTATTTCGCGAGCAAGTTTAAGGAGGATTAAATATCCTAGCATTAGTAGTCCTGGGACTATATAAGATAAGGATTATTAGTCAATTTTAATTGATAATCCAGTATTTGGTTGGGCACATGAATATAGGGCGGATTAACATTATTTTGTCCAATCCTTTGTTTGTTTATGAAGTTACTCCCATGTACAAATTTTAACATGCCAGATTTACCCCTCACACGACACGCCCCACCCCACCTCTTCAATGAAGTCACCAAAACTGACTTGGCAAACAACAAAACACTTGCATTCAACTTTTGTTTTGTTTTGTTTTGTTTGTTTAGTTTTTTTTTTTTTTCCTCTTTCTTTTTCGGGTCATACTTGCATTCAACTGAACTAGTACAAAATTAGAAATAAAATCTAGAAAAAAAAATCTAAGAAATGGCCAGCCAAAGATGTCTTAATTCCCACAGCTCACTGTAAATCAAGCATATACATATGGTACAAACACAGTTGTTAGTTTTTTGTCTTTTTTTTTTTTCTCAGCAAGTAAAGATTTTTCATTAAAACAAATGCAAAGCACAAAAAAAAACAAAAAACAAAAAAACAAAAAAACAATAATAATACAAACATCAATATAGCAAATTTCAAGACCTGAGCAAAATGTTATGTAAATACTAGCTATTAAAAAAATCCTCAATATTTATGAATATCTTACCAAAACAACACCGAAAGTCGCAGATTTACTCATAAATACTAGTTTTTAGGCCATAAAATTTCAAAACAACAAAAATCAACAAGTATCTTTATATACTACGTATATTTCATCGATCAACCAAGAACCATCAAGATTTTAGCAAAATACTATGTAAATAGCAACTATTTAAAAAAAAAAAAGAAAAAATGTCATGAACATCATCAGTTTTGATTATAGTAAAGAAAGTATAAATCTAACTTATCTATCAGATTTTAGCAAAAAGAGGAAGTGACGATACGAGAAATCCAAGCGACACACACTATTTCTTCTCTATCGCCCTGCTACTGGTTTTAGACGTTAGAATGATCACGAAGAAATGAGATGAGTTTTGCTCTTGTATTAAATGCTGGAGGTTCATTTTGGTCTTTTTACCTTTTAGTCTAAGGGGAAATTAAGCCCAGGATTTTAGTGGCCCATTTGTGGGCTTAGTTGTCCAGGTGGACAAGTTGTCCCAAAGATTATCCAGCATTATTTGTGTATCTAAATATGAGTTTATTGAATTAAAATAGACTATTAGTTTAATATCACTCTAATCCTGCGAAACAAATGAGGCATTAATGTACATCACCTTAGTCCATCTATTAATGATGGGGGGGGGGGGGGGGGGGGGGGGGGAGAGGGGGCTCTTGCTCACAACCTCTATTTTGTGTCTATCTCTCTCTTGATGGGTCTCATAGTGCCAGTGACCCCACAGTGCCCATTAGGAAGAGAGATAGACACAAAATGGAGGTTGTGAGCAAAAAGTTGTGATTTTGGTTGTGCTCCAAGTATTACTTAAAGGGTTATAGACTAATTGACTATACTTGATGGGTAATGATACACCCACACCCAAATCTCACACCCATTCATTCACACACTCTGATGTGGATCAAGGAGGAGAGGAGAGAGACTATAGAATTCATTGTGGTTCACACCAGTTTACAATCTCTCTCCTCTTCTCGTTGGTCCACATCAAGGTACGGATGAATGAATGTAAAATTTGGGTGTGGGTCTAATAATAGTATCCCCCGAACTTGATAGCCCAGCTGTTATAAACTATGACCAATGCCAGCTACCAGAAAGATACGATTCCCAGTCATGGAAAAATGGCCCAGCCCACTGGCACCAGGAAAACCCGACCCAAAACGTATTCTCTTTTGCTATGTGGACTGTTTATTTGGCTCGCAACATTATCATTAATCATTATCCTATAGTTCTAGAGGTAATAAAGGCTAGATTAATAATAATAGGGAAAATAACATTGACTTCCCCTTTATTATTACATAATATCAACGAACTCTCCTGGGTTTTGGTCAGGACCGGCCACGGCAGCATATTTTCAAGCGGTTGTATTGGACCCATTTTTCATAAGCCCATTTTGTAGGACATTTTTTTTTCCTTCTCCAGGCAGTAGCGCAGGAGGCCTTTGACCTTTGTTATTTATTTTTTATTTCCTCTCTCTCTCTCTCTCTCTCTCTCTCTCTCTCTCTCTCTCTCGCAGTTCTCCAGTCTCCAAATCATCTCTCTCTCCAGTCTGACAATGAATGAGGCAATCTCATTTTTTTCCCTCCTTGGTCTCATATTCTCATGGATTCTCATAGTAATTAAATTGGTAAGTATTGGAGTATTGAACCCTAACTTTTTTTTTTTCCCTTTTTCTTTTTGGAGTATTGAACCCTAACTTTTTTTTTTTCCCTTTTTCTTTTTGCTTATATTTTCTTTAAAATCTTCTTCTTAATTTCTTCAGATTTCAACAGTATTGAATCTATTGATTGAAACATTGATCATTTTCCCTTTCATCAGTCCCATATATATTGTCATGGATTTATGGTAATTAAATTGGTAAGTATTGAATTATTGAACCCTAATTTTTTCCCCCTTATATTTTCTTCTAATCTTCTTTCTAATTTATTCATTTTCATCAGATTTCAATAATACTGAATCTATTGATTTGTTGTATGTTTTGTAACTAAGTTGATCAACATAATGTAATTATGTGCTTATCATCTCATTTTAATGAAAATCATTACGTACTCTTATAAAATTTTTGCGCATATGAAATTTAATATAGAGAGACCCGCCTTTGAAAGTTCGCATGAGGTGTTAGAAGATTTTAGAAATCTCAGGGCCGGCCCGAGTTTTGGTCATAATTTATTACAGTAATCTCATGACTAAAAATAGGGGGCTTCATCTATAGCCTCCTCAAATAAAATCTTTCCAAGCTAAAACCAATACTACTTTTCTTCAACTCATTTGGTTATTTTTATGCCTAAACAACTTTAAATTGCTATAACTTTTGTTCTACAAGTTCGTTTTTCGTAAATTTTGATGTCTTAGAATCAGCAAAATAAGATCTATCAACTGAGATCAATATTGACCATGAAATACTAGAAAGAAAAAACTAAAAACTAAACAAATATGAAAAAAATTGGATATACGTATTTTGCATAAATATAGCAAAAACATATTTCTTTCTTAAAATTGACACCATAGGTGCATAGATCTCGGGAAAAAAAAAATACAGGGAATAAAAAAAAATCACCCTTAAAACCCAAGAATTAAGAAAGTTATCGCCGTTTATATAAATAGAAAATATTATCTGTTTGTAAACAGCTAAGACAAATAATATATTATCGGTTAGATAGTTAAAATCTCAAAATTAGGCTGCAATGTATCTTTTTTTGTAAAATTTCTACGCCCATTGCGTAAATTTTGAAAAAATACATAAAATGCAAAAAAATAATAATAATAATAATAAATAAATAAATACCATCGCAAAATGCCAAAAATTAGAAAATTATGATTTTTTTTTTAACTTAATGTTATCTGTCAAAACATATACAAAAAAAATTGAGGTTCCAAATTACTCTCTTTTGTACAATTTTCAACTCCATTGCGTAGATCTCGAAGATTTAATACATGAAATCAAAATAAATATCACTCCAAAAGGTTAAAAAATGAGTGAGTTATGGTTGTTTAATTTAAAGTTGACAGATAATATTAAAAAAAACTGATAATATCATCTGTTTTGATAGATAAAATCAAAAAATGAGGTTACTTTCTTTTGTACAAATTTCAACTACAGTACGTAGATTTCGAAGAAATAAATGAAACAAAAAAAAAATCACTTAAAAGGCTAAAAAAACGAGTGAGTTATGGTGGCCGGTTTGAAGTTGACAGATAATTATTAGCTGTCAAAATAGATAATATCATTTGTTTTGATAGTTGAAATAAAAAATGAGGCTCAAAATTACTTTATTTTGTACAATTTTTAACACCATTACGTAGATCTCGAAGAAATGCATGAAATAAAAATAAAAATAAAAATAAAAATAAAAATCACTCAAAAAGGCTAATAAACGAGTGAATTATGGTTGATTAAAGTTGAAAAATAATATTAATATTATCTGTAGATAAAATAAAAAAAATGAGGTTCAAAATTACTTTCTTTTCTACCAATAACTCCATTGCGTAGATCTCGAAGATATACATGAAAAAAAAACATTGCAAAAAATAAATAATAAAAAAAAATGAGTTAGTTATGGTGGTTTAAAGTTTACAGATAATATTGTCTTAGACATTTTTTTGTTCCAAGATGGCTTTTCACCAAATTCATAAAGCAACGAGGGCTTTATAAAGAGTGATATTTAGGGCACTAACAAACTAATTTCCCTAACACTCATAGCCACACTAACACCCACACTCTATCTCTCTCCTAGTGGCACAGTGAGGCCCTCAATGTACCTCACAGTGCCACTAGAAGAGAAATAGAGTGTGTGTATGAGTGTTAGTTAGATTTGCTTGTTAATACCCCTAACATTGTTGCTTTAAAAAAAATGGTATCGTATGAGTTTTTGACTGTAGCACTTAATTTTAAAAATATCCCCTAAATATATATACATATATATATATATATATATATGATTCTTTTTTCTAATATATATTTTTCCTTGAATGCAGTGGGCCAAAAAATAAAATTACATTTTTCTTGGTACTTTACTGTCTCAGGCTGTTCACAGTTCACACCCCTTAAAAAATGTCTTTAGCTAAAAAAAAGAAGTCTTCTCCTGGAAGTTTCCAGGGTGGCGTAACCCTAGAGTAAGCGACACGTCTCCCACCGTGGGCCCAAACCTGATCAGTGTTGATCCAATGTGTGCATTCATCGAGGCGGTGGTCCCATAATGAGTGTCGCCAAGTACGCCACCACGGCGGTGGCAAGTTTCTGGTGGCGGCAGAGTGGCGGTAGTGATAATTGTGGTGGATATAGTGGAATTGGTGGACTCATGTTTAGCTTGGTTTTCCGAGGATAGTCTATTGATTGCAATAAGTGAAGGGTCATTTTCAAGCCCATTCATTTCGGATCTTTTGCCTGTTTTTGCTGTAATTGTTGTTGTACCAATAAAGGAAGTAATTGCTGACGTGGAGGGGTTTGCAATAGAAGGCGTTGGTGTTTGTGCAAGGGCACAGTTTTGGTCACTTTCTTTCTCCTCATTACCCTCTTCTTCTTCTTCTTCTTCCTCTTGTTGGTACATCTCTTCCACCATGGGTTTCCACAACCGGACCCTGGCATTAATGAACCAGTTTGCAACCTGGAAAAGAAAATTAATAATACTAAATAACACACACACATGGGTGGATTCAAGATTTTTAATCAGGAAGGGCCTAGATTATACGGAAGTTCAGAGAAACACATCCGATGTGAATATTTTTTAGTCTGCTTATTCATAATTATGTGTAAAATTGTAGAATTATATATAGAATTGGTTTCACACCCCTAATTTGATAAAATCATGTAATTTTAGGGGGTTTATTTCTAAAACCTATAAAAATTATATATAAATATAAAATTTTAAAAAATTCAGAGGAACTGTGTATTTTAAGCTATTTCTAAAATCTATAAAATATTATATGTAATTTTATAATTTTCAAAAATTCTGAGAAGGCCTAAGCCCATCCTAACTCTTATGTGCCTCAGCCCATGCGCTCACACACATACACTCACTAACTTAGGGTATATTTGATGAGTAATACTTGGGGCACAGCCAAAGCCACAACCTTTTTTCCACAACCTTCATTTTGTGTCTATCTCTCTCTTGATGGGTCCCACAGTGCCAGTGACCCCACAGTGCCCACTAGGAGAGAGATAGACACAAAATAAAGGTTGTAGAAAAAATATTATGGTTTTAGTTGTGCCCCAAGTATTACCCATATTTGATAATGAAAAGTTGTAAGCATCCCTCAAAAGATGTGAAATTGATAGACAAATTGATCACGAAAGTTGAGAAATCAAGCACGGTTACCCGAGGTGCAGAATTAACATGATCAATTATTATTATTTTTTAATCTATGTGACATCTTTTGCATGATCCGATTGAGGACCACACAATATAATTTCCCTCTTTATTTACTGTATTCTTATCCTGTGGTTTATGAGTGAGAGAAAATGAAAAGCCTCAAAATCTCGTGTTTCATCTCATACTGTGATATGTACGTACCTCTGCAACTATTACCGGCAGAGGTGCTTGTTCCGGATCTCTGTCTTAGGGGAAATTTTTGGGTACTCAAAGTATCACATAGTATCTCACTTAGACCATCTCCAAAGGAGAAGGCAAAATTTACACATCAAATGACTCATTTGATGCAAGAATTTACATTTGCTACTTGAATCAAACCCATGCACTCCAAAGGATACACCAAATGTTGATTATTTTAATGTATCTTTAGTTTTTCATCTTTTTATATTCAATTTTTTTTTTATCACTTTTTATCATCCCACCACATTCCTTCTCTCTCCCCCACATTTTTTATTCTCAAAAAATCCATTTGATGCAACAAGTAAATGTAGCAAAGTTGCTGCATATGACAAGGGCAGCAAAGTTGCTGCTGCTGTTTGATGCTCCCTTTGGAGCCCATTTTGCTGATGTGGAGCAGCAAAGTTGCTGCATTTTTTAGTTTGATACCATTGTTGGAGATGGTCTTAGTACCCCATATTTAATAGAAGTGTGCCATATGAATGATAGAACTCGCCACAAAAAATTTAAGTGGATTAACAATCTTGTGTGGTGTTACTTTACTGGATGTGGGGTAGCATATAGACACTACATTAAAAATACACAAAAACTTCTCATGTCTTAGACTAGAAGGATCGAAGAATCATGAATAAGGTAAATTTGACAAACACCCCCAATACCCAACCCCCCCCCCCCAACCAACCAAAAAAAAAAGAAAAAAAAAATAGAGAAAAGAAAAGAAAAACCTTGGCTATCCTCTTAACCAAAATAGAAGAAGCCGCGACGAATATAGCCTAAGCCCTAAACCATGCAAGTCCAAATGAACTTAGGGTGTATTTGATGATCTAATTAAATGGTGAAAATAAAAATTTTAACACTTATTTTAGTGCGTTTAATAATATACCACTTAATTTTTTTTTAAAAAAAGGCTAAAAATCTACTATAAACTTTAAGTGAAAAAATTCAAGTGAAAATAATTACTGAACGCAGTCTATTTAAGTATTTGAAATACTCTTTTTAATATTATAAATTCAATCGCTTAAAATTCAGCACTTAGTGTTCAATTTTATCAAACGGACCCTTAATTAGAATTATCCTTGGAATCTTATTTTATTGTAAGAAAATTGTTTCAAATTGTCCTTTTAATTAAAGATTAGGATTTTAATGTAACATTAGACTGAAAAAATGAGAGAGTAATATTGTATCAGTTAAAGTATATTAACTTTTCAAAGAAAACTCATAATTTAGAACATTTCAACCTAGAATAAACTACTCTTAAAATATGGACATATGGATAGAGTATTGGTTATCGGTTTAATCGCTATTTTGTTTTTTCTTTCCTATCTCGTCTTTTGGCAATACAAGGGCAAGCAGTTTGTTCTGTGCGACTTTGAGATTAATGTCTATTGACATTAATCGGAGTTGGACAGAGAGCCAAACCAATGATATGTGAACCAAACATAACACACTCACCAATCAAGTAAATGATGCAACTTAATTGATCCCACCCACAACACGTGCACCATGCCCACTAAAGGTGTACATCAGTCGATTTTTTATTTATTTATTTATCAATTTTGGTCAATTTTTAGCTGTGAGTGATTTTTAAAAAATCGATCGAAGTGGTCAGTATGGTCGGTTTGTTCCGTCCACCGGTGTGTTTTTTTACCCCCTAAATCCCACAACACGTGGGGTTGGTCTCATTTCTTTCTCTTAAATAGCAGTGCATGTAAATTTGTAATAGTATAGAAGAAGGCCGGTTGGAGGAGGAATTACCTGGTTCCTTGATAAACCGGTCTGTCGAGCCAAGAGAAGCTTATCTGCATCGCTTGGGTACCTGAGAAAGAGACCAGAATATGACAACAGCCCTTACCTAGCTACATGGTACATAGAGACAACAAAGCTTTATGTATCCGTATAGTGAGTTTTAAACTTTCTCTCTGCATGGGCGTGACAATCTAAGAGAGAGAATCAGAGAGAGAGAGAGAGAGATCAGCAGAATCAGTTGTTGCAGCAACACCAGAAGCAACTAGGACAACTGCCTTTACTGACCTCTCTGTCCCTCTCCTTATAGTCATTAGATTCTGGAGAATTCTTCGCTACACCCAGTGTTACCGACAGCATAATAGTTTTGGGTAAGAAATATTAGATCCGGTGATAAGAAACATTTTGTTCTGATTTTCATGTGAACGAATATTTCTTATCATGGAAAATTTTTTTTACCCAGAACAAATATACGTCTTACCAAAACCACTAAATTGTAGGTACCGAAGAGTTTTCCTTAGAATCTAAGAGTTTTCCTTAGATTCTATATCATAAATATATAGGTATATATATATACACACATTGTTGTCGAAAAATGCCCATTAGACAAAAAATATTACTACCTCTTATCTTATAATTAAAATAAGGGTATTAAATTAATTTTACCAAGAGGAAAACGTAAATTATGTATAATAATTGTATTCTCTTCGTTCTAAAATAATGTTCACTTTAAGTGTGCATATTGTTAAAGAACCATGTATTATATATAAACATATATTTGGTCTACTGTATAGTCACTTTCCTCTAATTTACTCTTGAATGTGATCAGTGTTTGATTTTCCTACTTGTTTGAGAGTACATATAAATGCTATTTTATTTTTATTATAAAAAGTTTATTAAATTTGTAGTTGACTTTTAAAAATAAACACTTATTTTAAAACAACCAAAATAGAAAATATGGAGCATAGAGAGTAGTTTATATATTGTAGTTTATCTAGAGGGGTTGGTTTTTTTTTTTTTTTATGAGTGGGCGATTTATGGTACAGAAGAAGAAAAAGAGAGCAGTAAAGACATGAAGCTTTTTCCAGCTTTTTATGCAGCCGATACATGCACCACCAAAGGACACTGCATTACTGTTCCTCTAAATTCGATCTAATCAGAAAACACAACAAAGTTTTAAAATTATGTCGGATTTGATCTATCCCATACAGTTTCAAATGCCTTATTAATATCTTATTATTTTTGTACAACAATATTAAATTTGTTAAATTTCACGGGCATAATGTTTTTATTCTTGGCTCACGACTAATACCCAGTGGTTATAGCATTTTATGGATGATAACAGAGTGGGGTGGTACAGAGTAGTCTCTTTTTAACTCTTACTCCTATTAAAAAGTTGCTGATCAACTCCGTTCCAACCTTATTAGTAGTGGAGTCGGATTTGATCTGTTTTTTATCAGAGCGGTGACGGGTTTACGATTGGGGTTTAGTAAATTAATGGGTTGAATGATAAATTGACAAGTAACATGGTGAGTTTCTTTTATTGTATGAGTCAAACTTTTAAAGTTTTGCTATACGTAGCATTTTTCTTTATTTTTTATATGTCATGGTATAAGGTGCATATATAAGTCATGGTATTTTAGCATATGAAGAGATAGTATAAAAGTATATTACTACATTTGACACTTTAATTAGGGCGTGGTGGATTTTAAACGGGAGTATTTTCAATTACCACATCCACACAAACTTCGTTTTATTTTTACTTACCAAACCGCTCCTACTCCTATGATACCTCCAAAACCGTTCCATTAGGGGCGGTGGAGCGGACCGTAGTTCCGGCGGATGAGAGATTTTTTGCCATCCCTACATATGCAGGTTTTGTCTCGTTAAATTTTACAGATTTATTAACTATTGAATACGTTGGTCACATGAGTTTATAATATTCAGTGAATCGTTTAAAAATTTATGCGATAAACTGAAAAACAAGCTAACCAGAGAGCGTGTATCTGTAATCAACCCATCAATTTGTTATCGAAGATTCAGAATCAAGAGTAGCTAGGATAGGGTAAAAATAGGACTTACGGATTGAGAAAATGCTCAAAAAGCCAAGCCCTCAAAATGTTGACAGAGCGTTCAGGCAAGCCTCTTTGGGGTCTCCAACCTTCTTGATCCATCATACCGATTTGTTGAAAAGCTCTTTGTTGTCTGTGTCTTTGTTCAAGAAGCTTTAGCCTTGGAGTCTCTCCTTTGGTCACCCCTAAAGTGCCCAAATCTTTCTCTCCCAACAGCTCACAACATTGCTTCAATTGTGTTGCTATTGCATCCTTTAAAGACCTAAAATGCCTAGACATGGCCTTTTGTGCTAGGGCTGTGTATGGAAGTGCAGCCCCAAATCCCATCACTATATCAAATGAGTTCACCACCATTTGCATTTGTTCACAGTAATGGTTGTATCTTCTATCCACCTGTAATTATAACCAACAAAATTAAAACTTGAGAATTCGAATCTAATTAGGGCATGTTTGGAAATGCAAAAAATAGGATCACCGCTTGTCATTTTCTATCTGATTATGGTGATAATCGATCAGTATCATGGTAGTTTGATATAGAGCCCGTTTTCTTACAAGAGATTTTAGATCAGCAATTTATAGCTTCCATGCAATAAAAGAACATCTATCAAACGCTTCAAAATATAGAATGATTTTAGTTATAAATCGTAAAAGTAGTTTCAGGCCTTCACAAACAATGCTTAACGTTTGACAAACATCGAAATGTGTAATTAACCTATCCATTATGATGCTTTATTAATTAATTAATTTGATGTAATATCGCCATCATATTCATAAGAATGGAGAGGATACCTGTAATGTACACCAACAAAGTACTAGTAAAGAAAGGATGTGAAGCTTTCTTAATTAGAACTCTTGACCACTAAAATGATGTAATTATGAAAAAAGGTCAAAAATTAAAGTCAACAAGAATAAATATGAGTATGAAAATATACAATACTTCGGTGTTGTTCCTTAGATACTTTTCGTTCTCACCTGTGATACAATTACTCCACATGTGTGCATGCCACATAGACACATTTTTACATGTAGATCAATCACACTTCAAACTAAGGAAAAGTATGTAAGAAAATACACCCAAGTCTTTTCCTTTGAAAATAGGACCCCTGCTATGAGTTTAGTATTGTTGATCTATAAAATGACAAAACTTCATTAATGCTTTTCTTTAGGTGCTGTTCCTCCCATTCTAGGATATTAGTGGTCCATCTGTATGCTATATATGTGTCACAGAGACATATTTGTATAAATAAAAAGTATTCGAAGAGAACCGCATAAGTCTTTTCCTATATATAAAACAACACCAGGAGAAGAATGAAGATGATGAGAAAAGATAGAAAAGTTCCTCATTAAGAATTCCAATAACCCTAAACTTAAAAGTAGACTAATAAATGCACAATGAACCAAAGGCCTTGTGTGAAGTGAAATGGTCATAGAGGTGTTCAAATAAGTCAAAAACCGAAAGCCTATCGAATCCAAATCGATTGATCGATTTTTCAGAAGAATGTATAAATCTAAATTAGTGACTAAAAATCGACTAAAATCGCCTAAATTGACCTCCAAAATCAAAAAGTTGATTTTCAAACCACTAAATTAAAACCCACCGCAAACAGTTGTTTAATATATGGGAACAATGAATATCTTTGTGTCTATTTCCTTGCTCTCTTTTTCAATTCAACCAAAATAGGTTATCTAGATACGCACACAAGAAAGAGAACAGAGAAGATAAGAAAAGAAAAACATATATCCATAATTCAATGGCTTCGTCTGCAATATATATTATCATGATGGGTATGTAAATCTACATATATAAATGTGTATATATATATATAAATGTCAGTATTGTGTGGTATCTATAGGTATAATGGCTTAATCACACGGAGAAATCGTTTCTAGGTGGACACTTGCCCCTAACAGCAATCGACTCTCATGTTTCACCAAACGAAAATCCATTCTACTTAAATACCCCACCAATCCAATAGTTATTATAAAATTTGAAAATTGTTATGTACACCCTTTAACTTTATAAAAATAAAAAATATTAGAAAAAAAATTTATTAGAATAATAGAATTTTGGTATACATAACAAATACACAGGTGTACATAGCAATTCTCTCAAATACTTTATATACATAGAGTAATATTTGGGGCACTAAAAATTTTACTACCACTCACACCCACACTCCATCTCTCTAGGTGTGAGCGGTAGTGAAATTTATTTAGTGCCCTTAACATTGTAAGTAATCAAAGTTATAAAACTAAACCAATTTAGCTAAGGTGCCCCATTTCACCTGCCGGCTTTTCTCTATAAAATACTAATCCCCCAAGGCACCCGGAATTTTATATTGTGCCCTTTGGATTTAATAAAAAATGGACCAAATAAAAGGCTAAATTAATGATTGAGCCTTGACTCTCGGAGAGAGAGAGAGAGAGGAAGAGAGAGAGGGAGATTACATGCCTCATCAAGCATGGACATAAGTTTGACCTTTCTTCTCTGGTTCTCAATCCTATCAGAAGCTGACAAAGAAGATGAAGAACCAGTACCATTTGCATTGGTCTTAGGGCCTGTTTGGCATTTCCCAAACGTGTTTTTGTTCTTCTTCAAATACTGATCTCTCCCAACACTACAAAACTCTTCCAACAATTCTTGAGCACCCTTCACATACTTAGAATTCCTCAAAACATTCACCACCCCTAATGAGGACCCGAACCCGAACCCATTTTGCAACCCACCACCCGAATTCTTGTACAGGTACTGACCCGGATTCAAGAACATCGTTTCATGAGTTAAACCATCATCTCTGATTCTCAATTCCTCTGCTTTCGCTTCCAAAGATGACGACAACGATAAGGAAAGGCCTTGGGAAGCTGGTTCGTCGGAAACCCATGTGAAATGACCAAAATGCCCTCCCGCCATAGACTGTGAAGGCGACCTTGGTTGTTGTGGGTTCATGAGAAAAAGCTGCATGGAAGCTGATGGGTCTTCATTAATACCCGAAATCTGATGGTTCACCGTCTGATTCTTTGAATCATCCAACGGTCCAAATTCGCCGACTACCATCTCATCTCTGCTTCCGTACCACTCGTTACTCATCCCATCTGCAGCCGTGGTGGGCCCAGATGGGAAATTGAACATTTCGGATAACATTCCAACCGTCTCGTAACCGGGAAGCCCACCGGCTAGTTTGTTCTCTCTCCGGATCCGATCTGCTGTGTGCTTGTGTATTAGATCTTGTTGTGGTCTCTCGAATCCATTGGAGAAACTGAAGATACCAGCTTGGTGGTAATCTTGGGACATTGAAATTTCACTGAATTGGGTTTTTATTTGTATTTTTTTTTTAATTTGAGGGTGACTCCTTTTTTGAGTGTGATGTCACGTACAGATGAAAGTTTTGGTGTTAAATATTATACCATGATTTATATAGCTTTCTTGATCTTCATGATCATCTCTACCCACTTCCTTATCATGACCTTATCGATTAGCTGCTCAGTTACAATCGTGGATCGGTCGTACAAAACAAAAAAACAATGAGTACTCAAGTTATAGAATTTGCGTTATATATTCATCTATATGTATATATATATACACACACAACATATAAATCCAAGCAAAAATAAATAATAAAATAAGAGAGAAGACATCAAATGATTTTTTTTTTTTTTTTTTGGGTGCCTTTGAAAGTAATTTAATTTTCTATTTTTTTCTACTTTGTTCAAATATACATATATATATATATATATATATAGATAGATAAGTGTGTGTGTGTGTACCTCTTAGAGTTGTAGAGTGCAAAAGGGTGGAAAGCTCTTAGACATCGTTTTCTCTTCTGCAGGATTGAAAGCCTCTTTGATTTCTTTTCCACTCTCTCTCTCTCTCTCTCTCTCTCTCTCTCTCTGTCTGTGGTTTCTATGTGTCTTCTCTCTCTTTATTGCTCTTTGCAGTGAGTACTGTTCTTTGCAATCGCCTTCCGGAAAGAGTGAGAAAAAAAACAACAATATATAATATACATGTATGTGTGTATAAATAGCGACCCTTGTTCTTTCTTTCTACAAAGAAAGAGAGAAACGAGAAGATGTCGCTATTGATCCTCTACTCCCCCCTTTACACTGTACAATATTTTATCAAAAATACTACCCTCACATCACACCCAAGGGTCTCCCGTGTAGGACGATTTATATGAGGTTCACTAAAATCAGAGGTTAACATTGTTGGGCGTAAAATGTAGCGTGAGTGTAGCATTACTCAGATTTTATAATATATTCAATTTCTTCTAAAATTTAACAAAGAAGACCAAAATAAAAGACTCGAGTTCTTAATTAGTCTCTGTCAAATTACATAAATACGTTCTTCCAGAATACAAAACTTATCATTTTACTCCTTTATAAAATTAGCACGCAATGCTTTGTTTCATTTATGGATTTATTGAGAAAAACAGAAAAGTAAAACAAGAACCAAAACTATTTTCCTTCTATTTTGCTCTATAAAATAACATTAAAAGCTAACAAATTTTAAAGTATTATTTTAATCTATCTTAAAAAGGGTGGAAGTGCTCACAAAATTGGAGATTTTTTATTTAAGTTCCACTAGTATTATTTTCCTCCTTATATTTCTCACAATTTTCCTTAGTAACTAAATAATGGCAAATATTTTCTATTGCGTTTTCCTAAGTTCTTTCTTCTTCCAAAATCCATTAATCAAATAAAGTCTACTTGGGTTTGTTTGAAAAGCCAAAAGAACCGATTATGTAATTTATAAGTGAGTTTTTGTAAATTCAAGTGTTTGTCGAATCTGACCAATTATGTAATTTATGAGTGAGTTTTTGTAAATTCAAGTGTTTGTCGAATCTGTTACTCTTGCATAATAGCATGTGTCCAGTACTCTTGCATAATAGCATGAGTCTTGTACGTATAACATCTTTCTTAAAACTCGTGCTTTGTTAACTCGGTTTACATTGGTTTTTCTAGCAAAATAGATAGAAAGTTAATTTGGGACAGGGTGTTTTGGTTTCTCTATTTGAAAGGGGATGACATATAGTGAGATATTTGTACAAGTGTCTTAGAGCTCGAGAAATTATTCAATGAGTCTGTCACACTACGTTAATAGATGTTGTGTGACCATTTAATCTAGGACATACATTTGTCTCCTACTTCCAGGAGATCATGATACATGGTTGTCAATTGGCAAATTAAAAAATCTGCTAACTGTCAACCATGTGTCGTGATCTCCTGAAATTAGGGGGCACATGTATGGTGTGAATAAAATGGTCACATGTCACGGTTACCCTGCCTGAATGATTTCTCGTAGAGTTCTACATCAGTGTTGTGTTTTTTTTTTTTTTTTTTTTTTTTTTTTTTTTTTTTTTTTTTGTAGATTTAATGCATGACTTTCTGATTTATCAATACACTTCTTTTTGTTAGAAAAGAAGAGAGTTGGGAGAAGAAGTGAATTTCGAACGTATGAACGAAATCATATATATTTTAACAGTAATGCTACAAGCACAGAAAAATGCACAGAATTTGTGCACAGAATTGATCCAGACCACTTATTTCGGTGGCCCCCATACCAAAATGTGTGGGGGCCATCGAAATGAGTGGTCCGGATCAATTCTGTGCACAAATTCTGTGCAAATATTCTGTGCACAAATCATTTCTGATATTTTAAACATTTCCAAATATGTGGGGATGCAAAGATGAGTAGATCTTAAGAAAAATATATGAAGAAAAAAAAAACCAAAAACACAAAAAATAGAAAGATATGATGCTTCAAGTGGACATTTATCTGCTAGATCTGATTTTGACAAATAATATATATGTAACCAAAAGATCTCAAAATTGAGACTCAAAATATGATATTTTGTAAAATTGGCATGTCCAATGCATAGGACTTGAAAAAATTATATTCACAGATAAATTTTTGAACTAGAAAATCTCAAATTAAAGCTCGAATTGAGATGTTTCTGAAAAATTAATTTGACAAATCCAATACTTAGATCTTGAGCTTAGTCGACATAATTAACAGCCCACGTTAGTACGTTAGAATTTACATTTTTCGTGAAAGTGAAATAATGCCTTCATTGATACAAAAATGTTAATACATAATCCTTAAATAATATATTTTTTCTAAAGGTAGCTAGTAGTACCAATTATACATTTCTTGTTATAAAAAAATAATAATTATTATTATACATTCTTAATCTTTTGGCAAAACGACAAAAATGGCACTTCGAAATGTTGGCTACAATTGTAATTTACAAAACGACCTTAGGAACAAACGCAAACTAGGGAATGCAGAAAGAATAAGGTCCTATCGTATCTAACAAAACCAAAAAAAAAAAAATAAGGAAAAAAGAAAAAGAATAAGGTCATATCAATGATTCTAAGCTACGATCACCAGTGGCTCTGTTATATGACTAGAATGCCTCCTGATGTTGTCAGTATTAAGATATAAAAGTATTCTTTACTTTTTTAAGAATTTGTAGTGTAGAAGTAAAGGTCGAACCCACAGAGATGGATTAACTACCGCGACTTAATCTTAAAACCTAAATCTAATTAATTATAAAAACGATTTTGATTTGACTTTTAATTAAACTAAGAACAATAAAATAAATCTAAATTATGAAAGCGATTTAAAAGTGTTTTTATAAATATGTTTAAAGGAACTTAGGATTGCAAATCCACCACTAGCTTCATAATAGGAATATTTATGACTTACTTTAGCTTATTAAGTTGGATGATAATGGGGAATTGTAGCTACAAGCCCAATTCCTCCGTCAAGAAAATAACTATGGTTCAAGCACCAACATAATTCATCTTCGGTTAGCACGAATTATCCCACACTAAACTAGGGTTGTGGTATAATCCGTCTAATCTAGGCATGGACTATTCGGATACTTGATAGCACAATTCAATTTAAGCACCATTACATGTAAACAATCTATACAAGCACAGCAAATATAGATCATTGAGCACATCACAGTCAAAATAGATCTAAGACAAGAAAAAACTTTGAAAGTAATGATTTAATCAATAGAAGTACGATTTGTTTATAAAAATCCTCTAAACATGTAACTGTCATCCATATATAATAAAACTAAAATAAAAACATAAATAAAACCCTATTACTTGGCTAGGGTTTCATTGAAACCCTAGATCTAAGATCTAGCTATCCATGGAAGTGATGGATGGCAAGTAGTTGATGGAGGAAGCCATGGGAATCCTTGGTCTTCTTCTTCTTCTCCTTGCTTCTCTCCCTTCAATGGCTGAAAGTATGGTTGTATATTGTGTGTATAATATTTGTCCAACCCCTTAATTGAAGTAAAATAGGGTATATATATAGATTTACAATAAGTTTTGGAAGCTTTCCTATAACCCGAATTGCACTAAAACTGCTATATTTTGCAATCTGAATGTAATTAGGTAGTTTCGTTCGCGTAGGAATCATCAGTATACTGAAATACGCAAGTTCCATTTTTACACATGTCGCGCGAGCGGGCCGCGCGAGCGCGACAATTGGCACCTCGCGCGAGCGGATAGCGCGAGCGATATCTGGGTTTTCGCGCGAGCGAGTCGCGCGCGCGATTTTGATTTTTCAGCTTCTTTTCTTCTGCTTTTTCACCCTGTTTAGCCTGCTTTACTTGATTTCTTCCAAAACCTGTCAGAAAATAGAAAACGAAGTAAAAATATACAAAAACAGGATAAAAAGGTACTAACAAACGCAAGTTAAGGCATATAATTAGAATCTGTTCTCTTCCGATCACACCCCCAAACCTACATTTTGCTAGTCCTCGAGCAAAACTAAAATAAAAATAAAACTTCTAATAAAAATCTATTCCATTTTTGCATGGATTACGATTGCATTTAGCGTATGCAACAAGCCTTTTAAACCTCTAGGTGTCCCTAGTCGGACGAGTAAAGTCTCGTGAAGGTTCTCATCAACAAGGCTCCCACAACCATTTTTATTAACTTAGAAATTTAAAAAGTTTTATTAAAAAGAAAAACATAACATTCAATACTCCTTATTATAAAACAATGATTCGAAATAGAATAATGAACAAGAAGAAACGGAATCAAACGTTTACCTACGTCCTGAAAAACAATCCCAAATACATGACTCGAATAAATCAATAGAATTTCTCATAAAATTGCACGTGTGTTATATGGTAGTCAAATGAACATGCATATGTCATGAACTTGGAATATAACTCGGATGACCATCCAACTATGCTTCGACTACGAATCTCACAATGTCAATTACATTCTAAAATGAAACACTCAGAAACAGGTGTAATTTTTCTAGTATACGTGAGCAAAGGAATTATGTTTTCAAGACGAATAACGCTCACATACGACACGAAAAAGACGCATAACACGAAAGAACAGTAGTCTCATGGATAGTATGCCAACAATCAAGAAAAATTACTCATTACCATGTTTTAATCCCCCTCCCATCGTTTACATATCAAAACCATGTTTCCTAAGATCAATTAGGACTTTTCAAAGGTTGTAACGTGGCTCAGGTAATGAAAAAGGATAGAAAGGATTTATTAGGTAGTTTTCAGAATGGCATTGTAAGGCATCTACGATTTCTTTCATTCTCTCTTCTACCAACTTCATCTTTTCATTCTCTTCTTTTTCATATTTTTTTTTTATCAACCTTCTTCTTTTTTTTCTTCATTGCTTTTTTTTTTTTTTTTTTTTCTTCTTTCTTCTTTATTCTTTTCCTCCTTGTTGCTTTTGAAACAAATATTCATTGAATACCAAGGCAACCACCCCAAACATCATCTTATCTTCCTTTTCTTCTCAATCACACATCGCCTTAACACCACTAAAAGTTGATCAATCTTTCAGGGGTGAACTCCAAGTTGGCCAAATTGGAGCAAAAACAGGATAATGGTAATTAAAGAAAAATGACATTTTAACGGCTCAAGGGGCGAACTAAGAAAATTTATCATTTATCGGTCAGTAGCAAACAAAGAAGGCCTAAAATCATGTCCTAGGGTTATATGGTTCTTCAACGTTTACAACAAAAGATTATTTAGCATGGTAACAAATATTTTAACTTGACTATCAACCAAAACAAGAATAATGAGACTAAACAACAAGTTAATGCGCTATTCAAGTGAAATTCGATAAACACAATATATATTTATAACTCTCTAAAAAGAAAAGATAGGCTCAAAACCTCACCGGGTCTAGCCTCCACCTTGTGTTATCTAGAAATCCGAATCATATTATAGTTCACATCAAACATGTACTCAAACGACTACGTGCAGTGCATAGGTTTATGTGCAAATCTATGATATAAAACTACGATTCGAACAATACATGACCTAAAACATCATATCATGACTTCAGCAAATATTTAATCACATATTTCCTTGTTTATCATTCTATAACAATCAAAGTTATTTAACAAGATGTATCAAATCAAGATTGCAAAAATGTCGGTAATCATCGTCTATTTAAGCACAAGTATCAAAATTTTTTAAAAAAAATTAGTGCATAATAATGTGTGAGTGCATACCCCCAAATCTAAACCTTTCATTGTCCCCAATGAAAGAATAAAACGAAAGAAATGAGAGTACGTAAGGAAGGAACGATAGTACCTCGATTTCGATAAGCATAGAACAGGTGAACACAAAGGAATATGGCAATCAAGTTCAATGTTACCTGTTAATAAAAAGAATATTAAAAGTAAATGAAACCGAAATATAAAATATAAATCGATAAACTAATCGAAGTTAAAATTAAACGACAAACGGAAACGAAATAAAACGAAAAATTATAATCGAAACAAGGAAAACAACAACTAACTCGATCTAAAATACATAAGAAATAGAAACAGAAAAGTAAAAACTATGTGAACAGGTGTGGGAGAAAGAGGTAAGACAACAAAATAAAACATCAATAAAACGGGAAATCGCGGGAGCGGTCTGCGCGAGCGGCCGTCGCGCGCGCGAATTCCCAAATTTTTTTTTTTTTTAAATCCTCGCGCCCGCGAAACCAGGCGCGAGAAGAAGCTGAGGCATCAAATAAGAAAAAGCAAGGAAAAATGCCTAAGGAACAAACTCGCGCGAGCGAATCGCTCGAGCGATTTGGGTTTTTTCCAAATTTTGGCTAAAATTATGTATGTAATATTAAAATAAATTAATTCCAACCCCCAAACCTGTCCAGAAAAACTCCAAAACTGACAAAAACGACTCAAAAACGACCAAAAACAAAGAAAACAGACGAAATTAAGCTTGGGTTGCCTCCCAAGAAGCGCTAACTTTTACGATTTTAGCTAGACCGTTCTAGCTCAAGACTCACGGAGGCCGTAAATCGGAGTTTGTACCCCTTAAGATGTCAGGAAGAGCCCGATGATAAGTTGAAAGCATGTCGGTTCGAATTAATTCAATCGACGGTTCATCCTGATTAAGGTCAAGTCGATTTTTTACCTTTCGAGTAAATTCATCGTTAGAGTCTGTTGTATTCAAATTCATCCGCTCATCACTCACCGTATTATTCCCCTCATTGATATTTATTACTTTATTAGGTTCAACAGTTCTTCTAATTTCATTACCTTCCACATATTGATAAGCATCGTCTTTAGGAGGTTGATCAGCAGCATTAAAAATATTTAATTTTAATTTTATATTCTCGAACGACACTTTCATCACCCCTGTTCTACAATTGACACGTGCGTTGGCCGTGGCTAAGAATGGACGACCAAGAATAACAGAAGTGTATTTTCTAGCATCTAGCACCGGTTCGGTGTCAAGGACCATAAAATCAACAGGATAAAAACATTGATCAACTTTAACTAAGACGTATTCGACGACTCCCCTAGGTACTTTAACAGTTTGATCTGCTAATTGAATAGTAGCGGCCGTAGGTTTAAGTTCACCTAGTCCTAATTGTTTATAGACGTGATAAGGTAAGAGGTTAACACTCGCACCTAAGTCAAGGAGAGCCCTATGGATGATAGTGTCACCTATGACACATGAAATCGTTGGCGTACCAAGATCCTTATACTTTGGAGGTGGGTGTTGAAAAATAGAACTTACTTTTTCTGTGAGGAAGACCTTTTTAGGAGTATGACTGCGTATTTTGCATTTTTGCATACATAGGTCTTTAAGACATTTAGCGTAAGCGCGAATTTGTTTTATCGCATCGAGGAATGGAATATTGATTTTAACTTGTTTAAACACCTCGAGTATATCCTCAGTTTTTGATTTTTTCTTTGAAAAATTAGACGGTTCCTCAACATTGGGTGGAAAAGATAACTTTGGAACATAGTTAGTTGGGACCGGTTCTTTATCTTTTTGAATTCTACTCTCCTCACCCTCCTTATTCAAGTTAATGTCATTTTGATCCGGAATCTTAACAACTTCGTCTTCCCGAATAGTCATCCTAGTCGATACGACATTTACTTGTTCACTTGACCCCTTAATCTCATATTGTCCCTTAGGATTTTGAATAGTTTGCGCAGACAACTTCCCCTCGTTCCTATGACTCATTGTATTCGCTATTTGTCCCATTTGGGACTCAAGCTTCGCAATGGATTGTGTGTGTGAGTGCACTATTTGTGCTTGTGGTTGGACTTGAGTTTCAATATTCTTAAGGGAAGCAAACACCGTCTCCTCAAAAGCGTTAGTCCTTGGGGGGTTAGGATTAGGAGGAGGTTGTTGGTATTGATTAGGTTGAAACTGGGGTCGATAAGTGTTAGGAAAATTATTCGACCTAGGTGTATAATTATTTTGTGGGAATTATTGCATAGCATTTACGTGTTGCTCCACAAATTCGGGAAACTGAGATACCGATGGGCATGCAAGTATGTTATGTGACGGTGCAGAACACAATTCACATACTTCGTGAGGAGGTGCGGTTGTCGCTTGATTCATTGTCATAAGGCGGTCAAGTTTTTTAGATAATTCTTGAAATTCAATAGAATGACTCGACTCAAACTTCACCTCTCGTTTGGGTAGAGGAAGATATCCTTCCGAACGTACTGACACAGCCTGATGCATCGAGTTCTCGCTTAAAGTTTTAAAAATTTTCCAGGCCTCGTCGGTGCTTTTATGTAGGAAAGTTCCCGCACAAACGGCATCGACGGTATTACAGACAGAGGGAATAAGTCCCTCGTAGAAGACCTGAACAAGTTGCCACTTAGGAACCTGATGATGTGGACACGAGCGTAATAATTCTTTAAATTTTTCCTATGTGTCATAAACCGTTTCCCCATCTTGCATCACAAAATTAGTTATAGATTTCCTTATTCGATTTGTGCGGATAATAGGAAAAAACTTTTGTAAAAACACGGTGTGCAAGGCTTTCCATGTTTTAATTGTGTTTGGCTCAAGTGATTGAAGCCAGTACTTAGCTTTGTCTTTTAAAGAGAATGGAAAGAGCCGCAATTTTAATTCATCATCAGTAAGATTTTGAATTTTCAAAGTGGAGCATATATCCTGAAAACCTCCTAAGTGTTGATATGAATCTTCATTTAGACGGCCATGGAAAGAAGGAAGTAGCGAGATGGTAGACGACTTTATCTCAAAAAGAGATGCCGTCGCCTCCGGTAATTCGATACCGGCTTGTGGCGTGTAAATAGTAGGAATAAAATAATTTATAAGTGGAGGAGGTGGCGGTATATTAAGATTATTCATATTAGCACCGTCGTTTTGATTGTTATTGTTATTTCCACCGTCAGCCATTTTAATCGGTTCGATTGTAAAAGTTCGAGTTCTCCTTAACCGTTTAAGGGTACTTTGAATTTCGGCCCCAAACAACGACGACGGAATCGGAGTTGATTCGTCATCTTGCAACCCAGCTCTAGAAGCTTGGGTTGTGGACTTACTAGTTCTTAAGGTACGTTCAAGTTCAAGATCGAAAGGTTTTAATTCCGGTTTATTTGAACGTGTACCTAACATAAACTAAAATAAAGAAAAAGAAACTAAAAACAAAGACTGACTAGACAAAAGAAACAAATAGCAATCACGCAAATAAGACGACAAGCAAGCACACAGTACTACTATGATGCATGAATATTATCCTGTAATGCAATGACCGCGTCAAGCCTAGCGCCCCGGGTTTCCTAGCTAATGCAGTGCAATTCACCCTAAACTAATGCAAATAGTGCGTCACAGCGCCCTGACTTACAGTGATTTGAAGCGAATTCCAAAGGAAGCAATTTACTTGATTTATTTTTATTTATTTTTTTATTTTTTTCACGTAAGCTCCTTTGACGTGCACCGCTGCTCCACTCGAAACGCTAGAATTTTGAGTACCTACGAAATTACAAAAATAAAAAGAAAAGTTAGTGACTCAAAATAAAACAGAGAATAAGAAAAAAATTAAAAACTAACCTAATATTTACGAATTAACTAAATTAAGATTATAAAACTAAAGGTAGCAATGCAATCCCCGGCAACGGCGCCAAAAATTGATGTTGTCAGTATCAAGATATAAAAGTATTCTTTACTTTTCTAAGGATTTGTAATGTGGAAGTAAAGGTCTAACCCACAGAGATTGATTAACTACCGCGACTTAATCTTAAAACCTAAATCTAATTAATTATAAAAACGATTTTGATTTGACTTTTAATTAAATTAAGAACAATAAAATAAATCTAAATTATGAAAGCGATTTAAAAGTGTTTTTATAAATATGTTTAAAGGAACTTAGGATTGCAAATCCACCACTAGCTTCATAATAGGAATATTTATGACTTACTTTAGCTTATTAAGTTGGATGATAATGGGGAATTGTAGCTACAAGCCCAATTCCTCCGTCAAGAAAATAACTATGGTTCAAGCACCAACATAATCCATCTTCGATTAGCATGAATTATCCCACACTAAACTAGGGTTGTGGTATAATCCGTCTAATCTAGGCATGGACTATTCGGATACTTGATAGCACAATTCAATTTAAGCACCATTACATGTAATCAATCTATACAAGCACAGCAAATATAGATCATTGAGCACATCATAGTCAAAATAGATCTAAGACAAGAAAAAACTTTGAAAGTAATGATTTAATCAATAGAAGTACGATTTGTTTATAAAAATCCTTTAAACATGTAACTGTCATCTATACATAATAAAACTAAAATAAAAACATAAATAAAACCCTATTACTTGGCTAGGGTTTCATTGAAACCCTAGATCTAAGATCTAGCTGTCCATGGAAGTGATGGATGGCAAGTAGTTGATGGAGGAAGCCATGAGAATCCTTGGTCTTCTTCTTCTTCTCCTTGCTTTCCTCCCTTCAATGGCTGAAAGTATGGTTGTATATTGTATGTATAATATTTGTCCAACCCCTTAATTGAAGTAAAATAGGGTATATATATAGATTTACAACAAGTTTTGGAAGCTTTCCTAATCCGAATTGCACTAAAAATGCTATATTTTGCAATCTGAACATAATTAGGCAGTTTCGTTTGCGTAGGAATCATCAGTATACTGAAATACGCAACTTCCATTTTTACACATGTCGCGCGAGCGGGCCGCGCAAGCGCAACAATTGGCACCTCGCACTAGCGATATCTGGGTTTTCGAGCGAGCGGGTCGCGCGCGCGATGTTGATTTTTTAGCTTCTTTTCTTCTGCTTTTTCACCCTGTTTAGCCTGGTTTACTTGATTTCTTCCAAAACCTGTCAGAAAATAGAAAATGAAGTAAAAATATACAAAAACAGGATAAAAAGGTACTGTGGATACCGAGATTCCACCGCTTTGTTTGCTTTTGAAACTTGTTTGATTTTGATCAAAAAAAGAGAAAAGGGTCTGTTGAAAACATATACAAAGTCGCCACTTGGTCTTTAAGGAACCAAGAAACCTAATTTTGACTCACCAAACGGATAAAGGGCACCGGCCCTTCAGAACCAAAGAACTTGGCTCGGGGTTTTGGTACGAGAGAGGAAGGAGCCTTTGTCATGACTAAAACACCCTCAACTCGCACCGTCTCTCGACGGGCCTCAATTAGCATCCAAATAATCATCCTATACTATGTTTGGTTCGACAAATAATACTATGATAGTATATTACATCACATAAGAAAATTCGAAAATGGAAGATCTAAAGATAAGATATCATTCATAAGATCTAAACCAAATATCATACAATGTAAAGTGAAAATCACACAAATAAACCTAAGAAAAATCGTCTAATCATATATCAATTATTCAAGTTTCCTAATTTAAAGGGGGCATGAATTGTTATTGAAACAAATAAACAAAGAAATCAAAATATGCTTAGCAAGCTAGTATGATGCATGTTAATCTTTGAGAAAAGAAGACCTCTCAATCCCAGGGATGGATGAGAAAGGATGATTAGATCGGGGGAAGCATGAACGTGTGATCAAGTTCATTCCTTATAATCTTCTTAGATTAGGAGCCATGAAGGCCCCAAATCTTGCATGGATGCAATGTATGTATCTAGAATGTGCCAAGGTTGTAGTGTGCTTTGTGTTCATGGATTCCTAGAATGACTTGGAAGTCTATAATGTGTATGAATGAATGAATGAAATTATCATGGGATATGTACAAATGTAGTATGAACTACTTCCTAAAATATGAACTAATTTGGAAGGCATATAAGCATCAAATCAAAAAATGAAAGTTAAAAGGTGCTTGCTGTGAATAGTGGACAAAACAGTAACATGATCTTGTAAAAATGGAAAAGAGGGGTTAGGAATGTTTTCAATGCATGATGTTTTATGGAGATTTTCCTTATAGTGTCTAGAACACAACCCAAAAATCCAATCTTTAATACCTATCACAGATTGAGAGAAATCATATAAACAACAGAGGTCACTCAGAAATAGAGTCCGTACTGTCGACTGAAATGTTGAAAAATCTTAGAAAATGAAAACGAGTGATCTAGAGGCCCATTTTATACAGAAAGTTTCCTAAGACATTGAAGGTTAAGGAAAAAATAAGTTGGGACCACCCTGTTTGGAAAATATATCTGAAAAAGAAGTTGGAATTTAGTCAAGCTGCTGTGACAGCAGAGGCAGAATGTCTGGAAGGAATGTTTGGGTCCAAATGGACCATTTTCAAGTACTTCCAAGTCAAACCAAAAATCATGGGTGTTCTCCAATGAGTTAGGAAGACTTTTCAAGTGGCCTTGCATCTATATGTTGAGTATTGAGTTCTAGAGAAATCTTTGAACTCAGCTCACTCACTGTTTTGACTCACTGTTTTGAAGATTTTGGGGAAAATAAGGTTTTCTTTCTTGAAATCAAAATGAGAGGGATTGAGGAGGGTTTTGAAATAGAGGTTTTGAAAGTGTATTTTTAATACTCAATAAAGATTATGACCACTTGAAATGCCAACATTCAACTCATCATCAAGAACCTCCAAGATTGTTGGAGAGACTTATTTTTATTTGAGCATGACTTCAATACACTTCAAGGATACCTTGGAGGTATTGAAGTTATGATCATCATCTATCAAACATGTTTTTGAGGTCAAGAGCTACTATCCATAAGGATTCACTCACCCCAAACTTCATGTCATCATTTAGATGATGATGAACTAGTAAGTAAATAAAGAAAATAAAAAAGAAATGAGGTGAGAAGAGATAAACAATGAATAAACAAGCAAGTAGATAATGATCAATAGATGATATTCATGAAGTATTGAACTTGTAGATTGGTGTTTCACTCATATGTAATGACATTGGGCATGGAAGAAGCTTCCACTCTCTTAAATGCTCACTAAAATGATGGTTGGGTGTATTGAATGTTGAAGTAAATGGGAGTAATGAAGTAAAAACAAAGTTTAGAACTCACTTTTGTTTTGAAAATCAAAGAAGAAAGCTTCTTTTCTCTCTATTCTAACCTTATCTCTACAACTTTCTTTTCCAAACTTTTTCTACACTTGTACTTGACTCCCCCTAAATGAAGAGCAATGGGGGGTTTATATAGGCCAACTTGGGGTGGTTTTTAGGTTTTAGAAGTATTCCCATTGGCTCCAAACATCTGAAATCATAAAACTATGTCGTTTTGGTTTTTAATTAATCAAAATGGGACTACAAAACAAATTACAAAAATACACTGTTCTGGAGGGGAGTGCCGCGGAGGCAGTGGGCCAGTGCCGCGGCGGCACTGCTCCTTCCTCATCCAGATAATGCTGTTTAGGCCCCCTGAGGTTCCGATATTCGCGAAAAGACCCTATATCGTCAGAAATTCATAGAAAATGCGAATAAACTCCAAACTGAGGTTGTGATATACCGTTTGAAAGGTAATGGAGTCTACTTTACATAACAAATAGTTCGGGCATAGGTCACTTTGAAAAGTTTTGCGGTATTCGCGATAAAAGCCGATTTGATCGCCTTTTTCGCCTTCAGAAATTCAAAATAAATTCGTTTTAAATCCAGAAATTACGTGCGATATACCGCTACAAAGCTATTGACCTCTAGTATCCATGAAAAATATTTGAAAATTGTTTTGGTGCCCCGATTCCAAAGTCAAATCTTGGTCAAACTGGTCAAACCCGGGATTCCCGGGAAGTTCTGGGAACCTCCGGGAGCTCCCGGGAGCCGACGTTTTCGCTCTATTTTCTTTTAAAACTCATTTTAATACTTTTCTAATGATTCTAGTGAATTTGGACGATTTCGGTCAAACTTGGTCAACCTTGGTCAAACTCTGGTCAAACCTTGGTCAAACTCTGGTCAAACCTTGGTCAACTGGGACTTTCGGGGAACTTCCGGGACTTCCGGGGGCCTCTGGGAGCTGACGATTTCTTCCGGTTTTACTTAAAAACTCATTTTATCATTTTTCTTACGACATAGTATGTTTTCAGAACTTCGGGACCAAATCTGGGAGTTTTTGGGCTTTCAGGGGCATTTTGGTCAATCTGAGCATTCTGAGAGATAGAGCTGACTTCCAGGAGTCCTTTTGAGTCTTTTACGATCATTGTGAACCACCAAGCTATGGGTCTCCTAAATCTGATAGCCGACAAAATGGGGTGTCTACAGTTTGCCCCTCTTTGGCAGGAACTTGCGAGGAAACGCATGTCGCAAGCGAGTGCCAAAGTTTTGAAGAGACAGGACTTTTTGGAGGCTACAGATTTAGGATAAAAAGTGTTGCAAAAGATGCAATGGTGCTGAGGCTAGTGCTGGTCGCGCTCTGCGTGAGCTGCCTACGTATCCCTAGGGGAATCAGACCAGGACGTAGTTCGGGGCGCAAAGGAATGAATCCCACATGTACACACGCAACAACCAAGCGGATGCTATGCTATGAGGATGGTATGCAATGCGTGGATGTGATGTGTTATGAATCCTATTATGCCTATTGTATGATCCTAGTATGAACAGGTGCTGTGGGGTATGCCACTCCGAGTGGGCTAGTGTTATGCTAGTGTTTGTGACTGTGATGTGGTGGATGACTTGGATAAGGACATCAAGGTTTAGAAGACTCTGGGTCTAGGGTCAAACTTCTGGAATTTGGGAAGTGTGCTTTGTAAATGGATGTAATCGAACGTGGGGTCCCAGAGGACTATAATCGAAGACGCCTTTTGGCAAATAACCGACGGACACGGAGGTCAAGGGATGATGATGAACATGGAAGCCCCATGGCATATTTTAAATGAGAGCGACGACGATTAATGAACCGACGACGTTTGAATCGAGATGACGAGTCGACAATGGACTATTGTGATTGAACTGACGGTGTATGAATCTGCTGAAGATTAATCTGACTCTGCTGGGGATGAAGCGACTCTCTCTGGGATCTCTCTTCAACTGCTTCTTTTGATCAAAATTTGATTTCATCAAGATCTTTTGGTGCTCAAAAAGGGACCGATCGGGGCCTCCGGGAGCCGGTATCTTTCTGCTTCTGTCCTCGGGGGATGATGCGGGGTTCTCAGGGAATCTCTTTTCTTGATCGGACACCAGGACCCATCTTTGAATCTCTCACGGTTGATCAAAATGTGTCTGCGCTCAATCCAAGAGGGCCTGTCAGGGCCTCCGGGAGCCGGTATCTTTCTGCTTCTGTCCTCGGGGGATGATGCGGGGTTCTCGGGGAATCTCTTTTCTTGATCGGACACTAGGACCCATCTCTGAATCTCTTACGGTTGATCAAAATGTGTCGGCGCTCAATCCAAGAGGGCCTGTCGGGGCCTCCGGGAGCCGGTATCTTTCTGCTTCTGTCCTCGAGGGATGATGCGGGGTTCTCGGGGAATCTCTTTTCTTGATTGGGAACCAGGACTCATCTCTGAATCTCTCATGGTTGATCAAATCTTGCGGTGCTCAATCCAAGAGGGCCGGTCGGGGCCTCTGGGAGCTGGTATCTTTCTGCTACTGTCCTCGGGGGATGATGTAGGGTTCTCGACGAATCTCTTTTCTTAATCGGGAACCAGGACCCATCTCTGAATCTTTCACGGTTGATCAAATCTTGCGGTGCTCAATCCAAGAGGGCTGGTCGGGGCCTTTGGGAGCCGGTATCTTTCTGCTTCTGTCCTCGGGGGATGATGCAGGGTTCTCGGGGAATCTCTTTTCTATTTTTCGGTGCCTTGGACAGAATCCAGGGTTCGTTCTCGGAACTCTTGTGTTTGATCAAAATTTATGACGGTTGTTCTGAAATAGCCGATTCGGGTCCTCGGGAGTCAATTTTTCCTAGTTTCTGCCTGCCAGAGGTAGTTCTGACAACTTTTAGCCTGCTTGGGGTAAAACCTTACAAATCTTGACCGGAATGGGCCACCAAGGCTGATCGGGGCCAAAAATAGGCTGAAAAAGGCCAAAACAGGTCAAAACGGAGCGAGACAGAGCAAAATGGAGCGAAGCGGAGCCCGCGGGGAGTAGTGCCGCGGCGGCACTGGGTGGCCAGACTCCATCTTTGTATATCTCGGGTTTTTGAGCTTTTGAAGCTCATTCTTGGCCATTTTGGGGTGTTTTTGGAGGCAAAAATCGCCAAAACGCAGCTTTTGCGCGCTCAGGTGAGTAATCCTACCCCGTAGTTGGAATTCTGATTGGTGTTTTGGTTTGCTCAATTTTGAAAGAAGAAAGTTTGAGTTTGACTTCCAATTTCTTTGTAGATCCATGGCTTCGAGCTCGAGGAGACCGTCTAAGAAGGCCAAGGAACGGATGAAAGCCGAGATGCAAACCCCGGACTTGATTTTACGGGACCCCCAACATCATCTTTCGGCCGAGGCTCTAGCGAGCTTGGTATGTGAAACCTTTGACATTTTAGGACTATTTCCATGTATTGTGCTAGTTTTGTGAGCCGCAGTGTGCACCTAGAGATCGTTAGAAGTTCGATTTGTGCTCAAATGTTGATTTTGCGAATTGGACCCCGAGTCGTGAATAGTGATTTTGTGCATTGCTTTTGTCATCTCTGGTATGTGCAGGTGCCGAAAGTAGCATTGAAAGGCCACGGTAGCCTCGCTCATGCTTCCCTGTGGTATACGCAACTCTCGTCCACCGTCAAGAGGATGGTCGATGACGCCGGGTTCGGAGGCTTTGTCCGTCTGGTTTCGAAGAGCAGCAATGATTTGGCACACTTTTATGCTTTGGCTGAGAGGTGGTGGGACACCACCAATACTTTCCACCTGCCGTTCGGCGAGATGACCATGACGCCCTTCGACTTCTCTATGATCACTAGTTTGAGGGTAGGCGGGAAACGCCTGATTTTGGATTATTTTTATGAGATCGACCCTGAGGCTGTAGAGATGTTGATTGGGGCTGTTCCCCCCAATTTGGAGAGACACTGGTTTCCTTGTGGCTGGCTTTATCGGGCTTACGGCAGAGGGAATCATAACCTGAACAATTCCCAGCTTTTGAGGGTGTATCTTCTGTATGTCCTTGGCTGCTCGATCTTTGCAACACGGAATGACCGGGTGAACTTGTGTCACGCCCCGACGTAGCATAAATAAGGAAAGCGTTTAATTTCCATTATGGACCCGTAGGTCGCGACAGTTTGAAGGATCGATTCCGTCCCAAACGTCAAACAACAAAACATAATAATCAGAGTAAAGCAATCAAGGCTTACAAAAATTTTCTATCTTATTACATCTTATAAATCGGGGTCAACTAAGGCACAGACCGCCTTGAAAGTAAAATAATAACTTAGAGTCTGTTACAGTCATCCTTAAAACAAAACAGTTCATAATTTAAAACAGATAAACTTAAAACATATAATAAACAGTTTCTCATCCCAACAGCAGCCATTCTTAATTAGCATAGTCGTATGATTCCTCCTGATTGTAACCTGAAAAGCCTGAACACGAATGTCCAGGACGCATCAACGTCGTCAGCTTCAAGAAGCTGGTGAGTATTAAAAACATGACTTTGAATGTAAAACATACCAACTTACCTTTTTCCAATTCAAGATTAAATCCACAAGTTTATAATTATGATTAAAGAGCTCGTTTAGAAAAACATCCACAACATTATTTAACGAGGGTAAATTTACACAGATGGGACCGTGTATGAGAACAATGCACCACACTCATCTTGCCGACTCTTTTCTCTCGACAGCCACAACAACCCACTATCCTACTCCTGGTATCTTTGAAACACTCAGATAGCCACACTTTAGCAACGGGGCGCCAGGGAGTGTCCAGTTTGCCTCACACTTTGGTCCGGGATACCAGGGAGTGTCCAATGCCTCACACTTTGAATACCCTAACCGCCATGCAAATACCGGGGCAACCCCTCACACAGTATCCAGACTCGAGTTATCAGGGAGTGTCCGTAGGCCACACTTTAGCACTACCACGGGTGCCAGGGAGTGTCCGAGTTCGGCTTCACACACTTTAACGCTTCCATGGGCGTCAGGGAGTGTCCTTATTTGCCACCGTCGCATTTCAAAGATACCCTCTTCCACAATCGCAACCACAACCACAACCACAACCACGACCACAACCACAAACTCATACTCAACCACAACCACGACCACAAACACAAACTCATACCCTTTCCACACTACCATTACTCTTTTTCACACAGACTGACACCCATATGCATGTACCACTGACCCACATGAATGGTATGCACTTAAACAAAAATGCTGAATTAAGAAACAACACGCGTGCGGGGATTAATGAGTCATACTACAATGTTTTAATCATTGAAACATAACCAAATAGAGTTCTAATTAACCAAGTTTCCCAAACAGAACCTCAACAGTATATAAATTTCATCCAAACAGTCCCTTAACAGAAAAACAGACAAAAACAGAAACTGCAATACCTCGCGCGCGCGGGCCGCTCGCGCGAAGGGTCGCTCGCGCGGGCCGCTCGCGCGATATGCCCATTTTTCCTTTATTAATAAACTTTTCTGTCTGCCTGAGGAAAGCAAGGTCGCGCGCGCGGATCGCTCGCGCGAAGGGGTTATCGCGCGACCCTCGCTCGCGCGACCAGCCAAATTTCAATTATATATATATAAACTCTTACGTCTGCCTGGGGAAGCCTACCTCGCGCGCGCGGGCCGCTCGAGCGAAGGGTCGCTCGCGCGATTCTCGCGCGCGCGATCGTGGCGCGAGATGAAGCTGAGGCTTCGTCTTCTTCGCAGAAACTGCCCTGTTTCAGTTTAAGGGGTCCAAAATGACCCATTTTGGAATTCTAAAGTATATAGGACATATAATATATGATTCTCTTCGGTTTTTCACAAGGATTAAGAATCTAAAGTCAATTTAACACCATTTGATTCATAGCTCTCTAATTTTAGGAAAAACTAAAACATGTCAAAACTTAATTTCTAATATACTTTCTTCTATGAACGAATTGGGTTCTAAAACTTCAAACATGGCATGTATGATGTATAATCTTCCATATTCATCTCTAAAAACGAAATATGATTGAGTTTGGAAAATGGTGATTTTTGAAGCTCAAGCTTCCATGGACGAATTTAGCAATGGTGCTTCATTTATACATACACATGCTCAGTAAATAAGTATAGAATTACATTGGGAGTGAGTTAATAATACTCACTGTGATAAGGAGGTGTGTGATTGTTGAGAAAGATAAGCACAAAAAAATAAAATACTCCAAGCTTGGCTATGGTGATTGAAGCTTCCTCTCTCTATATAATTTCTGTAGAACTCTCTGTGTTTTCCTCTCAACTCTCTCAAGTTCTCTCTGTGTTTTTCAGTAAGAAACTCAATGTATGTGTGTGAGAGTGTGTAGTGTACATATAAATAGAGAAAATCAATTGAAGGACTTGGGCTCCAAGCATCTTAACAAATACTCTACAAATTGAGTTAAGTTCCTAATTAACTAATTACTAATATACACAGATATAGATACGTATATGGATGTATAGAATTGCTGTGAATTAGAGTAGGGGTCAAATAGGTTCATAGGGGTCAATGTGAAGGTGTTTGGCAAACCCAGCTTTTGGCACAACAATTACACATATAAGTTAAACATTCCCAAACATTGCCTTAGCCAATGATCACTTGCCATAAATGGCCATAAAGTAAATGTCCAAATCGGTCACTTCCAAAATCTGTGGAAGTTTAGCACAGCGCGGACAGTTTTGGACACAAACTGGTATTTTCAGGGCGCGGTGGTTACCACAAAAATACAGGAAATTCATTTTAACTTAAGAAATGGTTTTTTGGTTTCATAAAAATACAGCTTGAAATAAAAGAGAACATTTCCACCGTTTTTGAAATACAGATTTGAAATTCAATACAGGTGTTGCTAATTTTTATAAAAATTACAATTTGACTCCAAAAGAATTTCCATATGGAATAACACAAGGGATAATATTTAGGACATGAGAAATGTAATTAAATGAAGCAGTCAATACTAAATGAAATTAAATATGATAATGAAATTAAAAATTAAATATGAAAATGCAGGTTATTACACCCTTCCTCCCTTAAATAGGATTTCGCCCCCGAAATCAAGACTGACTAATCCTGAAATAACTCCGGGTACTTCTTTCTCATATCAACTTCAACTTCCCACGAGGCTTCGTTCTCGTCATGGTGATTCCACTGAACCTTCACCAACGGGATATCCTTATTCCTCAACTTCTTGATACTCTGATCCAAAATCTTCACAGCTCTCTCCTTGTAAGAAACGTTATGACTCGTCTCAATATCGTCATAACTAACCACGTGCGAGGGGTCTCGTATGTATTTCCTCAACATACTTATGTGAAACACGTTGTGAACCCCAGACATCTTTGGTGGTAGCGCCAGTCGATAAGCTACTTTCCCGACACGTTCCAAAATCTCAAACGGTCCGATGAAACGCGGAGCTAACTTCCCTCTCTTGAGACCAAAACGTACCACTCCTCGGGTTGGTGAAACCTTAAGGAGTACGTGATCTCCAACACTAAACTCCAAATCCTTCCGGCGTCGATCAGCATAACTCTTATATCGGCTTTGAGCGGTTCTTATCCTCTCCCTGACCAAAGAAATTTTCTCGTTGGTTTCTCTAACCAAGTCTGGTCCCAACAACTCTGTATCCCCAACTTCTGCCCAACACAAAGGGGAACGACATGGTCGTCCGTACAATGCTTCAAACGGAGCCATACCGATACTCGTGTGATAACTGTTGTTATAAGCAAACTCAACCAACGGCAAGTGCGTCTCCCAAGATTCTTCAAAATCGATCACACAAGCCCTGAGCATATCCTCCATGATCTGATTAACGCGCTCAGTTTGCCCATCTGTCTGAGGGTGAAAAGCAGTACTCATCTTGAGCAAAGTTCCCATAGCTTCTTGCAGACTTTCCCAAAATCCATAAGTAAAACGCGCGTCACGGTCTGACACGATCGACACAGGTGCACCGTGAAGTCGCACAACTTGTTGTATGTACATCCGGCTCATCTTCTCTACCGGGTATGTCATACTATAAGCGATAAAATGAGCGGATTTCGTTAGTCGATCCACGATTACCCAAATAGCGTCATGATTCTGCTGCGACCGGGGTAATCCCACTACAAAATCCATCGTAATGTGTTCCCACTTCCAACCAGGAATAGGTAGCGGTTGCAACAATCCTGACGGTCTCTGATGTTCGGCCTTGACTTGCTGACATGTCAAACACTTGGATACAAATTCGGCCACGTCTTTCTTCATACCTTCCCACCAAAAATTTCTCTTCAGATCTTTGTACATCTTCGTTCCTCCCGGGTGAACTGTATATCTCGACTTATGTGCTTCTTCCAGGATATCCTTCCTTAACTCTTCATTACCTGGCACACATAATCTATTCCTGCACCGATATCCTCCATCGACTCCCACTTTCCATTCTGTCGGGTCTTTTTCTGACATCTTCACGAACCACGTCTGAAACTTCTCATCTTCTTTCTGAGCTTCAATAATGCGGTCGATAAGAACAGGCTGTAGGATAAGACATCCGAACAATTGTCCTTCTCCTTCTTCAGCACTCTGTACATCGAATTCCGCCAGAGTCTCCAACGCTCGCCACTCTCTAACCATTAAGGAGGCGATCGTCTCACGAGTCTGTCGACTCAGGGCATCAGCAACCACATTAGCTTTACCCGGGTGATATTCTAAAGTGAAGTCGTAATCTTTGATCAACTCCATCCATCTGCGTTGCCTCATGTTCAACTCTTTCTGTGTGAACAAGTACTTCAAACTCTTGTGATCGGAGAATAAATCAAACTTCTCACCGTAGAGATAGTGTCTCCAAATCTTGAGTGCGAAAACTACTGCCGCCAATTCCAAATCATGAATGGGATAGTTCAACTCATTCGGCTTCAGCTGTCTGGATCCATAGGCGATCACCCTGCCATCTTGCATAAGTACACACCCTAACCCTTGATATGATGCGTCACTAAAGATAGTGAACTTCTCATCAGGCTTGGGTATTGCCAGTACCGGTGCGGTAGTGAGTCTCTCTTTCAACTCTAGAAAGGCTCGCTCATGCTTCTCTGTCCATTCGAACTTCAAATTCTTCTTCGTCAACCCAGTTAAAGGTGCTGCTATCTTTGAGAATCCCTCAACGAATCTCCTGTAATAGCCTGCGAGTCCTAGAAAGCTCCGAACTTCTGTAGGGTTGCTCGGCCTAACCCAGTTTGATACAGCATCGGTCTTGGATGAATCCACTGAAATTCCTTGAGATGACACCTTGTGTCCCAAAAATTTCACTTCCTGCAACCAGAACTCACACTTACTGAACTTGGCATACAACTGCTGGTCCTTGAGCGTCTGCATCGCAATCCGTAGATGTTGCTCGTGTTCTTCTCTTGACTTAGAATAGATCAAAATATCATCAATAAAGACGATGACAAACTGATCTAAATAAGGTTTGAACACTCTGTTCATCAAATCCATGAATACTGCCGGGGCATTCGTCATTCCAAACGGCATCACCAGAAATTCATAATGACCATTTCGGGTTCTGAAAGCAGTCTTAGGTATGTCTTCTTTTCGTACCCTCAACTGATGATATCTCGACCTAAGGTCTATCTTGGAAAATGTCGTAGCTCCTTGTAGTTGATCAAACAAATCGTCAATCCGAGGCAAGGGATACTTGTTCTTGATAGTCACACGGTTTAGTTCTCTGTAGTCGATACACAATCTGAGTGTCCCGTCCTTCTTCTTTACAAATAACACCGGTGCTCCCCAAGGCGATGTACTTGGGCGTACAAAACCTAGGTTCTCGAGCTCTTGAACTTGTTCCTTCAATTCCAACAGTTCTGTGGGGGCCATTCTGTAGGGAACCTTGGTGATTGGTACGGTACCCGGTATAAGCTCAATACAGAACTCTATACTTCTCTCGGGCGGTAGACCAGAAACATCTTCAAACACTTCTTCGAAGTCCTTGGCTACAGGTATAGATGACGCTGTCACCTCTGTACTGACGACTTCGATGTTGGCTAAGCATCTCGTGAGGAACATATCTCCCATAGGGTTACATTGAAAATCAAAGGGTTGATTCTCATTGTCGGGGAATGTAATTCTCTTCCTCGCACAATCCAACTTCACTTGATTCTGAGAGAGCCAATCCATTCCTAGGATTATGTCGATCTCCTTCATCGATAGGACGATCAACCTAGCAGGGATTTCACGGTCTCCTAACCGTAAGGGACAATCCTTGCACACGTGTCCTAATCTGACTGCAGCTCCTAGTGGTGAAGTAGCCTTCAAAGCTTTCTCTAAGCGATGAGGTAAAATACCCAATCTTCGAATTGTATTAACAGATATGAACGAAAGAGCAGCACCCGTATCAAATAACACTTTAACATGGGAGTTAAACAGAGTTAATGTACCTTCTACTGCTTGCTGATCAGGTTGAGCTTCTCCATAATTCCCTTCTTCATACGCAGTTCCATCATATCCAGCGGCATCAGGGATAACAGCATTCAAGCGAGTCTGACCCTGTTGACCATAAGTCACCTGTTTAGGAGCAGTACAGAACCTGCTGATGTGACCTGGTTCACCACAGTTGAAGCAGACTATCCCTTGCTGAGTAGCACGCCTTGGTGCCTTACAATCACGAGCCACAGGACCAGGGTTACCACAGTTGAAACACTTTCCACTACTACTTCCTTCTCCTGTTCGGGGTTGAGTCGGATAGGTAATAGCCTGAGTCTTCTTGCTTCCGTCGAAATTCCTCTTCTGCCCTTGGGTACGGTTCACTGGTGGTCTATTCCCAAAATTACCCCTTTGAGGCGGTCGGAATTCAAATTGTTTTCGGCTCACTCGAGCATCCTCTTCCAGATCAGTAGCCAAACCAACAAGTCCTTCAAACGATTTATCCAAGTGGCCGAGAGTCAAGCGGCGGATCTGCGGTGTCAGCCCTTGATTATACTTGCGGATCTTCTTCTCTTCAGTATCAACCAGGTGTGGAGCAAACCGAGACAGTCTTTCGAACTGTGTGGTGTACTCTTGCACCGACTTGGTTCCTTGCGTCAGGTCCATGAATTCCTTCTCTCTTCTATGCCTCTCCGTAGCCGGGAAATACTTCTCCAAAAATCTCCCCTTGAACGCAGTCCACGTCATTCCCGTTGCAGCTCCATTCCCGATAGTAGCTATGACCGAATCCCACCAATCTGCGGCAGCATCGGTCAGCTGAAACGTAGCCAATCTTCTCTTATCTATCTCGTTGCATTGGACAGCTTCGAACATCCGGTCCATCTGTCTCAACCACTGTTCCGCTTTCCAGGGTTCCGCGGTACCCGCAAACTGTTCGGGTCTTAGAGCACGAAATCTTTCTAGCAACTTGTCTCCCGTTTGACGGTCTCTTCGGTTGTCGTTCGTATTACCGATTCTTTCTAGCCGTCTGATAAATGCTTCAAACATCCCCGTAGGATCAGCAGCTTCGGGTGCTCCCTCGATCAGGTTCCTGTTCCTCCTGACTCCTCCAGCCATTCTATGCATGATAGTGGTAGTAGAATGAGAAACATGCATGCACAGTGCTATGAAGCAATTTAAATGACAACAACATTCAAAAGAGTATATCTTATATATATATAACTTCTGTCAAGTTGATACAAAAAGCATGTATGGTCAGATTAATGCCTACCCTATTTGTATGGGTTAGGACGCATGCGAGAGTTAATGTTACAAAAATGGAGTCATTGCCCTACACTCTAATGCATGTAATTACAGCTTGCAAAAAGAGATATAGCTAATAGTCAAAACAGTCCATATGTACAAGGCGATATCTAAATAATCAGTCATCGCCGTAGGTAGCCATCAACAGGTCAAGCGAGTCGGCCTGATGCAGTCGCTGAACATGGGAGGGGCCTGCCCCAAAGTTACAGCTGTGAGAGGTCATCAGTGAAGCAGGTCCAGGGACATCTGCCTCAGGCAAGGCTGGCTCAAGTGCAAGCGCCTCCTCAAGGTCGACTGCAAAGTCGTCCCATCCTAAGCCATCCTCCTCGGAAATAGAAGCGAGCACAATATCAACGTCACCGTCATCCTCAACAGCAGGGACGACCGGTGGAGGTACCTCCAGCTGTGCAAGGTGGGCCTGCACAACCTGAACCTCAAGGGAAAGATAGAAGGTATCGCTATTAACCAAGCGAACCATCTCAACGAGTACTAAGCGCTGGATCTCTATGAAGTAAAGAATCTCGAGGCGAGCACGAGATAGGTCGACCAGTCCTAAAATATGAATCTGATGCCAGAGGTCTAGCTCGACGGTAGCAGCTGCACGCTGCCCAACAACAGTGAAATAAAGGGTCGCCGAGGCCGGTACTATAGCTCCTACAGTAACCCAATGCCCTCCAAAAGGATCAGGTACAAACAGGGGCTGAGCTGGATCCATACCTGAAAAGGTACTACTTAAAGTCAGAACAGAATAATCTTAGGCGTTTGGGTTCTGAGTCTATCCCCCCTGTCGTATCATCGGGTGTGTAACACTTAATGGAATGTGGGATCGGGTCTATACTGGTAAACCCTAACCTGGCTACACTATCTTGTGATAAATAATAACCTGGCTCTGATACCACTAAATCCTGTCACGCCCCGACGTAGCATAAATAAGGAAAGCGTTTAATTTCCATTATGGACCCGTAGGTCGCGACAGTTTGAAGGATCGATTCCGTCCCAAACGTCAAACAACAAAACATAATAATCAGAGTTAAACAATCAAGGCTTACAAAAATTTTCTATCTTATTACATCTTATAAACCGAGGTCAACTAAGGCACAGACCGCCTTGAAAGTAAAATAATAACTTAGAGTCTGTTACAGTCATCCTTAAAACAAAACAGTTCATAACTTAAAACAGATAAACTTAAAACATATAATAAACAGTTTCTCATCCCAACAGCAGCCATTCTTAATTAGCATAGTCGCATGATTCCTCCTGATTGTAACCTGAAAAGCCTGAACACGAATGTCCAGGACGCATCAACGTCGTCAGCTTCAAGAAGCTGGTGAGTATTAAAAACATGACTTTGAATGTAAAACATACCAACTTACCTTTTTCCAATTCAAGATTAAATCCACAAGTTTATAATTATGATTAAAGAGCTCGTTTAGAAAAACATCCACAACATTATTTAAAGAGGGTAAATTTACACAGATGGGACCGTGTATGAGAACAATGCACCACACTCATCTTGCCGACTCTTTTCTCTCGACAGCCACAACAACCCACTATCCTACTCCTGGTATCTTTGAAACACTCAGATAGCCACACTTTAGCAACGGGGCGCCAGGGAGTGTCCAGTTTGCCTCACACTTTGGTCCGGGGTACCAGGGAGTGTCCAATGCCTCACACTTTGAATACCCTAACCGCCATGCAAATACCGGGGCAACCCCTCACACAGTATCCAGACTCGAGTTATCAGGGAGTGTCCGTAGGCCACACTTTAGCACTACCACGGGTGTCAGGGAGTGTCCGAGTTCGGCTTCACACACTTTAACGCTTCCATGGGCGTCAGGGAGTGTCCTTATTTGCCACCGTCGCATTTCAAAGATACCCTCTTCCACAATCGCAACCACAACCACAACCACAACCACGACCACAACCACAAACTCATACTCAACCACAACCACGACCACAAACACAAACTCATACCCTTTCCACACTACCATTACTCTTTTCCACATAGACTGACACCCATATGCATGTACCACTGACCCACATGAATGGTATGCACTTAAACAAAAATGCTGAATTAAGAAACAACACGCGTGCGGGGATTAATGAGTCATACTACAATGTTTTAATCATTGAAACATAACCAAATAGAGTTCTAATTAACCAAGTTTCCCAAACAGAACCTCAACAGTATATAAATTTCATCCAAACAGTCCCTTAACAGAAAAACAGACAAAAACAGAAACTGCAATACCTCGCGCGCGCGGGCCGCTCGCGCGAAGGGTCGCTCGCGCGGGCCGCTCGCGCGATATGCCCATTTTTCCTTTATTAATAAACTTTTCTGTCTGCCTGAGGAAAGCAAGGTCGCGCGCGCGGATCGCTCGCGCGAAGGGGTTATCGCGCGACCCTCGCTCGCGCGACCAGCCAAATTTCAATTATATATATATAAACTCTTACGTCTGCCTGGGGAAGCCTACCTCGCGCGCGCGGGCCGCTCGCGCGAAGGGTCGCTCGCGCGATTCTCGCGCGCGCGATCGTGGCGCGAGATGAAGCTGAGGCTTCGTCTTCTTCGCAGAAACTGCCCTGTTTCAGTTTAAGGGGTCCAAAATGACCCATTTTGGAATTCTAAAGTATATAGGACATATAATATATGATTCTCTTCGGTTTTTCACAAGGATTAAGAATCTAAAGTCAATTTAACACCATTTGATTCATAGCTCTCTAATTTTAGGAAAAACTAAAACATGTCAAAACTTAATTTCTAATATACTTTCTTCTATGAACGAATTGGGTTCTAAAACTTCAAACATGGCATGTATGATGTATAATCTTCCATATTCATCTCTAAAAACGAAATATGATTGAGTTTGGAAAATGGTGATTTTTGAAGCTCAAGCTTCCATGGACGAATTTAGCAATGGTGCTTCATTTATACATACACATGCTCAGTAAATAAGTATAGAATTACATTGGGAGTGAGTTAATAATACTCACTGTGATAAGGAGGTGTGTGATTGTTGAGAAAGATAAGCACAAAAAAATAAAATACTCCAAGCTTGGCTATGGTGATTGAAGCTTCCTCTCTCTATATAATTTCTGTAGAACTCTCTGTGTTTTCCTCTCAACTCTCTCAAGTTCTCTCTGTGTTTTTCAGTAAGAAACTCAATGTATGTGTGTGAGAGTGTGTAGTGTACATATAAATAGAGAAAATCAATTGAAGGACTTGGGCTCCAAGCATCTTAACAAATACTCTACAAATTGAGTTAAGTTCCTAATTAACTAATTACTAATATACACAGATATAGATACGTATATGGATGTATAGAATTGCTGTGAATTAGAGTAGGGGTCAAATAGGTTCATAGGGGTCAATGTGAAGGTGTTTGGCAAACCCAGCTTTTGGCACAACAATTACACATATAAGTTAAACATTCCCAAACATTGCCTTAGCCAATGATCACTTGCTATAAATGGCCATAAAGTAAATGTCCAAATCGGTCACTTCCAAAATCTGTGGAAGTTTAGCACAGCGCGGACAGTTTTGGACACAAACTGGTATTTTCGGGGCGCGGTGGTTACCACAAAAATACAGGAAATTCATTTTAACTTAAGAAATGGTTTTCTGGTTTCATAAAAATACAGCTTGAAATAAAAGAGAACATTTCCACCGTTTTTGAAATACAGATTTGAAATTCAATACAGGTGTTGCTAATTTTTATAAAAATTACAATTTGACCCCAAAAGAATTTCCATATGGAATAACACAAGGGATAATATTTAGGACATGAGAAATGTAATTAAATGAAGCAGTCAATACTAAATGAAATTAAATATGATAATGAAATTACAAATTAAATATGAAAATGCAGGTTATTACAACTTGAGACTCCTTTCTTGCCTAGCAACCATCGATGAGATCCCTTCTTATGACTGGGGCCCATCTTTACAAGCACATGGGTGAGGTTTCCCGAGGTAATGTTAAATCGACGGGGGGATTTTGGCGAGCTTGGGAGGTATGTGCTGCATCCTGCTTTATATTCCGACTTTTCAGTTTCTGTACTTTTTCTGATTTTCTACTTTATCTGTGCAGCTTTGGAGCTTCGAGTACTTGAAGATGTTGGCTCCTTCCCCTGCAGGTGAATCAGGTGAAGACGAGGATGGCATGGCTCCTGTGCCTTTGTTCCCACGAGGCTTGAGATGGCGGAGGGATGTTGTCGGGGTGAAGAGTGGGGCCCACCGGATTATTTTGCTCAGAAACTTCCTAACCGGACTGACGGCTGCTAATGTTGATTGGACGCCTTGGGAGCGCGTTGCCTATGCCGCCCCAGAGGAGATACAAGAGGTCAAACCGCTTTCCTCTTGTCGACTTTTGATGGAGAGTACCGAGTGCAGGCAGTGGTTCCTTGGTGAGCGAGTGTCTCGGTAGGTGGTTGGTGGTTCCAGGTTTCGGGTCCCTCATAATCCCCCTGCGATGGATGCTAGTGACCTTTCTGGTGATGCTTTGCTGGCATCGATGTTTGGGACCATTTCCTCTCTGAGACCGGTTACGAGGCTTACCGTGGCCGTTTCCTGATGCCCAACTTCCCACTTCTGGAGGTGAGTTTTATGTTTTTTATTCGTTGCCTATGTTTTTGATTTATCTTTTCTTAACTTGTTTTGTGCCTACAGCTCCGCGAGATGTATAGGAGACAGGCTCCTCAGGCTTCCGATCATATCCCTCCCTGGGATTGGACCGTCAACGTTCTAGGCTCTGATGGCACTCCCCAAGTGATAGAGGTGTCGCGAGTCACATGTGGGTACCCTACTCAACCAGCGGGCATCCTCAATGTTCATTGGAGTTACGCTGAGGAGGGTCACACCTTGGCGGCTAGCCTACGGTCCTTGGTCCTCACACGAGACCACCGGGTATGTCTTTAATTCTTGCACTCCTTAAGGTTATGAGGTTCTAACCCTGGATTTTACCCTTGACAGATGGATGGCATGCGGCAGTTTGCTGCCAATCAGATGGCGTCCCTGGTAGGTTTCTGAGTTGACTCTATTTTTATTTTTTTTTACTGATTGTCTTTATTTTATTTGTGTGTGCAGTACCGGGGAGGCGGAGCTGGCTCGTCGAGGATTGGTCCAAGGTGCAGAGGTGGTAGGAGGAGACCGTCGCCAACATACACTCCGGGTGGTCTGACAGAGGACGAAGAAGAGGAGGACTGAGGCCGCCCCTCAAGCGGGGACTTTGCTTTATTTTCTTTTTATGTTTTCGATTGGGTTGTACCGGCGACATGACTTATTTGGACAGTGCAGGATGATGTGTAGAACAGTTTGTGACCTTTGACAAATTATTATGATGTTTTGCCTTTTAGGCCGGATAGCTTCCGGTTTGGAGGCGCGGTTGTGTGCTTATTTTAGTTGATGATGATACATGTGCACTGTGATTGTTGGGTGTTACTGCGATGGGCAGTTTTGTAATAGTGAGTGTTTTTGCCTTACAGGTGGGATAATTCGTGAAACGGGGAGGTGCTGCCAAAATTTTGAATTTTCCTAGAGCTGCGGACGAAAACATGGCTTTGTATGATCCTGCTCAACTCACGGCTTGGCTGAACATCACGGATGGGGTGGAACGGATCAACCTCTTTAGCTACGGCCTGACCGAGCTATTCTCTCTTTGCCAGATGACCCTGAACACTGAGTTCTTGCGCGCTGCTATTGCTCACTGGGACCCGGTGAACCATGTCTTCAATTTCAATGGCTTGGAGATATGCCCCTTGTTTGAGGAGTTCTGTGCCATCCTTGGTTATGATTCTGATTTGGACCTGATTCTCCCTTCTGTTGATACCCTCAGTCCTATGCGAGGCTTGGCTGAGTATCTGAATTGTTCCATCACTATTTCCCGCCGGCTGATTCAAGGTGAGGTTCTTGGCATTGCTTCCATAATTGCTCAATATGCCAGTCCTGGGAATCCCAGCGTGTACGATGCTACTCGTGGGGCTGCTCTGTTTCTATGTATGACTTCACACTTGTTGTTCTCGAGTGCTTCTAGCGACTTAGTGCATGTATGTCTCGGACTAAAGGCAGGTAAGAACCCCATGGCCATGGTCTTGGCCGAGACCCTAAATGGTTTGGATCGCGCTTCAAGTCAAGGAATGCTTCTACTTTCTGGGGCGCCTCTGGTGTTACAGGCTTGGCTCTACGAGCGTCTTTAGTTATGGACTGGTAATGTGCCGCCAGTTTATTTTCGCAGAGCTGTGCTTCATACTCATTTTACTTCTGCTGATTGGGTGAGTATGATGGGCGCCTTATCTGAGGATGACATCTGCTGGATCGTGAGGCGTTGGCGCGTTTATGCTGTGACCACTAGTCTTGGGGATTTCCAGAGGGTGTGGCTGATGGGACTGAGAGAGACCTCCTTCTATAATCCTCGTCGGTTGGCCAGACAGTATGGGCAAGTTCAAGAGGTCCCCCGGGGGTTTACTGAGAGGGTCTTTGCTTCCAGAGTCAGAGCCACTACCATTGCTGCTTTCATCAGGGGCTGGGCAAGCCGAGCAAGGGCCTATTTCTAAAGACCTTTGAAGAAATAAAAGACATAAAGATAAAACTAGACCTGACTGATTCTGCTCATTCCTCCCAGTGTCTTTAAACATGTGTGATTGCTTTTCGAAAGACTTTTCATTTTTTGATCTTTCCTGCTTATGTAATATTCAGAGTTTGTTTATCGGTGAACCTTGGTTACTTTGGGAATCTCATTCTATGCATTTTAGCTTTAAAAACATTTTGTAATCGAGATTTTAATTAGATGTCGCTTTTGGTACTTGCTCGGACATTCTAGGATGATTAGAGGCAAACGAGGCGGGTGGCCGAAGTTTGCCCCTAGTTTGGGATATATATGGTTGTGAGGCAAACGAGGTAGATGACCGACGTTTGCCCCTAGTTTAGAAGAGGTTCAGGCAAACGAGGCGAGTTGCCGAGTTTGCCCCTAGTGTGGAGGGTTATTTCGGGGTTATGGTAAGGACCGCGACTTTATCTTCTCAAATGCTCATAACATTTGCCTAGGCACCAGTGAGGTGACCTAACGAGCTCTTTTCTCTCTTTTGTTATTGCTCACCTTGGATTTAGCTCTAACTTTTGCCTAGGCATCCTTTCGGATTTTCAACCTAGCGAGCCATCCTTCTTTTCTTTTTGAAAGTCTGCCTACGTACCCCCGAGCGGGGATCAGGTCCAACGTAGTTCGGGCCATGGTTGGAAAGAAGCGAGTTGATTTTGGGTAGGTGGGGTGGCCGAACCGTTGTGGTTGCCTACGTATCCCCGAGCGGGAATCAGGTCGAGCATAGTTCAAGGCAAGGCTTGAAAGAAATTGGGCTATTTTTGTGGGTGGAGCGACCGAACCGATGTGGTTGCCTACGTATCCCCGAGCGGGAATCAGGTCAAGCGTAGTTCAGGGCAAGGCTTGAAAGAAAAGGTTATTGAATAGTCAAGCATAGTACTTTTTGAGACGATCCATGTTGATTAGTTCTTTGAATTCGACACCATCGAGGTCCATGAGATAAGTTGCTCCTCCGGAAAGAACAGTCTTAACGATGTAAGGGCCGACCCATTTAGGTTTAAAATTCCCACGGGGATTAAAGATTGGAGCTCGCAACTCCTTAAGGACAAGGTCACCCTCGACAATCTTCCTTGGACGAACCTTTTTATTGAAGGCACGGGCTATCCTCTTTTGATAGATTCGAACATGGTCGACTGCCGCTAGGCACTTTTCATCTATGAGGGCCAATTCTTCATATCTTTCCCTCAACCAATCTGATTCTGAAATTTCACACTCTGCCATCATGCATAGGGATGGTAGTTCTATCTCGATTGGAAGTACCGCTTCCATCCCATATACCAGTGAGTAAGGAGTTGCTCCCGTGGACGTCCTTATTGAGGTTCTATATCCCCAAAGTGCGAACGGTAGCTTTTCGTGCCAGTCTTTGTAAGTATCGGCTGATTTCTGCAGTATGGCCTTAACATTCTTGTTTGCAGCTTCGACTACCCCATTAGTTTGTGGTCTGTACGGTGATGACTTATGATAAGTGATTTTGTATTCCTCGAACAGATCCCTGACTTCTGCCTTGAAATGACTTCCGTTATCCGAAATAATCTCATGGGGAACTCCATAACGGCAGATGAGATTTCTCTTGATGAATTTGGCCACTTCCTTGGCTCCTAACTTGGTGTAGGATGCAGCTTCTACCCATTTTGTAAAATAGTCTATGGCCATCAGAATGTACCGATTTCCATTTGAAGCTTTTGGAATGATTTCACCGATAATATCGATTCCCCAGGTGGAGAATGGCCAAGGTAAGGTCATGCTGTATAGAAGGGATGGTGGTACATGCATCATGTTTGCATGGATCTGGAACTTGTGACACTTTCTCATGTATTCGCAACAATCTTTTTCCAATGTTGTCCAGTAGTACCCTTGTCTCACGATTTTCTTGGCCAGTATGTGACCGTTCATGTGCGGGCCGCATACCCCCTCGTGTATTTCCTCCATCATTCTTCTGGAGCTTTTCCCAAACAAGCAAGTCAGGTTGTGACCGTTGTATCCTTTCTTCAGCAGTTTTCCACCGCAAATGATGAATTGCGCTGCGAATCTTTGGATGGCCCTTTTGTCTTTTTCGGTAGATTCTTGGGGGTACGTTCCATTTTCTATGAAGTTCCAGACGTCCTGATACCACGGTGTTTCATTCTCTTCTGCTTCGATTGCGACGATCAAGTTGAACAAAGGCCCGTACCTTTGCTCAATTACCAAAGGCATCATCCTGACTCCCACAGGAATTTTGATCATGGAGGCTAAGGTAGCCAACGAATCAGGTAGCTGATTCTCTTCCCTAGGCAAGTAGAAGAACGTTATGCTCTTAAAGAGCTTCTTGAGTCCATCGAGATGGTCATGGTAGGGCTTCAACCTCTCTTCCTTCACCTTCCATTCCCCTCTGGCTTGTGACACGATGAGATTCGAATCTCCGAAGACATCTAGCTTTTGAATCCTCAATTCTATGGCCGCTTCCATCCCCAGAATGCACGCTTCATTTTCAGCAGTGTGGTTGGTGGAGTTGTAATTGAGCTTGACTGCCAGTGGGGTGTGGTCCCCGTTTGGTGATACTAGAATTATTCCTACTCCGTAGCCTTTCATGTTGGCTGCTCCATCAAAGTACAACTTCCACTGTTCTTCCTTGATTTCCATGATATTCTCGTCCAGAAATGAGAAGTCTCCACTTTTTTCGGAGTCAACGGCGTGTTCCGCAAGATGCTCAGCCACGGTTCTCCATTTTACCGATTTGCTTGTAACATACTTGATATCGAATTCGGATAGTAGAAGCAACCAACGGGATATACGACCGGTCAGGGCGGGTTTTTCGAGGAGGTATTTTAGAGGATCCATGCGGGATATGAGCACAACCGGGAAGGCTAGCATGTAGTGTCTCAGTCGACGGGTGCACCAAACCAAGGCCCAACATGTTTTTTCGAGGGTAGAGTAGTTGAGCTCATACCCAGTCATCCTCTTGCTGAGGTAATATATGGCTTTTTTGGAGTGGCTTTCTTCTCCTTCTTGGGCTAGCATGCAACCCATGGCATTTTTTGAGACGGATAGGGAAAGGAATAAGGGCTTATGAGGCGTTGGCGGTGAAAGGACGGGCAGATTTTGAAGGTAAGCTTTTATTTTGTCAAAAGCGGCTTGGCATTGGTCATCCCATTGGAACTTCTCCCCTTTTCCCAATAATTGGAACAGAGGATCGCATGTAGTTGTAAGCTTGGAAATGAAGTGGCTGATAAATTGGATTCTTTCGAGAAACCCCCTTACCTCTTTTTCATTCCGTGGTGGTGTCATTTCTAGGATTGCCTTGATCTTGGAGGGATCCACCTCTATCCCCCTTTGTGTGATGAGGAAACCCAGGAATTTACCGGAGGTCACACCGAAAGTGCATTTCTTTGGATTCAACCTCATCTTGTACTTACGTAACCTTTCAAAAAACTTTTCTAATGCTACTAGATATCCTTCTCTATCCTTGGACTTCATGATCATGTCGTCTACGTATACTTCTACTTCCTTGTGAATCATGTCATGCAGCAGAGTGGTGGCAGCTCTTTGGTAGGTTGCCCCAGCATTCTTGAGTCCGAAAGGCATTACTCTATAACAGTAGGTCCCCCAAGGGGTGGTGAATGTCGTCTTTTCTTGATCTTCTGGCGCCATAAGAATCTGATTATACCCTGAGAAACCATCCATGAATGATAGTAGCTCATGTCCTGCGGTGTTATCTACCAAAACGTTAATGTGGGGAAGCGGGAAGTCATCCTTGGGACTGGCCTTGTTTAGATCAAGGAAATCGACGCACACGCGAACTTTTCCATCCTTCTTCGGGACTGGCATGATATTGGCAACCCATTCTGGATATTCGGTGACAATAATGAATCCTGCCTTGAATTGCTTCTCCACTTCTTCCTTAACCTTGAGTGCCCACTCCGGCCTCATGCGTCTTAGTTTCTGCTTGACAGGTTTAGAATTAGGGAGGAGGGGAATATGATGTTGGACAATGTCGGGATCGACCCCAGGCATGTCTTCGTAAGACCAAGCGAAAACATCTTTGAATTCTTTTAGCAAGAGGGTTAATTTTTCTTTTTCTTCTTTATTAAGAGTTGAGCCAATTTGCACAATTTAGGGATTATCTGTTTCACCTAGGTTAACTGATAAAGTATCTTCGATTATTTCATAAGCAGGTGGTTTTTCAATTATTTGCTTAAGTTCAATTGGGAGATCCTCGGAGGGATCTGTGCATTCACAAGTATTAGACACAGAGGAGTAAGCAGAATCGTCTTTCATTTCATTCATGATAGGTGAAGTGACTACATTGGACAGTGGTGGGCTTACAGCAGCCGACTCTGGTACAGACTCGATGATCGGCAGTACAGACTCTGGGGGAACAGGGGATAGGAAGACACAGACAGATGACTCTACAGCCTGGTTGCTCAGACCCTCCTCTGTTGGCTTGATCTGATCATCTTGGCTCTTGGCCCTCTTTTCTTCCTTCTTCTCAACGGATTCCTCTCACATTTTCTCGATGGCTTCAGTGTCCAGGTATTTCAACCAGTCTTCCTCCGGGGTTTTCTTAACTTCTTTGGGGTCGAACGGATCTTGATATGGAGGCCTCTCGCAGTCAGCGAAGATTTCAAGCCCGGGATGCCTTTTCCCAGTGGTTTGATGGATCCAGGGTTCGGGGAACCCGAAGTAAGGGAAGTCATCCCCCTCTTTGATGAATTGTCCATTCAAGGTCTTGCGGTATGGTGGAAGACCTCTTACCCTTTTCTTCCATGGCCTCTGTAGCTCGATGTCTTCTTCAGTGGGCATGTATCCCAGCCCAAAAGTACCTTGCTGTCCTTTGATCTGAGGGAACTTTCGAATCCCTTGCTGGCGTCGGCCCAATCCCATTCCAGGGAAGTAGTTCATTTTGTGGACGATGTTGACAACCGCAGAGTGGACCTCAGGGAACCTGTCTTCACCATTGATCATGTGGACTTCTTCCATGAAGAATCCCCCAATTTCTCCTTCTTCTAACTCAGGTATTTGGATTTCAAAGACGGGAGCATAGTTTGGGAAAGCTTCATTACCCCAACTATTACCGAGGATGATTTACACTTCCTTCTCATGGATGTACTTGATCATTTGGTGCACAGTGGACGATACGGCTTTGTTGACATGCAAACAGGGCCTTCCGATCAGCAAGTTGAAAGAGGCAGGTATGTCCATAACTTGAAAGATTTCGGTGCTCACCAAAGATCCTACCCGGATTTGGAGAGTAACTATTCCCATTACATTTCTCCTGGTGTTATCGTAGGCCCTTACAGATTGCACAGATGGTGTGATGTCAAGGACATTGACCCCCAAGGCGGTGGCAGTCCTTAGGGCACAGACATTTAAAGCAGAGCCCATATCGACTAGACAGAACGGCACCTGTTGTCCCTTACATCCCACGGTGATATACAATGCCTTGTTATGTGCGGATCCTTCTGGTGGTAGGTCCTCATCGGAAAATATAATGATTGGGTCGGGGGTAAGTGCACCCAAGAAAGCCACCATGTCCTCCGGTGCAGTGTCGATAGGGACTTCAATTCCAGCCAAGGCATTCAACACGGCTTGCCTATGCCTATAGGATGTCACCATGATGTCCCACATTGAGAGACGTGCTTGGGTCTTCTTTAGCTGCTTTATCAACTCGTTATCTTCTTCAATGATCTCATCCATCTTACCCTTCCCCTTGTCTTTAACTGGACCCTTCTCGATGGCTTCAGTAGTAGGCTACAGAGGCTGGTAGTGACGGCCTGACCTGGTCAGATGATCTATTTCAGCAGGAGTAGGCCCTTTTACAGTCCCATCCTTTTTGAACCAATCACAATCCGTTCCCACAAATGGTTTCTCCGGCTCGTCCCAGATAGAAGCATCACTTTCGTTATCGGGATCATACCATTTGAGGTCTACCGCCCCCAGATCGTGCTCTTCCAGAAAGAACAAGTCTTACTCATCGTCTAGCTGTTGCTGCCACTCGTCATTATCTCCTTCAATCAGATGAATTCCTGCAGAATCCGGGGTGTCAATGAAAGGCAAGGGTTATCCTAGGGGGGTGATATAAGTAGCAGGGTTGAAGGATACAGGGTTGGACTCAACGAGGTTGACATTTTGGTGGTTTGGTAGAGGATTTTGGGTGACATGGGGTTGGTTTGGTGGCGGTTCGATGATGTTTTGGTCAATGAGGTCTTGAATTTCATGGCGAAGGCGCACGCAATCATTAGTGTTGTGGCCCGGAGCTTGGTGGTAGGTACACCGTTTGGACATATCGTAGTTTGGCGGGAATGGGGTGTTTCGGTGTTGGAGTAGTTGGAGATGGCCCTTTTTGAGGAGGCGGTCTAAATCTGAGGAGAGAGAGATTTCTAACTTGGCGAAGTTGCGAAGGGGCTTTTTCTGGAAGGGGCGATTGGAGGGGTTTTCCTGGCTAGAAGGTTTGTACGGCCTAAGAGGGTACGCCATGGGTTGGCTGCTAAGGGCATTGACATCCGGGGGATTTTGGGAGTAGTTAGGCCTTCTGGACTGACTCGGGGGCTCTTCCTTTTTTATCTTTCCTTCTCTGATAGCGTCTTCAATTCGGGTTTCGACTTCAAACAATTCCTCAAAGGTGGAGATGGACTGGTAGAATAATTTCTCATGGTAGAGGGGCTGCAGATTTCGGATGAGCATCCTTACCTGTTCTTTTTCAATCGACCGGTGGGTCATTTGGGCTACCTTGTTCCTCCATCTGCTCAGAAATGCAGCGATGGATTCATTGTGGTTTTGCCGGGTTGTTTCCAAATCCTTGATGGTGACATCCAGCTCTTGATTGTAGGAGTAATGATCGACGAAGACTCGAATGATGTCCTCCCAGGCCTGGGTTTTGGAGGCTTCTAAGGTTAGGAACCACGATAGTGCAGACTTTGCGAGAGTTTGCGGGAACAACATCGCAATGTGTTCGTGGGTACAACCCATGGACTGGAAGATACTCATACATAGCTTCACATGACTTTTTGGATTCCCGGTTCCGTCAAAATGGTCGATGGCAGGCATCTTGAATTCTCTGGCAGTTTTAGCTTGACAGGCTCGAAGAGGCCTTCCAGGTCTAGCATGTAATCATCGATACCCTTGCTTTTTCTCAGTACGCTTTCTAGCTTATCGACCTTGTCCATTTTCTCTTGGAGCTTTTTCTCGTACGCGAACGGTGGGACCCCTTGAAACCAGTCTTCTTCCCCATTATTCTCAGGTGGGGGTGGTTCAAACTCTGGTGGTAGAAACCCGGGCGGAGTTTGCGGCCGCCGCTGCTTCAATTCTTCCATGAACTTCAGAACTTGGGCTAGGCTGTCGGATTGCTGGCTTATGGTCGCTCCCAATTCAGTAACCTTGTTTTCCAACTCTTCCCTATTCATGCTGAAGTAAGCTGTCGGATTGATTCTGATCAATCGATTATCCGAACTCCTGACCCACGAAGAGGGCCCTGACTGCTGACCTTGGGAATCTATACTGACCTAACAGATTTTGAGAGGACTAGATTAGATTTTGACAGTGGTGACTTTAGACAGACAAAGACAGTGATGTGGACCGGCTCGAGACAGTGCGTGCAGATTGATGGGGAATGGTGTATGCAAATGAGACAAGCATGCGGATGTAAGCCTTAATCTATATGATGCTTCTATTTCTAACAGATAGCAGTTAAACAAATAAGGTCCCAACCATACAGAGTGTGCTAACCTTACTTTCCAGTATGACCACCAAGGGATAACAAGGATTTCTGGGATACTTCGGGTAATTTTGGACAGAGTTTCTAGGAGAAACAGGTTAATATGGTTATATCTGGGATATCTGGACAAAGTTTCTGGGAGAAACTGGTTAATATGGTTATATCTGGGATATCTGGACAGAGTTTCTGGGAGAAACTGGTCAACATGGTTATATCTGGGATATCTGGACAGAGTTTCTGGGAGAAACTGGTTAATATGGGATAGTGATCATACCGTCTAGCAGGTTTTCATACTCCTATGTCTTAGGACCGATAAACAAGGTTTGCGGTGTATATCTTTGTGAGCATAGAGCAGACATCCTTGTCAGGCAGGTCAACTTAATGTAATCACATGTGAGTGATTGCCTTGGGAATCATAAGAAAGAGATTCTGTTCTATGCCATATAAGCGTCTACACCGCTCAGGTAATCCCATCAGGGCGTACAACAGTTATATCACATTGTCCTATCTGAAAAGATAAATGAACAGTCCTATGAAAGGTTCTACCGGAATCTATATGCAAAGGCTGGGTTTAGTCAAAGAGGGTCCGTTGACGAGAGTTCCAATATACCGTCAGAGAGACAGTAAGGAGGTTTTTACTCTTTTTGATATACCTTGGAAGGTACAGTATCAACGGTGACTTGTGCCCTGGCACAGCAAGACCTGAACAAAGTCAACGCCGCGTTTCAGACACAGTTGGAGGGTGAAAATGCAAGAGTGCAATGCGGTGAACCAGACACAGTAAAAAGATGATTTTAAGGATGCTTCTTATGAGTCAAACCTCTGTATTATTTTGTTTTAAAATAAAAATTCCCAGCAGAGTCGCCAGATTGTGAATACTGAGATTCCACCGCTTTGTTTGCTTTTGAAACTTGTTTGATTTTGATCAAAGAAAGAGAAAAGGGTCTGTTGAAAACAGATACAGAGTCGCCACTTGGTCTTTAAGGAACCAAGAAACCTAATTTTGACTCACCCAAACGGATAAAGGGCACCGGCCCTTCAGAACCAAAGAACTTGGCTCGGGGTTTTGGTACGAGAGAGGAAGGAGCCTTTGTCACGACTAAAACACCCTCAACTCGCCCCGTCTCTCGACGGGCCTCAATTAGCATCCAAATAATCATCTTATACTATGTTTGGTTCGACAAATAATACTATAATAGTATATTACATCACATAAGAAAAATTGAAAATGGAAGATCTAAAGATAAGATATCATTCATAAGATCTAAGCCAAATATCATACAATGTAAAGTGAAAATCACACAAATAAACCTAAGAAAAATCGTCTAATCATATAACTATTAATCAAGTTTTCTAATCTAAAGGGGCATGAATTGTTATTGAAACAAATAAACAAAGAAATCAAAATATGCTTAGCAAGCTAGTATGATGCATGTTAATCTTTGAGAAAAGAAGACCTCTCAATCCCTGGGATGGATGAGAAAGGATGATTAGATCGGGGGAAGCATGAACGTGTGATCAAATTCATTCCTTATAATCTTCTTAGATTAGGAGCCATGAAGGCCCCAAATCTTGCATGGATGCAATTTATGTATCTAGAATGTGCCAAGGTTGTAGTGTGCTTTGTGTTCATGGATTCCTAGAATGACTTGGAAGTCTATAATGTGTATGAATGAATGAATGAAATCATCATAGGATATGTACAAATGTAGTATGAACTACTTCCTAAAATATGAACTAATTTGCAAGGCATATAAGCATCAAATCAAAGAATGAGAGTTAAAAGGTGCTTGCTGTAAATAGTGGACAGAACAGTAACATGATCTTGTAAAAATGGAAAAGAGGGGTGAGGAATGTTTTCAATGCATGATTTTTTATGGCGATTTTCATTATTGTGTCTAAAACACAACCCAAAAAGCCAATCGTTACTAACTATCACAGATTGAGAGAAATCATATGAACAACAGAGGTCACTCAGAAATAGAGTCCGTACTGTCGCCTGAAATGTTGAAAAATCTTAGAAAATGAAAACGAGTGATCTAGAGGCCCATTTTATACAGAACGTTTTCTAAGAAATTGAAGTTTAAGGGAAAAATAAGTTGGGACCACCCTTTTTGGAAAATATTTCTGAAAAAGAAGTTGGAAGTTAGTCAAGCTGCTGTGACAGCAGAGGCAGAATGTCTAGAAGGAATGTTTGGGTCCAAATGGACCATTTTCAAGTACTTCCAAGTCAAACCAAAAATCATGGGTGTTCTCCAATGAGTTAGGAAGACTTTCCAAGTGGCCTTGCATCTATATGTTAAGTATTGAGTTCTATAGAAATCTTTGAACTCAACTCACTCACTATTTTGACTCACTGTTTTGAAGATTTTGGGGAAAATAAGGTTTTCTTTCTTGAAATCAAAATGAGAGGGATTGAGGGGGGTTTTGAAGTAGAGGTTTTGAAAGTGTATTTTCAATACTCAATAAAGATTATGACCACTTGAAATTCCAACATTCAACTCATCATCAAGAACCTCCAAGATTGTTGGAGAGACTCATTTTTATTTGAGCATGACTTCAATACACTTCAAAGATACCTTGGAGGTATTGAAGTTATGATCATCATCTATCAAACATGTTTTTGAGGTCAAGAGCTACTATCTATAAGGATTCACTCACCCCAAACTTCATGTCATCATTTAGATGATGATGAACTAGTAAGTAAATAAAGAAAATAAAAAAGAAATGAGGTGAGAAGAGATAAACAATGAATAAACAAGCAAGTAGATAATGATCAATAGATGATATTCATGAAGTATTGAACTTGTAAATTGGTGTTTCACTCATATGTAATGACATTGAGCATGGAAGAAGCTTCCACTCTCTTAAATGCTCACTAAAATGATGGTTGGGTGTATTGAATGTTGAAGTAAATGGGAGTAATGAAGTAAAAACAAAGTTTAGAACTCACTTTTGTTTTGAAAATCAAAGAAGAAAGCTTCTTTTCTCTCTATTCTGACCTTATCTCTACAACTTTCTCTCCCAAACTTTTTCTACACTTGCACTTGACTCCCCCTAAATGAAGAGCAATGGGGGATTTATATAGGCCAACTTGGGGTGGTTTTGGGGTTTTAGAAGTATTCCCATTGGCTCCAATAATCTGAAATCATAAAACTATGTCGTTTTGGTTTTTAATTAATCAAAATGGGACCACAAAACAAATTACAAAAATACACTATTCTGGAGGGAAGTGCCGCGATGGCACTGGGCCAGTGCCATGGCGGCACTGCTCCTCCCTCGTCCAGATAATGATGTTTAGGCCCCCTGAGGTTCTGGTATTCGCGAAAAGGCCCTATTTCGTCCGAAATTCATAGAAAATGCGTATGAACTCTAAACTGAGGTTGTGATATACCCTTGGAAAGGTAATGAAGTCTACTTTACATAAAAAATAGTTCAGGAATAGGTCACTTTGAAATGTTTTGCGGTATTCGCGATAAAAGCCGATTTGATCGCCTTTTTCGCCTTCGGAAATTCAAAATAAATTCGTTTTAAATCCAGGAATTACGTGCGATATACCGTTGGAAAGTTATTGACCTCTAGTATCCATGAAAAATATTTGAAAATTGTTTCGGTGCCCCAATTCCAAAGTCAAATCTTGGTCAAACTGATTAAACCCGGGATTCCCGGGAAGTTCTGGGAACCTCCGGGAGCTCCCGGGAGCCGACGTTTTTGCTCGATTTTCTTTTAAAACCCATTTTAATACTTTTCTAATGATTCTGGTGAATTCGGACGATTTTGGTCAAACTTGGTCAAACTCTGGTCAAACCTGGTCAAACCTTGGTCAAACCGGTCAACGGGGACTTTCGGGGAACTTCCGGGACTTCCGGGGGTCTCTGGGAGTTGACGATTTCTTACGGTTTTACTTAAAAACTCATTTTATCATTTTTCTTATGACATAGCATGTTTTTAGAACTTCGGGACCAAATCTGGGAGTTTTCAGACTTTCAGGGGCATTTTGGTCAATCTGAGCATTCTGAGAGATAGAGCTGACTTCCAGGAGTCTTTTTGAGTCTTTTACAATCATTGTGAACCACCAAGCTATGGGTTTCCTAAATCTGATAGCCGACAAAATGGGGTGTCTACAGGTACTAACAAACGCAAGTTAAGGCATATAATTAGGATCTGTTCTCTCCCGATCACCCCCTAAATAATATAAATTTGATTTAGAATTAATGACCAATATTCAAACCAAACCAAACCAAACCAAATCAAACCAAGCTTTGTGTCCCAATTAATTGGGGTCGGCTGTATGAATCTTTTTTTTCCATTCTGTACGATCAAGAGCTATATGCTCATTTAAATTATATATATTCATATCTTATTGCACTACATATTCCCAAGTCAGTCTAGGTTTGCCTCTCCCTCTAACCATTCCAAGCACTACGATCTTATCACTCTTTCGCACAGGTGCATCTACAGGTCTTCGTTGCACATGGCCGAACCATCTACATCTATTCTTCCTCAACTTATCCTCAATATGTGCCACTCCTATAGTCTCTCGGATGTACTCATTTCTAATTTTATCTTTCCTAGTCTTACCACACATCCATCTTAACATCCTCATCTCCGCTACACTCACTTTGCTAATGTGTTGTTTCTTAGTTGCCCAACACTCTGTCCCGTAGAGCATAGCTGGCCTAATAGCTATCCTATAAAATTTCCCTTTCAATTTTGCTGGTATTCTCCGATCACATAATACTCCAGAAGCACTCCTCCACTTAAGCCAACCCACTTTAATTCTATGGGTCACGTCATCACCAATCTCTCCGTCTCTACTGATCATTAAACCTAGATAGCGAAAGTGTTCCCTCTTTGGGATCTCCTGTTCTTCGATCTTCACTGCTTCATTGTCTCTACTTCCACTGTTGCTAAAAGTACATTTCATGTATTCTATTTTCGTCCTACTTATCTTTAGCCCCTTAGTCTCCAGTGCTTTTCTCCAAGCTTCTAGTTTAGTGTTGAGTACCATTTTAGTCTCATCAACCAAGACAATGGTATCTGCGAACAACATACACCATGGGACCTCATCTTGAATGTGTCTAGTCAATTCATCCATAATTAGGGCGAACAAATAAGGGCTCAAGGCCGACCCTTGGTGCAGGCCTACGGTAATTGTGAATTCGCTTGTTTCTCCGGCTGGTGATCTAATTGTAGTAACCGCTTCATCACACATATCCTTCACCACGTCAGTATAACCCTTGGTCACTCCTTTCTTCTCTAGCACCCACCAAACTAAATCTCTAGGCACTCTATCATAAGCTTTCTCTAAATCAATAAAAACCATATGTAGATCTTTTCTCTTCTCTCTATACTTTTCCATTAGTCTTCTAAGTAAATAAATTGCTTCTATAGTTGATCTCCCAGGCATAAATCCAAACTGATTTTCTGACACTGATGTTGCGCCTCTTAATCGATGCTCCATCACTCTCTCCCATAGCTTTATAGTATGGCTCATCAACTTAATACCTCTATAGTTGTTGCATTGTTGTACATCTCCTTTACTCTTATATATAGGCACTAGGATGCTCTTCCTCCACTCATCAGGCATTTTTCTAGTCATTTAAATCCTATAAAAAACTTTTGTTAGCCAAGATGCCCCCACATCTCCCAAGCATTTCCAAACCTCAATGGGGATCCCATCTGGTCCTAAGGCCTTGTTGGGTTTCATCTTCTTCAAAGAAAATTCCACTTCAAACTTCCTTATTCTCCGATAGAATCTGTATTCTCTAGTTTCATCGTAACTTCCAATTTCTTCTTCCATTGTGTTATCCATATGTTTTTCATTCAGCAACTTCTCAAAATAGCTCTTCCACATTTCCTTAATCTCTTCGTCGTTCACTAATACCATAGAGTCATCGCTTTTTATACACTTAACCTGATTAATGTCTCTTATTTTCCTTTCTCTCGACTTAGCAAGCTTATAAATACATTTTTCTGCCTCTCTAGTGTCTAGTTTGGTGTAGAAGGCGTCATAAGCTTCCATTTTAGCAACTCTAATTTTCCTTTTAACCTCCTTATTTGCACATTTATAGCTTTTGAAGTGTTCCTCACTTCTATCATTTTGCTACTTCTTAAAGCAATCCTTTTTGGTTTTTACTACAGCTTGTACCTCTTCATTCCACCACCAAGTATCTTTAGAAGCTAACCCTCTTCCCTTCGACTCTCCGAGGACCTCCTTCGATATTCTCGTGATGCACCCTGCCATTCTATCCCACATACTATTGCTTCTATCTTCCAAATTTCAAGGTGCTTCTGTATACATTCTCTCTTGAAATATTGCTAGTTTCTCGCGTTTAAGGTTCCACCACCTAGTTCACGGGTTTATAGGGTCTTTTCTAGTACGACATTGTCCTTTTATATGGATATCTAAAATAGTAAGTCTATGTTGAGATGTTAAACTCTCTCCTGGGATGACCTTACAGTCTTTACATGCTAAGCGGTCTGCCTTTGTCACAAGGAATAAATCGATCTGGCTTCTATTAGATCCACTCTTAAAGGTTATCAAGTGTTCTTCCCTCTTTTTGAAAAAGGTGTTTGCTACTACAAGATCATATGCTACTGCGAAATCTAAAATACTCACCCCTGCCTCATTCTGATCTCCAAAACCATACACCCCATGCACCCTCTCATATCCAGTTCTATCTTTGCCTACATGGCCATTAAAATCTCCACCTACAAATATCTTCTCTCCTCCCGGTATTTCTTGCATTAAAACGTCTAACTCATCCCAGAATTGTCTTTTAGTGTGATCATCCAATCCTACTTAGGGCGCGTATGCACTAATCACATTAATTATATCCACTCCAACTACCAGTTTGATAAGCAATATTCTGTCTCCTTTCCTCGTGACTGTCACAACTTTATCCTTGAGGTTCTTGTCAACCACGATCCCGACACCATTTCTATGCCTATCTTTCCCTGTATAGAATATCTTATACTCGGTCTTTCCTACCTCCTTAGCTTTCTCTCCAACCCACTTTGTTTCTTGTAAACATACTGCATTAACCTTCCTTCTAATCATAGTGTCTACTAGTTCCATAGCTTTACATGTTAAGGTTTCTATATTCCCAGTTGCTAAACTAAGCCTATAGTTCTGGACTAGCTTCTTTACTCACAGTGGTCTAGATGAGCGCAGGAACCCTTGCTTATTTAACACCGCACCCGGGCGTCGATGCGGCGCCCCTTGCACATTTTTTGAAACACCCGAAGGCAGGCGCAACGCTTCGCTTAAATGGAACGCCCTAGCATTTACACGAGTATTCATATTTGGATTCATATCATAAGGATCCGACAGTTTTTTTACGTGCTGGCTGTCGAGCTACCTAACGCACTAACCCTCCTCTTTTATCCGGGCTTGGGACCGACAGTGTTGAAACAACCTAGACAGAGTTAATAAATGACCAATAAATAAAGAAAAAGATGGATTATTTTGTGAAAGAATTTTGGGCCTACAAGAAGTGGAATTTGTGCTTGTGAAAATTATCGAGTAATCGAAGATGAAAAAGAAAACCCGAAATTTTGTGAACAATGTGGAGTTGAATTTGTTGATTCTCGAATACAAAGATATTTTTTATTACGAACATATATCAAATGGGCTACATCAAACTTGCATGCCCTGTATTTGAAACGTCGTCCTAATTGTATTGCGAATCTTTTAGATAAACCTCTTACAGAATCAGAAGGCCTAGTCTACTTCGATGTGTGATTTGATCGAAATTTTGATTTTATAGATTTGGAGTGAGAAACTATCATCGCATTCAATCCAATTAGAGTGCTCTGGATCAGACATGTCTCTTGGGAGGAGTAACATGAAGCTCAGAATTATGGGTGCATTCAATACTCCCAAATAAAATGGGAATTGATCTATGGTCGATTTCGCAACAAAGAAATAGGAATTTCTAGTTGTACCTCGTAAAAAATGGCTTCTTTCTTTTGTTTTGTGGAATTAATCATTTCCTTTCTTTTAGAAAGAATCATACGTAGACCAGGTCGACTGATCCGTTTTAACTTTAAAAGATTTCTATAGGGCCTTCTCCTATATATTCCTTCTATGTCGCAGGGTTTTCAAATTGAATTTCAAATGGAGGAATTCAAAAGATATTTCGAACTAGATAGATATAAGCAACACGATTTCCTATATCCACTTATCTTTCAGGAATGTATTTATGCACCTGCTCATGATCATAGTTTAAATATTTTAAACTTTCAAATGGAGGAATTCAAAAGATATTTCAAGCTAGATAGATATAAGCAACACGATTTCCTATATCCACTTATCTTTCAGTAGTGTATTTATGGACCTGCTCATGACCATAGTTTAAATACATATATATTATATATATTGTTGGAAAGTGCAGGTTATGACAATAAATCCAGCTTATTAATTGTAAAACGTTTAAATACTTGAGCGTATCAACAGAATCATTTTCTTATTTCCGCTAATGATTCCAACCAAAATCATTTTTTGGGGCACAACAAGAATTTGTCTAATCAAATGATATGAGAGAGATTTTCAGTCATTGTGAAAATTGTATTTTCTTTACGATTAATATCTTGATCCCTAGAAGGGAGGTAGTAAAATTGTCATGACTCATCCCGCTATGCACGAAAATAGGACACATGGCACGCCTCTAAGGCTCAACCAATTTTCATTAAAGTAAATAGCAGCGGAAAATATAAGTAAAGTCCATGAAAATCAGAATTATAAAAAGTTTTGCACATTTGAAAATACTTAAAGAAACACTATGATGAATACAGCAATCCAGCCGAATGATCATAGGTTCGTTCGACTGGAAATGCAAGATACAGAGAGCCCAAAATCTCAGTAGCTCATCCAGTCGACTATGCCATGGGATCCAATTGACTGTGGCCTCAAAAATTTAGTTGACTGGTACCTCCCGGTCGACTGACCCAGAAATTTCCAATTTGAAACACAATCCAGTAGACTATGGTTCTTTACCCAGTCGACTATTTCTTTCACAAAATGAAAATTGACAATTCAACCCAAAATCCAGTCAACTGTGTCGGGGACCCAGTCAACTGCTTTTCAATATATTAGAGCAGTGGCTGGTTCAAAACATGGGTCCAGTCAACTGAACACAACCCAGTCGACTATGAAGTTTCATATCATCCTGCTAAGCATTCAGCAGATTTTAACCCATGGACATCTAAACCAACTCTAACACATTCACCACTATATCACAACGATTCAGAACATAATTATAGAAGTTTTACTACAGGTTACAATATTACAAATCCTTCCAAGATTCAAAACAAACACATGGATGTAACTCCTCAAAATCTTATTACAACATTTAAAAGGAAACAAAAACATATATAAGGATAGCCCTGTCGTCCCATCGGCCTCACTCTTCACGTTTCTTCTTTCCTCTCTTCTTATCACCTGCGATGGAGTAAAGCTCCACTACTCAGTTATATGCTGAGTGCAAAAATTCTAACATATGCAATATATGATAAATCATGCTTTAATTTCATAATTCACATCAAAATAGTCTCTAGGGAGAAAACACGCATTCATCTGGTAGAAGCAAGTCCAAGTCTTAAACCACGATGCTAACGGGTAGTCCAAGCCTACAACCATTGCATCCCTAAGTGCCCTAGTAAGTCTAAGCCTTAAACCATGCACAGTAGTCGTCGCTACTAAATTCTCAAACATCGAGAAGCTTACCCCGACATGAATTTGTATAAAACTCTCCTTTGACCCAAATAGTCATATAACGTGCCCATGTAAAACAACTAGACATGATTTTTATAGATAAGCGTGTGCATAATTAACGGGCCTACCATTAACACATAAATTTGCCCAGATCACAATTTCGATGTCGAAAGACAAAACATGTATATTTCCTATATAACATAGGTTAGAACTTCATACCTCATGTTGTATCTCTCAAACTTTGAGGGAAGTACTAGAGGCCCGATTAAACGTCGAATCTCCGATTATACGCAATTCTTACAAGTTTACAGGTGTTTTCTCCAAATTTCTAGAAATGAGATTTTATGAAAACTTAGCCAAACAAGGCCTAAGAGGTATCAAAATGTGGAACTTACCTCGAGGAGTTCAAATATGAAATCTAGGAAAAAACTAACGAATGAAAGGTCGTCGATCGGTGTCGCAAAGCTCGTGGGAATAAATCTCATTTTTCTCTATCTCTCTCTAGATATTTTTTTTTGGAAAGTTTTGAAGAAATATCTTAAGTTTTCTATTTATAGGCATAACTCTCGAAAGTTATGTTTACCTCCCCCACGAGTTCTCAAAACTTCTAGTTATCCTCCGAAATGTTGCACACGCCCATTTTATTACTTCACTAGTGAAAACTAAGAATTATATAAGTTTTTGCTAAAGTTCTATTTGAGTCCAAAATCACGTTCTGAAATTTATTTCTATGGATTCTCTATATAACTTACCTTTAATGTAATGTATCACCTACGTTCTCATTATAACCATCATAATGATCTAAAACAAGATCAAAACTATCAGAAATTTAGTCTATACAGGTAAAATCACTATTAACAAATACTAGATAATTCAAATAACATTTAAATCACATAAATGTCATTTAATCACACCAATGCATCATGACTCCTTTGATTACCGTGTCTTTAATTGACACCTCACCGTTTACCCATGCCCACTCATCTGAATTATTAATCAACGTTAATAATTCCAAATTTTAAATATACAATTGAAATAAAAGGTTTTTTGGGATGGGTATGACAACTATCCCCTCCAAAAAGGAAGTTTGTCCCCAAACTTATACCTTAAAGGTTGAAAAGGTGCAGATACTCATTCCTCATCTCTTTCTCGCTCTCCCATATCGCTTTCTCAACTGTGTGACTATGCCATAACACTTTCACCATCAGAATTGTCTTCGTTCGCAACACTTTCTCTTTCCGATCCAAGATATCTACCAGATGCTCTATGTAAGTCAAGTCCTCTTGAATCTACAACAGTTTTGGTACGATGATCTTACTCGTATTTTTCATACACCGTCTCAACATTGACACATAGAATACATTGTACACATATTTCAACTCGGATGATAAAGCTAATCGGTAAGCCACTGGTCCCACTTTCTTTCGGATCTCAAACGGTCCTATAAATCTCAGGTTAAGCTTCCCCCGCTTTCCAAATCGGACAATGCCCTTCGAGGGCGATACTCGCAAGTGCACAAAGTCTCCCACTTAAAACATCATCGATCGTTGCTTAGAGTCTGCATAGCTCTTATAACGACTCTGTGCTACCTTAAGTCGCTCCTGGATTAGGTTCACATTTTTTGTAGTCAACTATATTATCTCCGGCCTTATCAATTTTCCTAATCTTGATCCAACAAACCAGTGATCGACACTTACGTCCATACAATGCCTCATACAGTGCCATTCCAATACTTGGCTGAAATCCATTATTGTAAGTGAATTTGATCAATGGTAGATGTTTCTCCCAATCACTTATAAAGTCTAGAACACATAATCAATGTATATCCTCTAATGTCTAAATCATGCGCTCTGACTGTCCGTCAGTCTGAGGATGAAAAGCAATACTAAAACTCAATTTAGTACCCATGGCCTTCTGTAAACTTCCTCAAAATCTCGACGTAAAACTACTATCATGATTCGATAAGATCACTATTGGAACCCCGTGTAGTCTCATAATATCTTTCAAATACAATTCTACTAATCTCGACGGCTTAGTCGTCTTGATCTGTAGAAAATGAGCTGATTTTGTCAATCTATCAACTATAACCCAAATTTTATCATTCTTGTTAAGCGAATGTGGAAATCCAGAAATAAAATCTATCATGATCTCATACCATTTCCACTCTGCCACTGGTAATGGTTGTAGTAGTCCTACACGTACCTATCTTTCTACCTTAACCTATTGACATAACGAACATTCGAAAACAAACTTAGCAACTTCCCACTTCATACCTCTATAGCAGAAGTTCTCTCACAAGTTATGGTACATCTTGTTACTTTATGAATGAACTGAATATTTAGTACTATGAGCCTCCTCTAGAAGTCGCTTTTTCAAGTCTTTTACATTCGGTACACACAATCGATTCCCAAGCATCAATATGTCACACCCGCCCAGAAAACCTTTTTATTTTAATTGCATATTTGAACTTTGGAATTATTAACATTCATCAATAATTTAGATGAATTGGCGTGGGTCAACGGTGAAGTGTCAATTGAGGACACAGTATTTAGAGGAGTCATGATCCATTGGCATGATTAAATAGCATTTATATGATTTAAATGTTATTTGAATTATCTGGTATTTTTGAATAGTGATTTTACCTGGTAGAGTAAATTTTTGAAAGATTTGATCTTGCTTTAGATCATTATGATGGTTATAATGAGAACGTAGGTGATACGTTGCATAAAATGTAGGTTTTATAGAGATTCCACTAAAATAGGTTTCAGAACGTGATTTTGGACCCCAACAGAACTTTGACAAAAGCTTTTATAATTTTTTAGCTTTTACTCGTGAAGTGATAAAATGGACGTTTATAACATTTCGGGAGATAATTATAAGTTTGGAGAACTCATGGGGAGGTAAACATAACTTCCAAGAGTCGTGGCTCTAAATAGAAAAACATGAGATATTTTGTCATAAATTTATAAATAAATAAATACACAAATATCTAGAGAGATAGAGAGAAAAGTAGAATTGGTTGCCACGAGATTCTCGACGCAGATCGATGATCTTTCATTCATCAGGTTTTCTCCAAATTCTAGATTTGAACTCCTCTAGGTAAGGGCTTTATTTTGATACCACTTAGGCTTTGTTTGGCTTCGTTTTTCGAAAAACTAATTCTAGGACTTTTGGAGAAAACTAGGTAAAACTTAAAGGAATTGTGTATAAACAGAGATCCGACGTTTATTTGGCCTCTAGTTTATCCTTCAAAGTCATAGAGCATTAGTACGAGGTATAAATTCTAGATCTGTGTTTTATATGAGATTAACATGTTTCAAATATCCAACGAGATATTTTGGATCCGGGTGAAATTCATGTATTAGTTAGGCCCGTTATTTATGCACCTAAAAATGCGATAAAAGCACGTATGACTGTTTATGTGAGCATGCTATGTGTCTATCTGGGTCAAAGGGGGGTTTGGTGCAATTCCATCCAGGGGTAAGCTCCTCAAAGTTTAAGGATTGTGACATCAATAGTCGTTGTGTCTAGTGTAGACCAGGACACGGTGCCTGGTATGGAGGAAGGCCCAAGCAGTGCATGGGGTGCGTGGAAGAAGAAGGCTTTCCACGACATTAGTTTCATTTACCGGATGGAAGCCTACCACTCTCCTTAGAGACTATTTGATGTGTTTAGATGTTTTAAAGCATGGATTGTCATATAAGCATGTATTTTGAATTGTGCACTTAGCATATAGCTGAGCAGTGGGGCTTTACTCTATTGTAGGTGATAAGAAGAGAAGGAAGAAGAAACGCGATGAGTGATGCAGATGGGACGACGGGATCACCCTTGTTTATGTTTTTGTTTCTTTTCAATATTGTAATAAAGATATTTGAGAAGTTATAACCATGTTTAGTTAGAACCTTGGGAAGGATTTGTAATTATGTTTGAAATCGTTGATATGTAGTCGCATGTATTGGATTTGAGTTTGGGCACCCATAGTTGGAATTTGTAGAATGCTTAGCAAACTGAGATAAACCAGTCGACTGGAAGTCTATTTTGAACCAGCCACTGCCTGATTTATTGAAAACCAGTCAACTGGGTCCTTAACACAGTCAACTGAATGTTTGGGTTGAAATATTATTTTTGGTTCTGTGAAAGAAATAGTCGACTGGGTGAGAACCTCAATCGATTAGATTGTATTTTCGAAAATGGGAATTTTTGGTTCAGTCGACTGAAAGTTTGAGGCCACAATCGACTGGGTCCCATGACACAGTTGATTGGACAACTCCTGAGATTTTGGCTCTTTATATCTTGCAATTCCAGTCGACTGGAGCCCCGATCAGTTGACTGGATTGCTGTTTTCAAATAGGATGTTTCTTTAAGTGTTTTAAAATGCGCAAAATTTTTTATAACTCTGAATTTCATGGTTTTTACCTATGTTTTTTGCTGCTATTTTACTTTAATGGAATTGGATGAGCCTTGGTGGCATGCCATGTGTCCTATTTCCGCGCATAGTAGGATGGGTCGTGTCACAACTCAGTCCCATAATAGCATAATCAGAGCCAATGGCTCGCCACTTGGGCTAACCAATTCATTAACATTCCCAAAAAATTAGTTTTAAGAACACACGCAGCGGAACAAAACAAATCATTTTGAAAATCAGCAGTCCAGTCGATTGGGTCGAGGCTCCAATCGATTGACCTGGAGTTGCAGAGAACAAGAGATCTGAGATTCCCAAACAGCCACCTTCAGTCAATTGACCCTACGTCTGGTCGAATGATGCCTAAATTTTTTAGTAGACTGGGGTTGTCCGGTCGACTGAACCCATCCTAGCAGAATGTCCAATTTTTGTGCAGAAACTAATCGACTATTTCCTGGGGATCAGTCGACTGAGGTCCTGAAAACCAAAGAGAGTTTTTGCTTAAAATAGGGGTCCAGTCGACTGATACCTCGGTCCAGTAGACTATTTTACAATAGCAGCCCCCTTTCTGCAGCATTTCCAAGTTTTAAAGTTTTCTGAAATTAACCAAGATCCAAACACACACTGCAAACTCATACCAAAACGATTCCCACTAGATTAAAACATTACTAAAGCGTAAATACAAAAGATTCCTATGTATTACAATATCATTAATCCATTCTACGATTCTAAGTTAAACATAGTTAAAAGTCATAACGATTCTCATTATAACAAGTCTATTACAAAAAGACGAGATCAACATATCGAGTCGCCTTCTAAGTGAACTCTCCAAACCCACGTGCTCACTTCTGCAATTCCTCACCGGCATTAATACATGCAATGGTTATTTGAATAACCACACATATTTTGATTTGTTTAAGCTAACGCTTAGTGAATAAAACAACAAATGCACATGAATGATAAACATGCTCGCATTCACATCTCTACATTTCATACTAGTCTCCGGAGTCTCACGTGTATGTTCCATACTCCTAATCCGTGACTCCTCGCCAATAACTCCATGCGAAAAGGTAAGACCCACGATTCTTTTCTTCAATCATGCGACCGTAATGCCTATATTGGCTCCACAAGATGGCTTAGTAACCACATGCTGCTTTGACCCAAATAACAACTCAACATGCTCAATTTACATATTATCATGTTCTCGGTAATTAAAACATTTTACCATGCTATTGGGCCTATATATCAATATAATCACCCAATATGAACTACACAATATATATATATATATATATCTATACTAACACATGCTTTTCGTATCACAACATGAATACATGTCAAGAAATCATTCCAAGAACATAGTTGAATCACTCACCTCCGAATAACGCTCCTATAATTCGATTCAAAGAAAATCCAGGTACAAAGAACGTGTAGAAGTCCTTCTAGTACAACTCTTACGGATCAAAAGTCCAAATATCAACTTTTATGAAAAATTCTAGAAAATAACTTTTTGAAAAACTTAGCCAAACATGGCCTAATAGGTATCAAAAACGACGGCCTTACCTCGAGGAATTCAAATACGAAATTTGGTGAAAAACCAGCAGACGAACGGTCGTCGTTTGGCGCGAGAAGTTCTAAGCAATCAAATCCCCCCTTTTAGTCTCCTTTTGAGTTTTAGGTTAGAAGTTATAAAAATATCAAGATCATCTTTATCTATATATAGGCAACACCTTCCAAAATTGTGTTACCTCCCCACGAGTTTTCAAAACTCCTAATCAGTCTCTAAAACTTTCTACACAGCTAATTCATAGCTTTACAAGTGAAAGCTCAAAATTATAAAAGTTTCTGACTAAGTTCTGTTTGGTTGCTAAAACACAAGTTTCTATATGACTTTTTGAAGTTGCTAATTATACTACCAAATTAATAGCGTCTTAATTCGTCCTCACCAGGATGCTAAAACTAACAACAGAAATATAGTCTAAACCAGAAAATAATACAAATAGTGAAATACACAGGTAAACATTTATTTCCAAATAAACATTTAAGGTATTCCGCCATAAATGTCTCATACTCGGAGAGACTTCACAACAACAAAACACTCATTCAACACCGCCTCAATGGGTTCTCTAACACAGATACCCGAATCGACTCGTGAGTTAGAACTCACTCAAACATGTGCCAAAATGCACATCACATCACATTATCATGCATGATAATGTAATGAAATGCAATAACACAAATGCAGGTGTTGTAATACTCTCCCCCTTAAAAGAAGTTTGTCCCCAAACTTATACCTCATGTCTCGAAAAGGTGCGAATACTGAGTACGCATCTCATCTTCTATTTCCTATGTCACATCTTCCGTCGTATGGCTACGCCATAACACTTTCACTTTTGATAACACTTTGATTCGTAAGACTTTATCCTTTCGATCCAAGATCTCTACTAGATACGCAACATACGTTAAATCACTCTGAATCTCATTTGGTGTCGGAGTCATTATTTGATCTCTATCGTCTGTCAAATTTTTCCGTAATAATGATATATGGAACACGTTATGAACTTGAGCATACTCACTCGCCAAGTCCAATCAATACGCTACGGGTCCAACTCTCCCAATAATCTCAAAATGTCCTACATACCTCGGGTTGAGTTTCCCGTATCTCCCAAATCTAGTAATCCCTTTAAAGGTAACACCTTCAAATAAACCAAATCTCCCACATCAAATTCCAACAGTCTTCTACACTTGTCGGCATAACTCTTATACCTACTCTGAGCTGCCAGTAATTGTTGTCGAATTACCTTTATCTTGTCCGTTGTCTCTTGCACAATTTTTAGCCCGTCAATCATTCTTTCTCCAACTTCTGTCCAACTAATTGGTGAACGACATACACGACCATGCAAAGCTTCATAAGGAGCCATTCCAATACTCGTCTGAAAAACTGTTGTTATACACAAACTCAATCAATGGTAAGTAGTCTTCCCAATCACCCTGGAAATCATATACACATAAACAAAGCATGTCTTCCAAAATCTGGATTACTCTTTCCGATTGACCATCGGTGTAAGGATAAAAATCAGTACCAAAATACAATTTGGTACCCATTCCTTCTTGTAAGGCTCTCTAAAACTTTGATGTAAAACTACTATCTCTATCCGAAATAATAGAAACTGGAATACTATGTAGTCTCACAATCTCACAAATATACAACTTAGCTAACGTCATCAGCTTAGTTGTTCGAAGTTGTAGGAAGTGTAACGACTTCGTTAAACGGTCAACAATTACCCAAATAATACTATTTAATTTCTTCGACCTCAGAAACCCACTAACAAAGTCTATAGTTAAGTGTTCCCATTTCCACTCGGCCATCGGTAATGGTTGTAACAATCCTAAAGGTACTTGATGTTCAGCCTTCACTTGTTGACAACTCATACAATGTGAAACATAGCGTGCTATCTCTCTCTCTTCATTCTTGGCCACCAATAAATATGTCTTAAGTCCTTATATATCTTGGTGCTTCCCGGATGAATGGTGTACTTTGTATTGTATGCTTCCTCTAGAATATTCTATTTCAATTCTTTCTCGTCAGGTACACAAATTCTACCCCTCAATCTCAAGACATCGTTCTCAAAAGTGAATCCTGATTGCTTGCCCATTAGAATCTCATCGCAAATCTTCTTCAAAGCCACATCTTGAAGTTGTTCTCCATGATCTTATGAATCAATAGTGGTTGTGCCACAATTGTCGACATCAAGCCACTTTCAATCCTTGGAAGCACTTTAAGTTCCAAATTCTCTAAATCTTGAATCAATTCTTTCTAAGAAGTCAAATCCGATGCGATGTTGGTTGGTGCCTTACGATTAAGAGCATCGGTGACAACATTCGCCTTGCCCGGATGATACTGAATTGACAAATCATAGTCCTTCATCAACTCTAGCCATCTCCTTTGCCTCATGTTCAAATCTCGTTGTGTGAATAAGTATTTCAAACTTGTATGGTCTGTATAGATCTCAAATTTCTCCCCGTATAGACAATGACGCCAATCTTGAATACAAAAATCACGGCAGCCAATTCTAGTTCATGTGTCGGATAGTTCTTCTCGTACGGGCTCAGTTGTCTTGATGCATAGGCAATGACCTTGTCACCTTGCATAAGAACGCAACCTAAACCTCTATACGAAGCATCACTGTAAATGATAAACCCTTCAGTCCCTATTAGAACAGCTAAAATTAGTGCCTTCACTAGTCGACCGTTCAACTCTTGGAAACTATCTTCACATTCTGGACTCCATACAAAAGCAACATCTTTCCTCATCAACTGTGTCATCGGCATTGTGAAAAATCTTTTACAAACCTCTAGTAATAACCAGTCAATCCTAGGAAACTTCGGATCTCTGTCACATTCGTCGGTCTCACCCAATTGGTAACTGATTCTATCTTCTAAGGATCTACTGAAATTCCTTTCATTGATACTATATGTCCAAGAAAAACAATCCCTGCCAACCAAAACTCACACTTCTTCAATTTACCGAACAATCTCTTCTCATGTAAGCATTGTAAGGCTAATCACAAATGATACTCGTGATCTTCAACACTCTTGGAATAGATTAGGATGTCATCTATGAACATAATAACAAACTCATCCAAATGGTCCTTGAAAACACGATCATCAAGTCCATGAAAACGGCTGGCGCGTTAGTTACTCCAAACAGCATAACCAAAAATTCAAAGTGACCATATCTAGTTCTGAAAGCTGTCTTCTCAACATCTTCTTCTTTAACTTCAATTGGTGGTAACCGGATCTCAAGTCAAACTTCGAAAATACCTAAGCTCCTTGCAATTGGTCAAACAAGTCATCAATTTGTGGCAACGGATACTTGTCCTTGACGGTTAATTTATTCAACTCTTGATAGTCGATACACATATGCATTGTTCCATCCTTCTTCTTCATAAACAAAGTTGGAGCTCCTCGTGGCGAAACACTCGGTCGGATAAAACCCTTCTCCAACAGTTCTTCTAACTAGATTTTCAATTCTTTCAATTCTACCGATGCCATTCGGTACGGTGCTTTGGATACCAGTTATAACCCTGGTACTACTTCTATTATGAACTCAAGCTCTCTTTCAATTAGTACATCGAGTAACTAGTCAGAAAAAACATATGAAAACTCTCGAACTACTAGAATGTCTTCTACTAGTGGTCCAAGAACTCTTATGTCAATAATCAAACATAAGAAACCTGAGCAACCTTTCTTCAACATCTTATTTCCTTGAATCATCGATATCAAGTACGGCGGTACGGTCACACCCTTACCCTGAAAAGTAAACTCTTCTTGACCTGACGGATAGAACCAACCCGTTTCTGTTCACAATCAATTCTAGCTTGATTGAACGACAAGGCGACAACTAATCCATACCCAAGATAACATCAAAGTAATTCACTATCAACGAAATCAAATCAACGCTCAAAACCTTATTGCCTATCTGGATCTCACATGACTTGAATACCGAAGAAGTTATTAACGGTTCACTACTAGGCAACGATACACACAAATCATATCCTAGCAGTTTAGACTTAACAGTTAAATGCTTAACAAAATCACGTGATACAAATGAATGCGTGGAGCCAGAACCCATGAGTATACGTGCAGGATAGGAACAAATAGGAAGAATTCCTGATATGATTATATCATCCATATTCCCTGGCCTGAGCTGGAAATATCGTCCTTGTTATTGCTCGCCTCCCTTTCCTTTATCCACTTGTTGCCCTGCCTTTGATCCACTCAGCATACTTGATGCCCCAGTACTCATTCTCGGTTGTCTCTTACCTAGGCGGTTCTTCGCTATATGCCTCAATTGTCCACACTCAAAACATTTCCCTCTCATCTCCAAGTTGTAGCTCTTGGTGTTCGAAGTGGTGTTCGGTGTAGTCACGTTTGTATTCATAGGACAATTGCTCAATTAATAGCAAGTCCCCCTGTATCGCAGGTTACATGTTGGGCACAATGGTCTCGAGTCTCCCGTGAACGTACTCCCTCCTTGGTTACCCATGTTTGATCTCAAACCTTGTATAAACAGTTTCTTCACATTCCTTTGACTCTTACCCCTATTACCATTTGCTCTCTTCCCTTGTTACCCTTGTCAATATCGATTGACACTCTTCTTAGCTATGCGAGCTGCTTCTTCAATTAACGAAACATTCAGGTGTTGCAACATGTCCACACGGCTACAGATATTCTCCCTAAGCCCTTCCTCAAACTTACGAGCCTTATCTCCAACAGTCGAAATAGTAGTTTTCCCAAATCACAACAAGGCATAGTAATAAGATACGTACTCACTCACAATCATATCTTCTTAGACCAAACTTGCAAACTCTTGGCGTTTCTATGTATAAGCAGATTATGAAAAGAAACGTCAGTTAAATTCCTCTTTTAATGCTTCCCATGTAGTCGGCTTTCCTTGTTCAAGTACGTTGTTCCACCAATCCAACGCTTCACCCATCAATGTATCAGATGTGCATAGAATTTTCTCCTCGTTGGTACATACCACAGTAGGGAAGTGTCTTTCCATTTCCATCATCTAATGATTGACCAAGTCTATGTCAACCTGTCCATGGTACAAAGTCAGTTTTCGCTTATGGAATTGTTCCACAATTGTAGGTTAAGCTCTCGGTACCAGAGGTGCATTGATATAACGAATTTTAACCGGTGGAGCCTGAACATTCATCTGATCTCTTTCACTTACGGCTTGAACAAAATTCTCTACCATATTCACTATTTGGTCCATTCTCGAATGCGATGACAACTCTCTTATACGATCAACCATAACGTTTCAAGAACTCATCCTGTTAAGTTAGATGCATAAGGACAATGCATGATATGCCACAATACTTATATATGTGCACAAATCAACATCACATCAATAGATGCTAACATAAGAAGCATTTCTACTATGATAATAATATTATCTTCATGATTACACGCTCCACTCGATGTCACTCATCATAATAACGTCACTCATTCCCAAGGTTCTAAACCTGGCTCTGATACCACTATATGTCACAGCCCGGTCCTACAATAGTAGAACCGGAGCCCGTGGCATGCCACCGAGGCTAACCTATTCATTAACGTTCCCAAAAAATTAGTTTTAAGAACACACGCAGCGGAACAAAACAAATCATTTTGAAAATCAGCAGTCCAGTCGACTGGGTTGAGGCTCCAGTTGACTGACATAGAGTTGTAGAGAACAAGAGATTGCCAAACAGCCACCCTCAGTCGACTGACCCTAGGACCGGTCGACTGATGCCTCAAATTTTTAATCGACTGGGCTTGTTCAGTCGACTGAACCCATCCTAGAAAAATATCCAATTTTCGTACAGAAACCAGGTGACTGTTTCCTGGGGATTAGTTGCCTGAGGTCCTGAAAACCAAAGAGAGTTTTTACTTGAAACAGGGGTCCAGTCGACTGATGTCTCGTCCAGTCGACTATTTTACAACAGCAGCACCCTTTCTACAGCATTTCCAAGTTTAAAAGTTTTCTGAAATCAACCAAGATCTAAACACACACTCCAAACTCATACCAAAACGATTCCCACAAGATTGAAACATTACTAAAGCGTAAATACAAAAGATTCCTATCTATCTATGATTCTAATTAAACATAATTAAAAGTCATAACGATTCTTATTATAACAAGTTTATTACAAAACAACGAGATCAAAATATCGAGTCGCCTTCTAATTCAACTGCCCGAACCCACGTGCTCACTCCTGCGATTCCTCGTCGTCATTAATATCTGCAATGGTTATTTGAATAACCACACATATTTCGATTTGTTTAAGCTAATGTGATTCGAGGTGAAAAGTGCATATTCATAGCATATTATATGGTCTTTTATGCATACTTTTATCCCCAAGTCCCTACATTTAGGTGCATTCTAATAACAATGTTCTTTTTATTGCATTTATGCTAAAACATATGTTTTTGCGTTGTTTTATAGGTATTAGAATGTAAACCAATGAAGTAGAGCTAAAGAAAGTGATTCTGGTGAAGAGAACAATAAAAGCAGCTGAGAAAACGCTATTTTTTACAATGAAGACTTCAGATTTGGAAGATTTTCCCAGAGATATAAAATGCAGATCTTTAAGTTAGGGTCGTGTGGCCGCAAACGGAAGGTCAATCCAAGGTCCGAGTGAAAAGTTATGGCCATTCTCCCATCGGTGCGCAGAGTTGTCAAAATCAGAGAAGTTCAAGTGATTGAGGGGAGTTCAATCGATCGAACCTTCGATTGATCGAACTAAACTCGATCGATCGAACTTTATTTTCATCATAAAGTTGCGTAAACTCTGCAGGAACCCTATATATAAGTCGTTTTGACACCAGACACGAGGAGGACGCTCCAGAACGCAGAAAACAGCAGTTTAGGGTAGTTTTAGGGTTAGATTAAGAGTAGGTTAGATTAGATTCATATTATTTTTCCTCTTTTTCTTTAATATATTGAAGATTATTGAAGATTCAAGTGGATTTCATGTTTATTTCAAATTTATTTCAGATTATATCCAGGTTTTTCTTTCCAATCCTTGTCATTTGATTGTTATTAGTTTATATGCTATGATTACTTTAGGTTACTGTTTCTGTACTAGTTTATTTATGTTTCTGTAGTTTAGACGTAGGAAATATGCGATGAAACATTGATTTCCAACCTCTGCCATGCAATCTTTAGAAACCTTGGGCTCGATCGATCGAAGGTATTTCGATCGATCAAACCAGAGCCATAGTCAAGCGATCGAAGGCATTTCAATCGATTGAAGGATGATGATGTCCGATCGATCGAGAGCGCTTCGATCGATCGAACATGTTAAATCCTGAGATGATTCTTTTAAGTATTCCATGACTTTTTGTTTTAGAAATCTGTCATCAAATTGTCCCAATAAGCTCAGTTTGTCACAACAGTTTTTAGAACTTAAAGCCTTAAGGCTATTTTCTTCAATGACTTTTGAAAACCACTTTAAATGCTAACACCATTTAGAGTGCAAGTAATAACCATTATTTTAAACCGACTTCCAAGTATTTTAAATCACTTGTGATGATATAGTCTTGGTAATGAAAGGGCTATTGATTCTTTATCTTTAGAAAAATACGGAATGCTGAAGAGGAATCAACTCCATAGAACATTAATGAGTATGCAAAGTAGATGGTTAGGATCAATGTGGATTCACGTATTTCCAACGCCTTTAAATTATTTATTTCATTAGTTATGTTTTTATAAGCTTTAGTTTATTATTTAGTTTAATTTAATTAATTAGGATTCGTTAGAATTCCACTCCTTTATGATATTTTCTTTTTCTTTAGGTTGTAACTTAGTTGATATTCTTCCTATTCCTTCCCTGTGGGATCGACCTGGACTTCCAGTACTATATTACTTGCACGATCACCTACACTTGGGTGTTGCACAAGAACGCACAACTATTTAGTCGTGTCAAATTTTTGGCGCCGTTGCCGGGGAAGGCAACTAGGTTAGGATTTTACTAAGTTATTTCCAAGTTATTTTTTTTTACTTTGCAAAAAAAAAAAAAAAAAATTGGACTTTTTCTCTCACAAGATAAAAAAAAATAACAATTCTATTGTTTAAAAATTTTGGGTAAACATGTCTTATCCATATTACCCTCCGTACAACACAAACACAAACGCTACCAATAGGTACACACTTGAAAATCAAAATAGTTATTCCCCAAGTTGGCAAGCACCCACATCTGACGCGCATTATCAACCTGAGTGCTACCAACCACCACAATGGGAAAATGATAGTGGTAGTCCCCAGTATTATCAAACGTATCAAAAACCTCCACATGGAGAGTTTTATCAACCGCAATGGGGATATAACCAAAATGATAATGTAGGATATAGTGGTAGCTCCCACGATTACCAAACGTACCAAAACTTTCCTTTCGGCGAGTCTTGTCCACAAACTCAATGGGAAGGGGACTATTATCAACAACAATGGGACGAAACTTCATATAGTAAAAATGAGGAGAATAACCAAGTTGAGGATAATGGTGTGTTAACATTGCTGCTTAGTGAAATGAAAAGGCTAGATAGTGCACTTGATAAATTAGAAACTAGATATCAACAAGCATATGCTAGCCAACCTTTAGAAGACTATACCAGTCTTTCAACACTACAACCTAAATTTCAAGACACTAACAATGGAATGGAATTAGAGGACAATGATAGGTTTATACCGAATGAGGTTAACAACTCACTCGAGAAAGTTATAACCCAACAAGAACTCCAAAACTAAACCATTGAGCATGAAGTTGTAGAATCATCTTCTCCTCAATACACAACCCCAAATATCAACTCCTTCACTGCCTGGATAAATTTGCACAGTCTCTTGGTCCAGAGTACTTCAATAGATGACATATATAGTGAGGAGAGTTACACAGATGAGATTGAGGTTTTTACAGATAATGAGAGTTTAGGTGACTGCACGCAATTAGGAAAGGATGAGTCCCATGTTGACTCTCCCCTACCTTTGATAGTGACCCTAGGGAGGACGGTATTAAAAATTCTAAATTTGATTTAGATTCATGCAATATTCACGAGCCCTTACCTCTTTCGGCCGAAGAGGTGGTGTCACCAAGTTGCCCATCACCCATCCTCTCTATCAATCAATGCTCTCATCCCGAGTTTGAAAATCATGTGTATCCTAATATTGAACAAATAGAATGTGTTGTGGAAGAGGGTGGTAAGGATTCTAGCACATGTTTTTCACAAAATTTGAACTTTCAAAATTCTTTGAGAGAGGACTTAGAAAATATTTGGCCCACATTAGATGATCTTAAACTTCAACAAGAGGCTAGTAATCTGCTAGACTGCTTCACCTTCTTGAGTAATACTGACATTGAGGCCTAAATAGATAGCTTCATCCAAGTCCAGTCCAAATCAATGTACATAGAACAGAAATCCAATTCCTATGATCACATCTCGATAGATTCTGTTCTAGAACAAGAGGAGGGTAGTAAAGCTTCATTAGAACATCACTTAGACCCTGCCCCTTTTATTGAACCATGGCCTCTGCCTGTTTTTGATGATATAAAAATAGAGGCTATTATAGAAAATATCAACACCAAAGATCTTTCCTTGAGTATAATTCCTAAAAAGTGTGGTATATCTCTTATAACTGTCCCCAACAAATTTGGCAGCCATAGATTTTGCATCATCTCCTCTGACCTTGAGCCTGACATTAGTTGGGGGGAGTTGCATTTTTATGAGGATCCCTACATTCTTTTCATTGTTAAATTATTTCACTGGAAAGATCCTCAAAAATTTCGGTTATTAATTTATGATAAAAATCTTGATTAACCGAATTTATTTACTGAGTAATTGTATTGTATTTTCTATTTTTTTTCCTTGTTGCTACTAATGATTTTGCAGGTAACTTGAAAAAAAAATGTATTTGGATATTAACGCCTCGAGGTAACATCCTTCCTTCTCTCGATTTACTTTACATGTCCTTATGCTTAGTTTAGAACATTGAGGACAATGTTTAGTTTTAGTTGGGGGGGAGTGAGTCATTGCATGCCTCGTTTATTTCTTTTTATACTTTCGTGTCAATATACCTGCTAGCAACATGTACCTCAGCAAATTAAAAAACTGTCAAAAATTTTAAAATTTTTAATTTTATTTTTAAATATAATAAAATGGTTCTTGTATTTCTTTCTTAGTTAATGTAGTTAGTTATGATGCATTAGTGTTATTTTCTGTATGTTACTAGTATGTGATACATAATAGTAGTTTGTTTACTATCTTAGTTATAGTATGTTTTATGCCTTTTAATCTTCAAACAACTTTGAGCACATTGTGGCAACCTTGTACTTAGCTAAAATGGATTAGTAAGCATAGCTTAGGTATCTTGAGGGACTGTAGTGGAGACTAATAACCCAAGTGAGCTTTTGTGCCATTCTTTGTTTTTGAGGGTTTTATAAAATTACTCATACTTTTTTAAAAGCGTATTAATTCGTTGTAAGTCTCAATTTTCTTCATTTTGACTGATCACTAGAAGAGAACGTTCAGGATTTACCAAACTTTAGAGCTCTTGAATTTACTGAAATGAATAATCCTATGAACTTAGAAGATGATTTAGGCCATCTTTTAACCATACACGCATAATACAACCTTGGCCTACCTCTATATATTCCTTTACTTCACCTCTTGAGCCTTCTCATAATTGCATTGTCATTATAATTCCTTAAATCTAAGCCTAACTCCAAAATACAAGTTTGAGCTTCTTTTCTCTAGGAGTGATTGGGATGCGTTATCTTGACAAGAAGTTTGATAGTGTGAATAAGGGAAAAGTTGACAAAGAAAAAAAAATGATGAAAAAAAAGAGAAAAAAAAAAAGAAAAAAGAAAAAAAAGCATGAAAAAAAAAAAGTGCCAATGGTTGTTACAAAAGAAAAAAAAATAATAAAAAGAATAGTGTGAAAAAAAAGAAAAGAAAAGAAAAAAAAAAAGAAAAGACAAGAGAGAGATTGGAGATGTGGGGAAGTTTGAAAAGTTGTAGTAGACATTCCAATCACATCCTTGGACCCAATTGAAAATCACAAGCCTCTTTCTTCTTAATCGAACACCTCTTTTTCCAAGACCTAATGATTTTAAGTAATTGGATTTGAAGTTAAGGTAATGAGAGGGCTCTTCGCGGTATCTCGCTCTTCTAGTGAAAAGTATCCTTTCATGAGACTTTATGAACTAAAATGTCCGTTTTTCTATTTAGATATGAGAAGCATTAGATTCCATTCACATTTACTCTTTATAGCTTCCATATCATGAGTGATAATTATTACACCTAATTCGGAGTGATTTCATCTTGAGAGTGTAATCCCGGTGAGAATTGAGTCAAAATGAACGTCTTGATAGAATCTTAGGTTATGCGAGCTTTGAAATTGAAGTTTTCTATTTTGGTTGTCCATTCACACACGCACTTGAAGATTAATAGGTATGGAACATTTTAATAACTTTGATAGTAGATTAACTATAGTGTGTGTGTGTTGTATTGGTATGGCATACTAGAGAGTTTCATAAGACTGTTGAGCTTAACTATATTGCTAAATGAGAGAGAAAAAATTTCTTGAAAACATTTAAATGAGAACCATTACCATAAATATGAATTTTGTGGGTATATTCACTGTAAACCCTCACGAGACAACACTCGTCCACTAGGGGGAACCTAGGGGTTTAAAGGCTTGTTGCATACGCTAAATGCAATCGCGATTCCTGCGAAAGTGAGTTAAGATTTTTACTTTCTTTTGTTTTCAATTTTTTGAGTTTAAATAAACATTGCTTTAGTTCGCTTCATTGCTAGGGACTAGCAACGAGCTAGTTGGGGTGTGTGATTCAAGGTGAAAAGTGCATATTCATAGCATATTATATGGTCTTTTATGCATACTTTTATTCCCAAGTCCCTACATTTAGGTGCATTCTAATAACAATGTTCTTTTTATTGCGTTTATGCTAAAACATATGTTTTTGCGTTGTTTTATAGGTATTAGAATGTAAACCAATGAAGTAGAGCTAAAGAAAGTGATTCTGGTGAAGAGAACAACAGAAGCAGCTGAGAAAATACTATTTTTGACAATGAAGACTTCGGATTTGGAAGATTTTCCCAGAGATATAAAATGTAGATCTTTGAGTTACGGTCATGTGGCCGTAAACGGAAGGTCAATCCAAGGTTCGAGTGAAAAGTTATGACCATTCTCCTATCGGTGCGCAGAGTTGTCAAAATCAAAGAAGTTCAAGCGATTGAGGAGAGTTCAATCAATCGAACCTTCGATCGATCGAACTAAGCTCGATCGATCGAACTTTATTTTCATCCAAAAGTTACGTAAACTCTACAGGAACCCTATATATAAGTCGTTTTGACACCAGACGAGAGAAGGACGCTCCAGAACGCAGAAAACAGCAGTTTAGGGTAGTTTTAGGGTTAAATTAGGAGTAGGTTAGGTTAGATTCATATTATTTTTCCTCTTTTTCATTAATATATTGAAGATTATTGAGGATTCAAGTGGATTTCATGTTTATTTCAAGTTTATTTCAGATTATATCCAGGTTTTTCTTTCCAATCTTTGTTATTTGATTGTTATTAGTTTATATGCTATGATTACTTTAGGTTACTGTTTCTGTACTAGTTTATTTATGTTTCCGTTGTTTAGATGTTGGAAATATGTGATGAAACATTGATTTTCAACCTCTGCCATGCAATCTTTAGAAACCTTGGGCTCGATCGATCGAAGGTATTTCGATCGATCAAACCAGAGCCATAGTCAAGCGATCGAAGCCATTTCGATCGATTAAAGGATGATGATATCCAATCGATCGAGAGCGCTTCGATCGATCGAACATGTTAAATCCTGAGATGATTCTTTTAAGTATTCCATGACTTTTTGTTTTAGAAATCTGTCATCAAATTGTCCCAATAAGCTCAGTTTGTCACAACAGTTTTTAGAACTTAAAGCCTTAAGGCTATTTTCTTCAATAACTTTTGAAAACCACTTTGAATGCTAACACCATTTAGAGTGCAAGTAATAACCATTGTTTTAAACCGTCTTCCAAGTATTTTAAATCACTTGTGATGATGTAGTCTCGGTCATGAAAGGGCTATTGATTCTTTATCTTTAGAAAAATACGGAATGCTGAAGAGGGATCAACCCCATAGAACATTAATGAGTATGCATGGTAGATGATTAGGATCAATGTGGATTCACGTATTTCCAACACCTTTAAATTATTTATTTCATTAGTTATGTTTTTATAAGCTTTAGTTTATTATTTAGTTTAATTTAATTAATTAGGATTCGTTAGAATTCCACTCCTTTATGATATTTTCTTTTTCTTTAGGTTGTAACTTAGTAGATATTCTTCCTATTCCTTCCCTGTGGGATCGACCTGGACTTCCAGTACTATATTACTTGCACGATCACCTACACTTGGGTGTTGCACAAGAGCGCACAACTATTTAGTCGCGTCATAATGCTTAGTGAATAAAACAATAAATTCACATGAATGATAAACATACTCGCATTCACATCTCTACATTTCATACTAGTCTTCAGAGTCAAACGTGTACGTTTCATACTCCTTGCAAATAAGTCCATGCAAAAAGGTCAGACCCACGATTCTTTTCTTCAATCGTGCGACCTTAATGCCTATATTGGCTCCACAAGATGGCTTAGTAACCATATGCTCCTTTGACCTAAATAATAACTCAACATGCTCAATTTACATATCATCATGCTCTCGGTAATTAAAACATTTCACCGTGCTATTGGGCCTACTTATCAATATAATCGCTCAATATGAACTACACAATATATATCTATACTAACACATGTTTTTCATATCACAACATGAATACAAGTTAAGAAATCATTCCAAGAAGATAGTTGAATCACTCACCTCAAAATAATGCTCCTATAATTTGATTCAAAGAAAACCCAAGTACAAAGAACGTTCAGAAGTCCTTCTAGTACAACTCCTATGGATCAAAAGTCCAAATATCAACTTTTATGAAAAATTCTAGAAAATAACTTTTTGGAAAACTTAGCCAAACATGGCCTAATAGGTATCAAAATGGCGGCCTTACCTCGAGGAGTTCAAATACAAAATTTGGTGAAAAACCAACGGACGAACGGTCGTTGTTTGGCGTCGATAAGCTCTAAGCAATCAAATCCCCCGTTTTGGCCTTCTTCTGAGTTTTAGGTTAGAAGTTATAAAAATATCAAGATCATCTCTATCTATATATTTTTCAAAATTGTGTTACCTCCCTACGAGTTTTCAAAACTCCTCATCAGTCTCTGAAACTTTCTACACAGCTAATTCATAGCTTTACAAGTGAAACCTCAAAATTATAAAAGTTTCATACTAAATTCCATTTGGTTACTAAAACTCAAGTTTCTACATGACTTTTTAGAAGTTGCTAATTAGCCTACCAAATTAATAGCGTGTTAATTCGTCCTCACCAGGATGCTAAAACTAACAACAAAAAAATAGTCTAAACCAGAAAATAATACAGATGGTGAAATACACAGGTAAATATTTATTTTCAGATAAACATTTAAGGTATTCCACCATGAATGTCTCATACTCAGAGAGACTTCACAACAACAAAACACTCATTCAACCCCATCTCAATGGGTTCTCTAACACAGATACCCAAATCGACTAGTGAGTCAGAACTCACTCAAATATGTGCCAAAATGCACAACACATCACATTATCATGCATGACAATGTAATGAAATGTAATAACACAAATGCGGGTGTTATAGGTCGTGACATTTATTGGTATCAAAGCTGTAGGTAACAAAACTTTGGAAACGTGCGACGTCGAGTGTAGTGTCGAGTGATTTGGTGTATATTCTAGAGTACATCCACACATTATAGAGATGTTTAATGCATATGGTATGTGATTGTATATACATGAATTTGTTTATTCGCATACATATATAGCGTTTATGGATTGAGAGTTACAGGATTGTGCAATCATGAGTGACGGTGACCAAGATCTATCGCCACATACTCGACGAATGGACCAAATGACCAAAATGATTAGGAATATCGGGGAATTAGTTTGGACTTTAATGGAGCGGTTACCTCCGACACCTCTGTTTGAGACAACACAGATAGCTATGGTACATACACCTGAGACTCCAGGTGGGAGACCTATGTTTGAACAATTTACGAGGAAGAAACCAATAGAATTTCATGGGACGGCTGACACAATGCTAGCAAAGCATTGGGTTATGGAAATGGAAAGGATTTTTTTATCAATCCCGATGTCTGATGGAGAGAAAATTGAGAATGCAAGTGATGTATTGAGAGGATAAGCCCAGAATTATATTGGTGGGTAAATGTTTTGGATCAAGGGGCCCCAATAAATTGGGAAGGGTTCAAGGTGGATTTTAATCGCCGATTCTTTTCGCGAGCTGCCCACAACGCGAAAAGAGAAAGTTCGACAATCTCTGACAGGGAGACATAACCGTAACTGAATATACTTCCAAGTATGCATTGTTGAGATTTAGGAAGGGTTCAGTGCTAGAGGAGGAGTACAGGGTGAGGAAGTTTGAGGAAGGTTTAAGAGAGAATATTCGCTTAAGGGTAGAGACCTATGAGCATTTAACTGTGGCAGCAGTGCAATAAATGGCGCTTGTGGCCAAAGTGGGATGGAGAGATTGAGACAGAATTAGGAGATCAAGCGAGGTAATGAGGGTAGTGATCGGAACCAAGGCGGATCTTTCAAGAGACCATTTACACGAGGTTCTGGTTCTAGTTTTGGTGATTCTAAGAGGGTACCAAGTAACATACCATTGTGCTCATTGTGTAATCGACTGCACACCAACTGATGTTTTCTGACTAACCCTTAGATTAGAGCTAAAGGGACGAACAATGTGATTTTTACATCCTATCCGTATATCAAGTGTTTTGATTGTGGTACCCTAGGACATCGAGCAAAAGATTATCCGAGGAAGCGTCCTCAACAAGGGGCTAGTTCTATGGCTTCTAGTGGTTCGAAGCCTAAGCAGTCAAATGATAGGAGACCAGAGATAGAGCAAAGAGAGGGGAGATTATTTCGGATGAACCCAAGAGATATGGCTACTACAGATATAGTGATCTCAGGTATAGTGCTTGTATGTTCACTTAGCAGGCATACTCGTTGATTTAGGATCTACTCATTCATTTGTGTCGCATCATTTTGTTGAGCATTTGAACATTATGCTCATGCCACTAGGATACAAATTATCCATTACTGTACCACTTAAACCGGTAGTAATGTTTACGATATACAAGAGCTGTGACATCAAACTAGGCGAGAACTTGATGATTGTAGACCTTATACCGATTATTGTGAACCATTTTGATGTGATACTAGAATTGATTGGTTATCTCTTAACCACGCCATAATAGACTGTGAACGAAAAGAGGTTAACTTTCGATTACCAGTACATGGGAACTTTTGTTTCCAAGGGAGTGAAGTTACACCACCGTCGTACTTAAGTTCAACTATCCGAGCTGGTGAGTTTTTGAAAAAGGGATGTCAGGAATTTTTATGTTCAGTAATTGATATTTCGATGACTGAATCAAAAGTAGAGGATATTCCAGTAGTGCGAGAGTATTCGGATGTATTCCTTGATGACTTGCTAGATGCTCTTATCGAGAGGGAGATTGAGTTTACCATTGAGATAATGCCAGATTCAAGACCCGTATCGAAAGCACCGTATAGAATGGCACCCGTGGAATTGAAGAAATTAAAAATCCAACTACAAGAGCTACTTAGCAAGGGTTTCATTCGACCTAGCATATCACCATGGGGAGCTCTAGTGTTATTTATGAAGAAGAAATATGGTTCAATACTGAAGGCTCTTGTAACGGTTTGGTGCACACCCGTAAGTGCTCCGATAACGTTTTGGTCTACACCCGTGAAGTAGATCGGATTAAAGGAATCCTCAAGAGGTGTTCTTGAGGGGTGGACGTAGGCCGCGGGATGCGATTGCCGAACCACTTGAAAACTCGGTTTGTAAGTGTCTCTTCCATTATCTCTTTAATTTATTTTTTTGTGATTGTGTATAATTTGCAATTAAATTTTTAAAAGGTTAATTTCCGCTAAAACCTTATTCACTCCCCCTCTAAGGTTTTCACATTTGGGCCAACAATTGGTATCAGAGCTTCGGCTCTTCTATTTTCTAAAGTTTTTGAAAATTTTGAGTTAAGATCCAAATGGAAACCACCACTTCTCGCATCTCATATAGTGAGTGTCAATCGGCAAATAGACCACCGTGTTTTAATGGATCAAATTATGCTTATTGGAAAAATAGAATGAGAACCTATATGATTTCTCAAGATTTTGATTTATGGCAAATAGTGGTCAAAGGGCCTCATCTTCCTACAAAAATTTCAAATGGTATTACTATTTCAAAAACGGAAGATGAATATAATGATGCCGATAAGAAACTCATTAAAATGAATACGATGGCAATGAATTTATTATATTGCGGTTTAGACCCAAATGAATACAATAGAATTTCATCTTGCGAATCCGCAAAAGAAATTTGGGATAAACTTGAAGTGACTCATGAGGGAACAAGCCAAGTCAAAAAGTCAAAAATTAATTTGCTTGTTCAATCTTATGAAATGTTCAAAATGCTGCCTTTTGAGTCTATTGGTGATATGTCTACCCGTTCACAACTATCATCAATAGCTTGAAAAATCTTGGTAAAGTTTATGATAATGAAGAAATTATTGAGAAAATTCTTAGGGCTTTACCAAAGCAATGGCAACCGAAGGTCATGACTATCCGGGAAGCAAAAGATTTGACAAACTTGTCAATTGAACAACTCATGGGATCTCTCATTACCCATGAAATGGAGTTAGCCGTGCTTGTCGAAGAAGACAAGAAAAAGGAGATCAAAAGAGGAGATATGGCATTGAAGTCCTCAAGCTCAAAGAAAAATGGAAAAGATCATGAGAATGATGAGGATGAAGAAATGGCTTTGATCACCCAAAAATTCGCAAAGTTTCTAAAGAAAGAAAAATTGGGAAAGAAGCTTACTAAAGATGAACAAAGCAAGAAGAAGGCAATGAAGGCCACTCAAAGTAGCTCCGAGAGTGAATCATCGGGCGACGACTCAAATGAAGATGAGATCGTCAATCTTTGCCTCATGGCAATCGAAAATGGGGTATCCTCTACTTCTTGTTCTTTAAATGACTCCAATGATTTTCAAAATGTTGAGTCAAGTTTTATGGAAACAAAATTTCAAGAAGGTTATTGCATTACAACTCCTCCATCGTTGAAAGATCATAAGTATGATCATTGGAAGAGGAGAATAGAAATTTATTTTATATCACTTGACATAAATCTTTGGAACATTGTCAAAAATGGTTTTTCTTCTAAACCAAAGATTGAATGGAATGAAAGTGATCAAAATAACTTTCTATTGAATCTTAGAGCTATGAAAATTCTATATAATTCTTTGGATGATAATTCATATAATAGAATTCGCTCATGCTCTAGTGCAAATGAAATTTGGTTATGTTTAGAAAATTTTCACATTACTACTAACCAAATTTGTGAAAAAGAAAGAGTGTGCCTATTTGCCAATGAAGAAGATGATAAGAATGAGAAAATGGCAAAAGATGCCACTTGGAATGATGATGACTCATCCGATGACGACTCATGTGACCAAGTAGGTGCACAAGAGAATTTGGTAAACTCTAATCCTCCCTCTATTGTTGAATCTCCTAACTATAATGAGCTTCAATGTGCTTTTGAGGAGTTACATGAGGAATTGGAGAACTTGGGATCTAAATATATAACTCTTAAAAAGAATTTTTCCAAACCATCAAATGAGTTAAATATTTTGAAATCTCAAAATGAATCTTTGAAGATTGAAAATGAAAAACATGTTTTAAGAGCACAATCTTCAAATGAGCTTGAAAAAGAAAATTTGGAGTTGAAAAAGCAATTAGATGAGTTAAAATCTCAAAATAAAATTTTGAGAAAAGAAAAGCTTGTTTCAACCAATCAACCTTCAAGTGAACTTATTGAAAAAGAAAAGGTTGAGTTGAGAAAGGAGGTGGATGATTTGACAAAAACTTTGGCAAAATTCACACAAGGTGAACAAAATTTGAATATGCTTTTGGGAAAGTAAAAATGTGTTTTTGACAAAGCCGGTTTGGGATTTAATCCCACATACAATGAAAAGAAGTATAACAATTTCTTTGCAAAATCTACTCCTTCAAGTTCAAACAATTCTCATAATAGCTTCTTTATTAAAGCTTCAAGCTCACATGATACCCTCCCCCATGTAACTTGTCATTATTGCATGAAAAAGGGGCATGTTAATTATAAATGTTCATTTTGTAAGAAAATTAACATGATTTGAGTTGTGAAAGGATCCTCTCCTACCTTCTCGGCAAATGTTGCATCCAAGAGGTGCTCGGACAATGGTTAAATCTCTCACCTTAAGCCTAATAGGAGTAGGGTAGATTAAATTATTTTGATATTTCTCTTATTTTTGGTTGCATGCTAATCATGTTTGATTTATCACATTAACTTGCTTTGATTATGATATCATGCTTGCTTTTCGAATGACACGTTCTTTTGATATTCATAGCTATTCCATCCTCCTAAGAAGATAACGCATAATGTTGATCCTATAAATTGGTATTCATTCGTATATGCATATGTTGAGGGGAAACATATTACTATGTTCATTTTAGTTTGCTTGATTTCTTGGTATCATGATATTATGCTCACTTTAGTTACTTTTGGTATATTATTGCTTCCATGATTTGTTAAATTGAGTTTTCCTTGGTATCATTCTATTGCATATCTTGAGGGGGAACTTTTTAGTTCCAACCCCTAATCTTTTTGCTGTTGTCAAAAAGAGGGAAATGATATAGAGATATGAAAATGATATAGAGATATGAAAATGATATATGTTTTTAGAAAGTTATCATTCTTGGACTCATACTTTGGAATTCTTGTTACTTTGAATGATAACATGAGCATGACACTTATTGTGCTTTAAATTGCTATATCTCTATTGCATGTTTTGACATCATCAAAAAGGGGGAAATTGTTAGCCTTGAATTTATTTAAGGCATTATTTTTGTTTTGTTTTGATGATGACAAATCTAGTGATAATTGCATTCTTTCATTGGTTCTATTTCAATCAATTATCATGTCATTTTCGTTACGCTAATCTCTTGATTCATGTACTTAAATGTTCTAACTTTGTTTGAGATCATGAGATAGCATGTGGTGAAGTCCAAGAGTGAGGGAGCTCAACAAGGATCAAGCTTGAAGACTTGAAGATTTTTTCATCCTTGGTTGAAGACTAGGATTTATATGTAAGCATTTTGATCAATCACTCATAGGGGCTCAAGTATCTTTAATTGGACTTTAGGATCCTTACGCTTACACTTTAAATTACTTTCAAGGACCTAAACATACTTAGATCACTCAATTAAATTCATTTCACAAAAGCTTTCAAGTGGCTAAGTCAAAAGAAAGTACCTTTGCGCAGATAGGTCAACTTTAAATGAAAACCTGATCCAATTGGTAAGGAATTAGATCTTTAGTTTTATATGGTTGGAAAGGTATTTGATTCTAGTTTCCGAATCTTTAAATGGATCGCGAATACGAGTTTTGTAGAGGGAGTTATGGCCATTTTAGTAAAGAGGTGTCAGTCTGCCAAAAACTGCTTAAAACCAGTCGACTGGTTTTTTAAGGATCCAGTCGACTGGATTGTAACATCAGTCGACTGATTTTAAGCAGTTTTTGGAAGACTGACACCTCTTTACTAAAATGGCCATAACTTCCTCTACAAAACTCGTATTCGCGATCCGTTTGAAGATTCGGAAACTAGATTCAAATACCTTTCCAACCATATAAAACTCAAGATCTAATTCCTTACCAATTGGATCAGGTTTTTATTTAAAGTTGACCTATCTGCGCAAAGGTACTTTCTTTTGACTTAGCCACTTGAAAGCTTTTGTGAAATGAATTTAATTGAGTGGTCTAAGTATGTTTAGATCCTCGAAAGTAATTTAAACTGTAAGTGCAAGGATCCTAAAGTCCAATTAAAGATACTTGAGCCCCTATGAGTGATTGATCAAAATACTTACATATAAATCCTAGTCTTCAACCAAGGATGAAAAAATCTTCAAGTCTTCAAGCTTGATCCTTGTTGAGCTCCCTCACTCTTGGACTTCACCACATGCTATCTCATGATCTCAAACAAAGTTAGAACATTTAAGTACATGAATCAAGAGATTAGCGTAACGAAAATGACATGATAATTGATTGAAATAGAACCAATGAAAGTATGCAATTATCACTAGATTTGTCATCATCAAAACAAAACAAAAATAATGCCTTAAATAAATTCAAGGCTAATTGAACTTTTCAGTCGACTGATTGAACTTTTCAGTCGACTGGACAGCTCTGAAATTGCCTCTTCACTGCTATAAGCTTCCCAGTCGACTGAACCCTCGATCCAGTCGACTGGACTGCGCTAAAAGGCAATAACGGCTAGTTTTTAAAGGGGCTTTTATTTACCAAACTTGCCACCAACGGCTATAATCTTTCTTGGCCTATAAATGCCTGTTTTCCCACACCATTTTATGTGGATCAATCCATAGGAAAACATCTATTTAAATCATACAACTTGTTGATTTCTAATCATTCATATTTGAGCCCTAGTTGTGTGAGTTTATCAATTTGCTCTAGTTTTTAATTTATATTTCTTTGAGAGTAAATTGTAGTGAGCTTTATTTGTATTATCCACTCTACATAAAGAGTTATCATTTGTATTCAAATCAATTTGTAAAGGTTGAGGGTTAGTAACTGATCGGGAGAGAACTAATCCTATTTATACGCCTTAACGCGCATTTGTTAGTGCTTTTTTATCCTGTTTTTGTATATTTTTACTCTGTTTTCTAGTTTCTGACAGGTTTTGGAAGAAATCAGCTAAACCAGGCTAAACAGGGTGAAAAAGTATCAAGAAAGAAGCTGAAAAACCAAAGTCGCGCGCGCGGTCCGCGGGCGCGAGAATACCAGAAGTCGCTCGCGCGATCCGCTCGCGCGAGACCCCCAATAACTCGCTCGCGCGATCCGCGCGCGCGAGGTACCAAAAGTCGCGCTCGCGCGACCCGCTCGCGCGATATGCCCAAAAACCAATGTTGCGTATTTCAGTATACTGAAGACTCCTGTGCAAACGAGACTGCTAAACGACGTCCAGACTGTAAATTACATCAGTTTCAGTCCGTTTCGGGTTAAAAAGGCTTCCAAAACATGTTGTAAATCGATATAAACTCTATTTTACTTCAATTAGAGGGTTGGCAATTATTATACACACATTCTACAAACACACTTCCAGCCCTTGAAGAGGGAGAAGCAAGGAGAAGAAGAAGAAGACCAAGGATTTCCATGGCCTCCTCCATCAACCTCTTGCTATCTACTACTTCTATGGCAGCTTAGATCATCGATCTAGGGTTTCAATGAAGCCCTAGATGAGTAATAGGGTTTTATTTATGCTTTTATTTTAGTTTTATTATGTATGGATGACAGTCACATGTTTAGAGGATTTTTATAAATAAATCGTACTTACATTGATTAAATCATTGCTTTCGGAATTTATTCTTGTCTTAGATCTATTTTGACTGTGATGTGCTCAACGATCTATTCTTGCTGTGCTTGTTTAGGTTGTTTACATGTGATGGTGCTTTATTGATTCGTGCTATCAAGTATCCGAATAGTCCATGCCTAGGTTAGACGGATTAGATCACAACCCTAGTTTAGTGTGAGATAATTCGTGCTACCCGAAGATGGATTATGTTGGTGCTTGAACCATGATTATCTTCTTGTCGGAGGAATTGGGCTTGTAGCTACAATTCCCCATATTCATCCAACGTAATAAGCTAAAGTAATTCATAAATATTCCTATTATGAAACTAGTGGTGGATTTGCAATCCTAGGTTTCCTTTAAATATTATTTAAAACAATTTTAATTGCTTTCATAGTTTAGATCTACTTTTATTGTTATTAGTTTAATTAAATCTAAATCAAAATCCGTTTGTCCTAATTAATTAGACTTAGGTTTTAAAATTAAGTCGTTGTAGTAATCAATCTCTGTGGGTTCGACCTTTACTTCCACACTGCAAATCTTTTGAAAAGTAAAGAATACTTTTTATATCTTGATATTGACAACATCAATTTTTGGCTCCGTTGCCGGGGATTGCATTACTACTCTTAGTTTTATAATCGTAGTTTAGTTAACTCGTAAATATTAGAGTAGTTTTTATTTTTCTTATTTTCTGTTTTGTTTTTAGTTACTAACTTGTTTTTTTTTTATTTTGTAGTCAACGTTTCCGAGTGGAGCAGCTAATTACATCAAAGGAGCTTACGCAAAAATAAAATAAAGAAACAATTAAATAAATTGCTTCATTTGGAATTCGCTTAAAACCGCTGTAAGTCAGGGCGCTGTGACGCACTATTTGCATTAGTTTAAGGTTAATTGCACTGCATTAGCTAGGAAACCCGGGGCGCTGGGCTTGACGCGGTCATTGCATTACAGGATAATTTGCATGCATCATAGTAGTTGTGTGCTTGTTGACCTAGTTGCGTGATTGCTCGCTATTTGTTTTTTTTTTTAGTTGAGTCAGTCTTTGTTTTTAGTTTCGTTTCTTTTGTTTTAGTTTATGTTAGGTACACGTTCAAATAAACCAGATTTAAAATCTTTCGATCTTGAACTTGAACGTACCTTAAGAACCAGTAAGTCCACAACCCAAGCTTCTATAGCTAGGTTGCAAGACGACGAATCAACTCCGATTCCGTCGTCGTTGTTTGAGGCCGAAATTCAGAGTACCCGTGAACGGATAAGGAAAACTCGAACTTTTCAAATTAAACCGATTAAAATGGCTGACGGTGGAAATAACAATAACAATCAAAATAACGGAGCTAATATGAATAATCCTAATATACCGCCACCACCTCCACTTAAAGATTATTTTATTCCGACGACTTACACGCCACAAACATGTATTGAATTACCGGAGGCGACGGCATCTCACTTTGAGATAAAGTCGTCTACCATCTCGTTACTTCCATCTTTCCATGGCCGTTTAAATGAAGATCCATATAAACACTTAGGAGATTTTCAAGACATATGCTCTACTTTGAAAATTCAAAATTTTACTGATGATGAATTAAAAATGCGGCTCTTTCCATTCTCATTAAAGGACAAAGCTAAATATTGGCTCCAATCTTTGGAGCCAAACACAATTAGAACATGGGAAGACTTACACACCGCATTTTTACAAAAGTTTTTCCCGATTATGCGTACAAACCAGATAAGAAAATCAATAACCAATTTTGTAATGCAAGATGGGGAATCACTTTACGACACGTGGGAAAAATTTAAAGAATTATTACGCTCGTGTCCACATCATCAAGTTCCTAAGTGGCAACTTGTTCAGGTTTTCTATGAGGGGCTTATTCCCTCTGTTAGGAACACCGTCGATGCCGTTTGTGCGGGAACCTTCCTACACAAAAGCGCCGATGAGGCCTGGAAAATGTTTGAAACGTTAAGCGAGAATTCGATGCACCAAACGGTGTCTGTCCGTTCGGAAGGATATCTTAATCAACTTAAGAGGGATGTAAAATTCGAGTCAAGTCAATCAATTGAAATAAAAGAACTATCTAACAAACTTGACCGACTTTTAACAATGAACCAAACGACAGCCTCACCCGCTCGTGAAATCTGTGCATTATGTTCCGATCCTTCACATTCGATACTTGCATGTCCATCGGCGAGTCAATTTCCGGAATTCGTGGAGCAACACATTAATTCTATTCAACAATACCCACGAAATAATTATAATGCAACTACTAATAATCCGGATGCGCCATGGAGAAACCATCCTAACTTCTCTTGGAAAAATAATAATAATAATCCTAATGAGGCGACTAATTTTCCTAATGCGTATCGACCTCAATTTCAACCTAATCAATACCAACACCCGCCTCCTAATTCGAATCCTTCAAGGGGTAATGCTTTTGAGGAAAATGTGTTGGCGTCCCTTAAGACTATTGAAACGCAAGTACAGGCACAAGCACAAATAGTGCACTCTCATACACAATCCATTGCGAAGCTTGAATCCCAAATGGGACAACTAGCTACTGTAGTAAGTCGTAGAAACGAGGGGACGTTGCCTAGTCAAACAATCCAAAATCCTAAGGGACAATATGAGGTTAAGGGGTCGAATGAACAAGTGAACGCCGTCTCAACTAGGTTGACTACCCGAGAGGAGGAGGTAATAGAAATTCCGAATGGGAATGTGAAAGGTATGAATATTAACTCTAATAAAGAGACGGGTGAGGACATGAGCCAAAATAGAATTCAAAAAGATAAAGAATCGGTCCCAACGAATTATACTCCTAGAATGCCATATCCACCAAACGTTGAGGAACCGTCTAATCTTACAAATAAAAAGTCTAAGGTTGAGGATATACTCGAGGTGTTTAAACAAGTCAAAATAAATATTCATTTCCTCGATGCTATAAAACAAATTCCTGCTTATGCTAAATGTTTAAAAGACCTTTGTACTCAAAAGCGCAAAATACGGAGTCATACTCCTAAAAAGGTCTTTCTTACGGAAAAAGTAAGTTCTATATTCCAACACGCTCCTCCGAAGTATAAGGATCCCGGTACGCCTACAATTTCATGTGTCATAGGTGACACTATCATTCATAGGGCTCTCCTTGACTTAGGTGCTAGTGTTAACCTCTTACCTTATCACGTCTATCAACAATTAGGATTAGGTGAACTGAAACCTACGGCCGCTACTATACAATTAGCGGATCGTTCTATTAAAATTCCTAGAGGAATCGTCGAAGACGTGCTAGTAAAGGTTGATAAATGCTTTTATCCTGTAGATTTTATGGTCCTCGACACAGAACCAGTGCTAGATGTTAGGAAACATACTCCTGTCATCTTAGGTCGTCCATTCTTAGCAACCGCTAACGCACGTGTTAACTGTCGGACGGGGGTAATGAAAGTGTCATTTGGGAACATGAACTTAAAATTAAATGTTTTTAATGCGGCTGATCAACATCCTAAAGACGACGATGACTTGGGTGTGGAAGGTAGTGAGGTTAAACGGAATAGTGAGCCTACTAAAGAAATAAAGGTGAGCGAAGAAAACAATATAGCGGACGATGATGAGTGGATGAATCCTAATCCCGTGGACCCTAATGCGGAATCTACTCGGAAGGTAAGAAATCGATTCGAACATAATGACAAACCGTTAATCGATTTAATTCAAAGCGATGTTATTTCTGCGTACCATCGAGTTCTACCTGACATCCTTAGGGGTACACAGTCCGATATACGGCCTCCATAAAATCTTGAGCTAGAACGGTCTAGCTAAAGACGTAAAAGTTAGCGCTTCTTGGGAGGCAACCCAAGCTTTATTTCATCCGTTTATCTTGTTTTTTGTCGTTTTTGGGTCTGTTTGTGTCTGTTTTGGACATTCTGGACAGGTTTGGGGGTTGGAATTAATTTATTTTAATACTATATACATAATTTTAATCAAAAAGTGGAAGAAACCAACGTCGCTCGCGCGGCCCGCTGGCGCGAGACTGCCCCTTAGTGTTTTTTCCTTTGTTTTCTTTTTATGAGGCCTCAGGATCTCCTCGCGCCTGATCTCGCGGGCGCGAGGTACCTCGCTCGCGCGAGATTGAAAAAAAAAAAAAAAAAAAAAAAAAAAAAAAAAAAAAAAAAATTCGCTGGGAATTCGCGCGCGCGACGGCCGCTCGCGCGGACCGCTCGCGCGATTTCCCCAATTTCTGTTTTTTCTCTTTTATTTTCTGTATCTTTCCCCCATACTTGTTCTGATTATGTTTTTGTTTCTGTTTTGTTTATTTGTTTCAGTTTAGTTCAAGTTAATCGTTGTTTTCCTTATTACATTTAAACTTTTTCGTTTATTTCTTTTCCATTTATTCGTTTAGTGTAATTTGGATTAGTTTTTCAATTTCTATTTTATATTTCTGTTTCTTTTCCTTTTAATATTCTTTTGTTAGTTCTTTTCGTGTATCTAGAAGTAACAGGTAACATTGAAATTTATAACCACATTCTTGTGTGTTCACCTGTTCTATGCTTGTCCAGATCGAGGTATTATCGTTCCTTTCTTACGTACTTCCCTTTCTTTCGATTTATTGTTTCATTGGGGACAATGAAAGGTTTAGGTTTGGGGGTATGCACACACATGCACATTAGTTTATGCAAAATTTTAAAAAAATTTCAATAAATGTGTTTAAATAAACGATGATTACCGACGTTTTTGCAAAATCAAGTCGATACTTCTTGTTAAATAACTTGGATTGTTATAGAATGGTAAACAAAAGAATATGTGATTAATCATTTGTTGAAGTTATGATGTAACGTTTTAAGTTATGTATTGTTTGAATCGTAGTTTTATATCATAGATTTGCACACTAACTTATGCACTGCACGTAGTCGCTTGAATACATGTTTGATGTGAACTACAATATGATTCGGATTTCTAGATAACACATGGTGGAGACTAAGCCCGGTGAGCTTTTGAGCCTATCTTTTCTATTTAGAGGGTTATAAATACATATTGTGTTTGTCGAATTTCATTGAAATAGCGCATCTACTTGTTGTTTAGTCTCAGTATTCTTGTTTTGGTTGATAATCAAGTTAAAATAGTTGTTACCATGCTAAATAATCTTCCGTCGTAAATATTGAAGAACCATATAACCATAGGACATGATTTTAGGCCTTCTTTGTTTATTACCGACCGATAAATGAAAAAAATTTTCCTTAGTTCGCCCCTTGAGCCGTTAAAATGCCTCTTTTTCTTTGTTCACCATTATCCTCTTTAAAAGCTCCAACTTGATCAACTTGGAGTATACCACTGGAAGAGTGATCAACTTTTAGTAGTATTAAGGCGATGTGTTGATTGAGAAGAAGAAAATAAGATGCTATTGGGGTAGTTGCTTGGTATTCAATGCATATTCATTTGAGAAGCGAGAAAGGAAAAAGGAAAAAGAAAACAAAATAAAAAGGAGAAGGTTGAAAAAAAAAATGAAAGAAAATGAATGAAAATGAATGGAGAGAAAGAAAAGATGAAAAGTTGGTAGAAGAGATGAATGAAAGAAATCGAACATGCCTTACAACGCCATTCTAAGTCTACCCATATATCCATTTTATCCTTTTTCATTGTCTGAGCCACGTTACAACCTTTGAAAAGTCCTATTTGATCCTAGGAAACATGGTTTGGATATGAAAACGATGGGAGAGGGATTAAAACATGGTAATGATTAATTTCTCTTGATTATTGGCATCTTATCCATAAGACTACTGTTTTTCGTGTCATGCGTCTTTTTCGAGTCATATGTGAGCATTTCTTGTTTTGAAAATATATTTCCTTTGCTCCCATATATTAGAAAAATTACACCTGTTTCTGAGTGTTTCATTTGAGAGTGTAATTGACATTGTGAGATTCGTAGTCAAGACATAGTTAGATGGTCATCCGAGTTATATTCCAAGTTAATGACATGCGCGTGTTCATTTGACTACCATATCACACACGTGCAATTTTATGAGAAACTCTGTTGATTTACACGATGCATGTGCTTGAGAGTGTTTTTCATGATGTATGTAGACGTTTGATTCCGTTTCTTTATGTTCGTTATTCTATTTCGAATCTTTGTTGTATAATAAGGAGTATTGAATTTTATGTTTTTCGTTTTTAATAAAACTTTTTAAATTTACAAGTTAATAAAGATGGTTGTGGGTAACTTGTTGACGAGAACCCTCACGAGACTTCACTCGTCCGACTAGGGACACCTAGAGGTTTAAAAGGCTTGTTGCATACGCTAAATGCAATCGTGATCCATACGAAAATGGAATAGATTTTTATTAGTAGTTTTTATTTTAGTTTTGCTCGAGGACTAGCAAAATGTAGGTTTGGGGGTGTGATCGGGAGAGAACTAATCCTATTTATACGCCTTAACGCGCATTTGTTAGTGCTTTTTTATCCTGTTTTTGTATATTTTTACTCTGTTTTCTAGTTTCTGACAGGTTTTGGAAGAAATCAGCTAAACCAGGCTAAACAGGGTGAAAAAGTATCAAGAAAGAAGCTGAAAAACCAAAGTCGCGCGCGCGGTCCGCGGGCGCGAGAATACCAGAAGTCGCTCGCGCGAGACCCCCAATAACTCGCTCGCGCGATCCGCGCGCGCGAGGTACCAAAAGTCGCGCTCGCGCGACCCGCTCGCGCGATATGCCCAAAAACCAATGTTGCGTATTTCAGTATACTGAAGACTCCTGTGCAAACGAGACTGCTAAACGACGTCCAGACTGTAAATTACATCAGTTTCAGTCCGTTTCGGGTTAAAAAGGCTTCCAAAACATGTTGTAAATCGATATAAACTCTATTTTACTTCAATTAGAGGGTTGGCAATTATTATACACACATTCTACAAACACACTTCCAGCCCTTGAAGAGGGAGAAGCAAGGAGAAGAAGAAGAAGACCAAGGATTTCCATGGCCTCCTCCATCAACCTCTTGCTATCTACTACTTCTATGGCAGCTTAGATCATCGATCTAGGGTTTCAATGAAGCCCTAGATGAGTAATAGGGTTTTATTTATGCTTTTATTTTAGTTTTATTATGTATGGATGACAGTCACATGTTTAGAGGATTTTTATAAATAAATCGTACTTACATTGATTAAATCATTGCTTTCGGAATTTATTCTTGTCTTAGATCTATTTTGACTGTGATGTGCTCAACGATCTATTCTTGCTGTGCTTGTTTAGGTTGTTTACATGTGATGGTGCTTTATTGATTCGTGCTATCAAGTATCCGAATAGTCCATGCCTAGGTTAGACGGATTAGATCACAACCCTAGTTTAGTGTGAGATAATTCGTGCTACCCGAAGATGGATTATGTTGGTGCTTGAACCATGATTATCTTCTTGTCGGAGGAATTGGGCTTGTAGCTACAATTCCCCATATTCATCCAACGTAATAAGCTAAAGTAATTCATAAATATTCCTATTATGAAACTAGTGGTGGATTTGCAATCCTAGGTTTCCTTTAAATATTATTTAAAACAATTTTAATTGCTTTCATAGTTTAGATCTACTTTTATTGTTATTAGTTTAATTAAATCTAAATCAAAATCCGTTTGTCCTAATTAATTAGACTTAGGTTTTAAAATTAAGTCGTTGTAGTAATCAATCTCTGTGGGTTCGACCTTTACTTCCACACTGCAAATCTTTTGAAAAGTAAAGAATACTTTTTATATCTTGATATTGACAACATCAGTAACCCTTGTGTGCAAAGAAAAGGTGTTCTTCTTTGGGAGAGATTGAAGGCTCTTGTAACGGTTTGGTGCACACCCGTAAGTGCTTCGGGAACGGTTTGGTCTACACCCGTGAAGTAGATCGGATTAAAGGAATCCTCAAGAGGTGTTCTTGAGGGGTGGACGTAGGCCGCGGGGTGCGATTGTCGAACCACTTGAAAACTCGGTTTGCAAGTGTCTCTTCCCTTATCTCTTTAATTTATTTTTTTGTGATTGTGTTTAATTTGCAATTAAGTTTTTAAAAGGTTAATTTCCGCTAAAACCTTATTCACCCCCCCTCTAAGGTTTCCACATTTGGGCCAACAAATACGTATGTGCGTCGACTACCAAGAACTCAACAAGTTGAAAATCAAGAGTAAGTATCCGTTGCCCAAAATCGATGACCTATTTGATAAACTTCATAGGGCACAAGTATTTTCCAAAATCGATTTGAGATTAGGTTATCATCAATTGAAGGTAAAAACCAAGGATGTGGAGAAAACAGCTTTCAGAACGCGTTATGAACACTATGAGTTTCTAGTCATGCCATTCGGAGCTACAAATGCACGAGCCGCATTCATGGACCTTATGAACCGAGTCTTTAAGGACTATCTAGATGAATTTGTGATTGTATTCATAGATGATATTCTTATCTTCTCGCCGAGTGAGATAGAGCAAGAATCATCTAAAACTTATACTTCAGAGATTGCGAGAGAAACAACTATTTGGGAAATTAAAGAAATGTCAATTCTAGCTTCCTAGCATTATTTTTCTTGGTCACGTGATTGACAAGAATGGGGTTTCAGTTGATCGTCACAAGATAAAAGTTGTCATATCTGAAATTTGAAGTTTCTTAGGGTTAGCTAGATACTACCACCGTTTCATTGAGAATTTCTTGAAGATTTCATTGCCTATAACAAAGTTGATGAGAAAGGGAGTTACTTTTGAATAGAGTCAAGAATGTGAAAATAGTTTTCAAGAGTTGAAGTCGCGATTGATGCGATTGACAAGAGCACCTATCTTGACGATACCATTTGGAACTGAGGGATTTGTGATGTATAGTGATGCTTCGCATCAAGGCTTGGGGTGTGTGCTTATGCAAGGTGGCAAGGTGATTGCCTACGCATCTAGACAGTTGAAGACACACGAGGTTAATTATCCGACTCACGAACTTGAATTGGCCGCAGTAATCTATGCTTTGAAGATTTGGAGACACTACTTGTACAGGGAAAAATGTGAGATTTTCACGGACCACAAGAGTTTGAAATACATTTTCACGTAACGAGACTTAAATATGAGACAGAGAAGATGGTTAGATCGAGTTGATGAAGGATTACGATCTTACGATTGAGTATCATCTAGGAAAGGCTAATGTAGTAGCCGATGCTTTAAGTCGGAAGATGACAAAGAACTTAATGATGGCGATTATAGCTCACCCAAATATTATAGATGAGGTCAAGGTGGAACAATTTAACGACTGCAATTTGTGTAAAATGAGAGATGAGATGTCTTTGGGGAAGCAATCGGGGTTTACTTTGGAACAAGGAGTGCTGATGTTTGGAAATCGTTTGTGTGTACTGAACGTAAAAGACTTGAAAGATAGACTTTTAGAGGAGGCTCACAGTTCTAAATATTCAGTTCATCCAGAAAGTAACAAGATGTACCGGAACTTACGAGAGAACTTTTGGTGGAGAGGAATAAAGCAGGAAGTTACTAAGTACATTTCAGAATGTTCAGCATGCCAACAAGTCAAAGCAGAAAGACAGGTACCTGCAGGGCTACTACAACCACTACCAGTGTCAGAGTGAAAATAGGATGTCATCACGATGGATTTTGTTTCTGGATTTTCACGATCGCTCAATAAGAACGACAAGATTTGGGTTATAGTTGATAGATTGACGGAATCACCTAAAAGACAGATGAAATCTCAAAATAATGCTACAATTTATCTTCTTCTTCTTTTTGTAAAATTTTCAAGTCCAATGCATATAATCTTGAGGAAATACATGAAATGAAAGGAAAAAAAATCATCCAAAAAGGCCAAAAATTGATAAAATTATGGTTATTTTTGCCAATATTATCCGCGAATCAACATGTAATATTGTCTATTTTAACAGATAAAATAAAAAATGAGGTTCCAAATTATATTTTTTTGTACAATTTTCAAGTCCAATAAGTAGATCTCGACCAAATACATGAAATCCAAAAAAAAAAAAAAAATCAGTCAAAAAGTCTAAAAAAAAAATAAGTCACGGTGGTTTAAAAGTGACAGATAATATTAAGTTAGTCATTTTTTTGCCAAAAAAATTCCAATGAGGGGCTTTTCGCTAAATTAAAAAGGTGGCGAGGGCTTTTTAAAAAACTGTCAAATTGTGTGGGTTTTTGGCTAATCCACCAATATTACAGGATCAAGCTATCACCAAATTTCCCTATTATCATTAGTGTATAATTTTTTCTAACAAGTGAGGGGTGCCATGGCACTACACACAAATGCCTTAGGTCCGCCCCTGTATATATATGTTATCCAAAATATATTGGGATATATAAATCTGAAATCCTAAACACACAAATGTATATTGTAAATAAAAATAGAACCTAGAATATATGCAAAACGAAATAGATCGAGTCAGGGACTATGTTCGTTGTCCTTGGTAGGTAATGATTGACAACTCACATGGTTTAACTAATACACGCTACCAATGACTCCACGTATATCCAATATCGTCACCAACTAATGGGCCCTACTTATAACCATTGGTTCACTGTGTACGATTTCAACAACCCATTCTAGGGCCCACTCCAAATCCAACAACCCATTCTGAAGCCCATTTTAGAGTAAAGCATGTCTACTACAAATGAACCCATTCTGACTAGAGTACTCACTCCGAAGCCCACCCCAAAGCAAAGCAAAGCAAAATAAAATAAAGTGGCCCCATTTCACCTACTGCCCTCTCCACTCGCTCCACCGCCACCCATTCGACATGCAGACATTATCTCCAACTTATATCTCATATGGTCAATCCATCGATCACTAGTCAAGGCTTGCCAGCGCTTGGAATGACCACCCGCTATGGAATTGGCCATCACTTGTAATAACCACATGCTATCAAATGCGTCGCTTACGATCGTTAAAGCCGCAATAGATCTCTCCTCGATACTCCACATAAACATTATACTATACGGTAGCACACACTTACACGTTGATTCTCCACCTTTGGTCATGAAGCAGTACTAAGGCTTAGTTTGGCCCCCACGTGGCTTTTTAAAAGGAGCTTATGAAATTTATAACTAAGTTGTTTGATAATTTTATACAAGTGATGCACTACTCTTCAAAAAGACATCATGAAACCAAAAAGCAACTTTGAGCTTTTAAAAGCTCCATTCTAGAGCTTTTAAAAGCTTCCCCAAAAAAGCCCAAAGTTCAATTTTTGTATAGCTCATAAACTAGTTACCAAATGAATTAACATGAAATTGTGCTTTAAAAAAGGAGAAGCACCAAAAGGGGGGCCAAACTAAGCCTAAGGGTGGCTATGTCCACTGGAAACTCGAGAACTCATGGCTTAGTAGCTAGAACCAGGGGCACCTCCCTACTTGAACGTCGTACAGGCAAAGCTAGGGTTGGTCCCAAAGAGAATGAGAGAAACTGTAACGCCCCAAGAGGTCCACTAGCCCAACAACTTGACAAGCCTACCACATTGGCTCTTAAAATGCTTAAGCCTAAGTTGTTAGTAGTAGTCCCCTTGGTTCCACATATATCAGACTAACTTTTATATTTATTCGATGTGGGACGGGATCCCACAATGCCGCCCACTCAAATAAGTGGCATCCTCGTCACGTTGGCCTAATTCTCCCCCTGGCTGGTCGATGTGGAAGAAGATCATTGGCGACCACAGAGCAGCCCATAAACGTGCACAAGGTATACTATCTCGAGGCCTTTACCCGTCTCCGAAGCCTCTACTCCTCTGCCACGCGGCCCACAGCACCCTTACGAGACCAGGTCGGCTCTGATACCATTTGTAATGCCCTAAGATGTCCACTAGCCCAACAACTTGACAAGCCTACCACATTAGCCCTTAAAATGCTTAAGCCCAAGTTGTTAGTAGTAGTCCCCTTGGTCTACATATATCAAACTAACTTTTTATATTTATCCGATGTGGGACGGGATCTCACAATTTGTAATGGCCCAAGAGGTCCACTAGCCCAACAACTTAACGAGCCTACCACATTGGCCCTTAAAATGCTTAAGCCCAAGTTGTTAGTAGTAGTCCCCTTGGTTCTACATATATCAGACTAACTTTTTATATTCATCTGGTGTGGGACGGGATCTCACAATCTCCCCCACTCATATACGCGGCGTCCTCGTCGCATTGGCCCAGTTCTTCCCTGGCTGGTCGATGTGGAAGCAGATCATTGGTGACCACAGAGCAGCCCATGAGAATGCACAAGGTACACTTCCTCGGGGCCTCTACCCTTCTCCGGAGCCTCTACTCCTCTGCCACACCGCCCACGGTGCCCTTACTAGACCAGAGTTGGCTTTGATACTATTTGTAATGCCCCAAGAAGTCCACTAGCCCAACAACTTGACGAGCTTACCACGTTGGCCCTTAAAATGCTTAAGCCCAAGTTGTTAGTAGTCGTCCCCTTGGTTCTACATATATCAGACTAACTTTTTCTATTTATCCAATGTGGGACGGGATCTTATAGACACGTGACCATCGATCACATGCCCTGCCCCTCCAGCCTTACAACCAATTAGAGAAACCCATGTCCACAAGACCAGCTCAAACCTTTGACTCTCATCCTGCCTAGTCACTTTAGCCTCGCAGAGTATTCTGCAAACCAATAGCATGATCTCGAAGAACCCCAATGCTTAACCTTCTGCACCAGTAAAAACCATTGCTACGCAATACCAAATCATCGCTCCAAGCAACAATACATCTTTCCAAACCAATAAAAAAACCTTGATATTTTTCCCTCGCTTAAACCTTTGAACCAATAAAAGAAGAACCTTGGTTCTTTCCCTCGCTGAATATTTTGCACCAACAACATTTCTCCCTCTTTTGTCTCCCTTTGACCAACCAATGGTATTGGTTCACCATCAAATGACAACATCTCCTCTCGCATCACGTGCATTGTCAATACACTGAGTTTTCTACATCCCCATTTAATGTCCCCAACTACCTCAAACATACGCATTTAAGTCCCCATCTACCCTAAATAGGTGAACCCCTCCGAAGATGCCAACTTAGCTACTTCCAGCTATACCAAGAACCTCACAAACCCTGTATAAATACCAACATCATTCAATACATTCAATAACCTAGTTCAACCTGGAACTTAAGCTTTAACCCAGTCTTAAGCTTCAACTCCAAGCAATTAAGGCATTCATCGTTTTCTCCAAAATCCCCAAGAACACCCTCAGTCTTTACTCAACCTTCCCCCATCTCTCCCCTAAGCCTCATAAAAAGTTCTCTTCTGTACGCCAGTCTCCACCCAAGAATCAGACCATCATACTGCTTTCTCTCTCTCTCTCTCTCTCTCTCTCTCTCTCTCTCTCTCCCTCTTATTGGGGCTACGTTGGTTTTCACTTGAGCCACGTACTCTCCAAGTCCCATTGTTGATTATTTATATATATATATATATTATTTATTTTAACGTGCGCTCACCTTTCTATTTTATAATACCACCTATTGCTCCATTTGGCACTAACTAGCTTACGTGTTATACCTTCCCTCACACATCATCTACATCAGATAAAGAACTCACACATCCTTAAAGACAATTATGCCCCGCATTAGTGCTCACAGATTTGTGGTATTTGTCTCCCAGGATACAATGATCTCCCCTTACAATAGAAGCACTGGAAATAATAAGGTTCCAGCAAACCATACTAATGTTTGCACTCTCTCATACACTGACACAGTCGATGTATATGTATGAACTATGTAATATTGTCTAAATTAATTCACACAAAATAAATGAATGTTAGTTGTATATATAGGCCAATAGGTGATTGTTGGTGAATAATTATGGTCAGTGACTATTCAAGAACAATCACAACTAGTCACATAAGGGACGGTTCGGCATGACTAAACTCAACCATATACATCACTAAAATTTCTCATTCAAATTTTAAACAATATATACACACTCGTACACATCCTATTTAGTCATTACTCTCTCATCTCAAATTAAGAGAACGTCTTGAAAATTAATTTCAACTATTGAATAACGTTGTGGATTTTAATTTTCAATTATTTTTTTTTTAAATGTGTTTGGTATTCATTTATCATTTTTCTTTTTTAAAAATGATACTGAAAATGGGAAGAAAAACGAGAAAAGAAAGTTTTTTGTAAAAAGAAAACAAATTCTGAAAATTTAGAAAACCTGGAAACATTACCATAAATGTCCTAATTAAATTACTCTATTAGAGTCAATTGATCATTCAACTTTCCATTATGGTCCTAACTTTAAAACTGCAACACCACGTTAGAAGAAAAATTGAGTGTTTTAAAGAGTAATTTCTAAAAGCCCCGGCCTAGTCAAAGTACAATTTTCGAACAGACTCTAAGATTAGGACATCTAATATATATATATATATATATATATATGAAAACAAAAGCTTTTGCTTTTGCCACCTAAGTACCTATGTGTAATTTTCTCTAAATAATTTTTTTTTTTTTAGATTTCACCCAATATTTGAATTTGAATAAATAAAATTAATATTAATGAATTATAATTCTTACAAATTAATTATCATATTCTCTCTTGACCAATCATGCTTCTCATTTATTGAGGAAAAACTTCTCAGCCTAACTTCTCTCCCTTTTCATTATATTTATGTATATATAACACATTTAAAGTATGCAACCCAAGTTTCTACAAATCCCCTATATTAAAATTCAAAATTTTTGGATATGTTGGATACTTATAAGTAGTTTTTAGGTTTTTTTATACATTTGTTTGATTCCTTAAATTCAGTTCAATTTTTGAAAGGTCTAATGCTTTGATTTATGTATGCGTATATATATATATATATACAAATTTGATGTATAGATAAGATCGGTCATAACATTATTTATAAGAATGTCATAACAAATTTTTGTTTGTGACTTATGAATATTGGGGGTACAATTTATGTGGTTGTTAATACAACCCATTATAATATGGATGATACTTTTTTAATTTGAAATAAACAACACAATTTACTCTTTTTAAATTAAGTAATTCTTTGGTGACAACTTTCATACAACTTTCATACATCTCCTAAAAAGATGTATTTTTCTCTCTTCTGTGATGTCACTGAACCCCACAGCGACACAGGAGAGAGATAGACACATCTTTTAGGAGGGTGTATGGAAGTTGTATGAAGAGTTGAATTTAGCATTAGAATTTTATGGGAAAAAAGGGAATACATTATTCTAAATTCGAATTAAACCAATTTGGTTGATAAAGAACTTTTCTCTAAGAGATTTACAAAAATTTTTATAGATAAGATTTCACTCATCTAATAATATTGAACTCACAAATTTAAGTCTATATTAGATGTGACTGTGAAAGATAAGTCTCATTGGTATGTTTGTTAGTTACAAAAAATAAATTCCATGTCAATTGAAAAACTATTATCTTCTTTTCCAATTTATAGTTGCTTCATAAACTAAAGAAAACAATGTACCATTACTCTTCTTTTTGTCCGCAATTATGAGTAAATATCGTCTACTATTTTCTCTTCTTTTTTTTTTCTCTCTATTCTCACTCTACTATTTTTGGTCAATGGAAGATGCTGCACAATATAAGTATTTGTTCTACAAATATAATAAATGATAGTTATAGGATGTAGTCTCATTAGTTTGAGTTTAAGTGTTTTTTTTTTTTTTTGGGTGGTGTGTGGTAAGATTAGAAAATTGATCCAATTTGACTGTTTTGTTAAACTACACGTGATTTCACATTTTTTGGTAGTTTCACTTCATGTAGTTATATCAGCAAAAATATTCAATCTGAAAAGAAGTTAAACATTTGCAATTTCAGATATTGCAGGCTTTACTTCATGCATAAATATTGAGTATGAAGAAGCTTGTAACACCCGTACCCAGAGAACGGGTTAATTATTGTGTTAATATGCATTAATTAATATAATTAGTGTATAAAATAGATTAAGGGGAGGCTTGGACTCGCCCATGTAAAAAGTGTTTAGAGAGGGACACTAGTTGGAAAAGTCCCCAGAGAGGTGGGACAGACATTGAATTGGAACCCAGCGAAGGGTAAATTGGTAATTTGCATTTTAAATGATTAAATGCATTTTATGTGTTTACATGAATATTTGTTTACATGCTTTCATATTACATGTTGATATATGTGTAGCATTTGGTGTTATAAGGGTATAAATGAAACGGATTTAAAATTTGTAGGTGCGATAGTAATTTCAGTAAATATGTGGGACCCACGTTGGTACCCATACGAGACTTAGACAAAGACTCATTTAGATAATTGGGAAGTTAACGGAATGTTTGGGGATTTCATAATAGGAACATAAGAAAAACCGGGGGTGTAAACGAAAATAGGGAAAAATAAGTGACACATCACATGCATGTGATGTGTATGTGTTAATATGAGAGTTTAGACTCTCATTTTACAGCAAATTAACAAACAAAACAAGAGAGAGCTCGGGAGAGAAGACGGAGACGAGACGCCGACACCGTTTTTACACCGCTCCGTCGCCGTCGTTCGTTGGATTCGCGAACCGAAGCCGTTTTCGGACTCGTGGAGGTGAGACGAACGTTTTTATACCCTTAATTTACGTTTTAATTGTCGGATTTTGGTAGCTCATATTTGACGGTGAGACGTCGTCTACCGAATTCTTGTAGGATTCATTGTGGTGTAGGAATTGAGCTCTAATTGGTGAAATTCAGCACTTCTATAGCTTGAATTTGGATATAATCTTGTTTAAGGTGAGTTTTCTATTCAAACTAAATGATTGTGTTTAATAGGTTCAAGGCTTGGGTTATCTCATGCTAGAGGCTATTTTGTTGTTAATTTGTGAATTCTATGTCAATTCTATGAAAACCATATGTTGATACATGAATATATGTTTATGTGCTTATATGTCTATGTGGTAGTCAATGAGCACCGAGAAAATGGTTCATTGTTGGGAGTAATAAGGGTGGTGAAGAGGAAGAATCCGATAAATACGGAAGTCCAAGGAATAAAAGTGACCACGGGACCAAGGGAGGTCTTCGGGTTTGAATGAACCATATAACCAGTGACTCGGCGATTACGTTTATGCTTATGTGTTATTTGTAGCATTGCACGTGTTAAACATATAATCATGTTTAGAGTGCTCACTAAAAAAGTTGCTTAAGAAAACCGTTTTCCTATTTCTGTTGTGGTACATAACAACCACCGCAGGTACGGAGCAATACCCGGAGAGAAAGTGACGTGCTCGGGAAAAAGGGGAAAAGAGTTTTTGGAACTTGTAGATATACTTTTTAAACATATATTACAGTGTAACTAGTAGCTTGAAGTCCTTGACTTGAGGCTTGAAGTCTTGACTTATGGATGGGAGAGATGGAGAGAGATTTGGGACTCATGCTTATGAACTTCCTTTCAACTTGCAAAATGATGTAAAATGTAGTTTCTTTAGTAACAATGTATGTAATGTGGTTGTATTTATGGAGCTTAAATCCTTAAACTTGTATTTTGGTAGTTTGGAGTTGAATTGGGAAAACCTATGTAAAATTTCTATGTTTTGGTTGTTTGTGCGGGAGTGGCTAACTTGGACCTTTTCGGCAAGCCCGGATGTGTCACAAGTATTGTAGGCAAGTCTTATTTGTGGATATGATGTTAGTTATGATTTTGAGTACAAGTCTAACTAGTTTCATGATCTTTTCTTAACAATTGAGTTTCAAGGCTTCAAAGCTTATTTTGATTCAAAAAAAGTTGAGTTCGTGAATGATTTTGATCCAATTTTGGTTGTGGACGTGTGATACATGCTCGGGTAATGCTTAAGCATGTTTATAAATGTGTTTGAAATGTTTTCTTAATGTCCCAAGAAGTTTGGTTTGGTTTGAGTATGAGTTGGGTAAGTTTTAGCAGTGTTTTTAGCAGTAAAAACATGTTCTGGGGAACCCGGATCGATCCGGGTTAATGAAGGGATCGATCCGGCCTTTTTAAGGAACATTCTACAAGAAAATTTATAAGATGGTTCGATTCGGGTTTATGGCGGATCGATCCGCTTGTATTTTTTACAGCACGTCCGCTTTTACGGAAACGCTCATAACTCTTTCTAGAAAATTCGGATTCGCGCGCCGTTTTTTTGCGTTGGAACCGGGACTCGTAAATCTATCTTTTGGTATAAAATTTGATATACTTTATTAATGATCATTTTCCCTTGGGTCTGTTTTTGGCACAACAAGCTCTTTTCTGATGGTTTAAATCATGTTTTCCTTAATAACTAACAAGGTTTAGTGTTTATTAGTGTATTTTGGGTGCGTATATTCTTGTTACATGTGTCCTAATCCACACGAGGCGGGCTGGGATGTGACAAAGCTAAAGGTTTGCTGAATCCAAATCTATATGAAAATATCACTCCTAATTAATATAAAAAATTTATACCATTTGTCCTTATGTTTTGTGAGAAATTGTTTATAGACTCGTGAATTTTTAGTGTTCTTGATTTTTTAATTATGTTTAAACAAACACTGCGAATAAGTCAAGTGCGATTTATTTTTGCAATCAAAGTTTGACAAATAGAGTTGTAATTTATTTTTGCTATAAGCATGCATCATTCATTGTACAAGAGTGATTTATTCCTTTGTCATTTTAACAGCTGAGGTTGTGCTATAACTTTAAGTCCGACAAGATAATAATGTAGCTTATGAGTTATGATTCAATTGTTGGGTGGTCTTGGGCCTTCTCAACCCCAAAAGCTAGCTTATGAGGTGAGGCTTTCCCTCACACTTATAAACTGACCACCAGCCCCTTCCACAATCAATGTGGGAAACCCCAACAATCTCCCCCTCACACATTGGGCCTTTGGTCGGTAAACCATCAACCAGTCTCTCCCTTGTGGCTGTTAGGTCGAGATGTTGTAACGTGGACTCTGATACCAGTGTTGGGTGGTCTTGGGCTTTCTCAACCCCAAAAGCTAGCTTATGAGGTGAGGCTTTCCCTCACACTTATAAACTGACCACCAGCCCCTTCCACAATCAATGTGGGGAACCCCAACAATCTCCCCCTCACACATTGGGTCTTTGGTCGGTAAACCATCAACCAGTCTCTCTCTTGTGGCTGTTAGGCCGAGATGTTATAACCTGGGCTCTGATACTAGTGTTGGGTGGTCTTGGGCCTTCTCAACCCCAAAAGCTAGCTTATGAGGTGAGGCTTTCCCTCACACTTATAAACTGACCCCCAGCCCCTTCCACAATCAATGTGGGAAACCCCAACATCAATGGCCAATAGTTGTAACTCACGATTTTAAGTTGGTGCAAATTATTATATGCAGCTCATTCTTTTGAATAATATATATTGAGTTAAACCATGAAAAAATGTTAGTATGTTCAAACCAATTGGATCACTATTTACATATGCTAATCTAGATATGCAACTTTCTCTTAAAAAAAAAAAGATGTGCAACTTTGTATTTTTCAATATTTCCATTATACTATCACTTAAAAAAAAAAACTATATATAATGTAATATAATTTTGTCAAATACACATCCTGTGCATTTGCACGGGCATATACCTAGCTTGTTCACAAGTAAAATAAAGGATTCTTAAATTGAGGCAGTGGGAATGTATTAAAGTACCAACAATGTTAGGGTGACAAACACTATCTACAAACACTTACAAACACATTCTCTCTCTCTCCTGGATCGCACTGTGAGATCCACTGAAATTATCTGGATCCCACAGTACCACCCAAGAGAGAGATAGAGTGTATTTGTAAATATCAGTCATCCAAATATTACTCATTAAAGTATAGTGACACTTCAAGCATTTTTAAGACACCCAGTCCCAGAAATGGAGAAATTTTCTAGTACAATCAAGATATCACATGACATGCTGATGTACAGTAGTACTCAACAATCAATAAGAGTAGATTATTTAGATGGAGTCCACACCTCGAGATCCACCAAACAATAGAGCTGCTATATGTAGAAGCGTTGAATCCCACTCAATTAACTCACTCATTTGCTGCAAGGTAGAAAACAATTCAAAAAATGAGAGGGGATCATAATCTAAGAAATAATTAGAAAGTGGCAACCAGAGACATAAGTCAGATGCTTAGTGCTTTTTGGGATTTGATCAGGGCCAAATAGCAATGTCCTTCTCAAATGGGTCACTTTCCTTCTCAGTTGATTACATTAAGAGACCAAACATTCTCATGGTATGGCTCCACCCTTTTTAATTAAGGACATATAATTTTCTTTTCGATCCTTTTTTTGACTTTTTTCAATTTCTTGTTCACTCTCCACTTATCTTCATATACTTTATTTTAAACAATTGTATATATAAAGTTATATGAGAAATAAAATTAAATAAAACAGACAGAGAAGCTTTAAAAGAAAAAGAAAATATGGGTGGCTAAATGTGGAGCTTGGACAACTTCAAGTGAAGGCCCCATGAAGACAAGGACATGAAATTATTGAAAGGCTTGCACTTCTGAGACAAAAAGAAAGGGCAGAAGTGAACATGTGTGTGGGTTAGTGTGTGTTGGTTATGTCTCTCTTTGTAATAAGGTGGTCCTCTGCATGCATGAGGGGTCCACGTGGCACTGCCAGCAACTAATGGGCCATGGCCATGTGGGAGTTGTGGTCCAAAGGGTAGAAGTTGAAACACGTGTCTCCAAAAGAAGGTGACAGGCTGTTAGGGCAAGAGAGCATGGAAATACTTTTTGAGTTTTTGAGTAATGTTATGCTTCTCAAATTCAAATTTTAAATCTTTATCACAACTGATGTAATAATAGGTACACTTAATCAAAATCTAGTAATTTTACTGTCACATCATTTGCAATGAGGATTTAAAATTTAAATTTAGAAAGCATAGCATTACTCAAAACTTTTAGACAGTCCTAATATACCACATGACATCTTGACATGGTACCTTGCAATCAATGAGACATTTGAGTACGAACAATGCCTTGAGTGGTTCCACTGTAAACTTTACTATAGGGAGTAATGTAAATTGACCATACTACTGCCAAAATAACATACTGTTCTTTTAACACCAATAACACTTCAATTGAGGGAATTGGGTTTCCCCTTCTGTTAACACTTAGGGTTTGTGAATTGGGAGAAATCCTTGAAAGAAATTAGCTAAAGTGGAAGTCTTTCACTCTATTGATATTTGGTGATGCACTTTATTCCTTATGATAAACGAAGAAGGGGCAATATTGACATTTGAAGCTTCAAATTGACAGGAAATCTCCTTCCAAAAGCATAAATGTTAAATTGGATGGAAAAGTTAACAATTGCACTTAAGTTTAAACCATAGGAGGTATTAGTGTCAAAATTTAAATAACAGGGGGTAAGTGCAAATCGGACAAACTACGAGGAGTGTAAGTGTATTTAACACCTTATTTTAATTTTAATTTTTTTTTTCAACGGGGAGAGGGGATGTAACTTGCACCTAAGGCATAGGAGGGCCAACTCAAATAGACCTCACCACAGTGGCGAAATTACCTGTAATACCACCCCCACCCCAAATCTCGAGTGAGGCCGTAGGGTGTGTTTGATAACTCAATTAAGTGGTAAAAATGAAAACATTCAGCACTTATTTTGTTTCAGTGCGTTTGATAACGTATCACTTAATTGAAAAAGCAGCCAAAAAACCACTACAAACTTTAAGTGAAAAATTTCTACTGAAAATAATCGCTGAATGCAATCTATTTTAGTACTTGAAAAACTATTTTGAGTACTGTAAATTCAATCGCTTAAAATTTTCAATAATTAAAATTCACCGCTTAATTTTTAGTACTTAATTTTTAGTTTTTCTCAATGGACCTAACTCGGTAATGCAGGCCCCCAACTACACATTCTTGATTCCATCTGTGCCTTAGTCCTGAGAAGTTAGTTGAGCTAAACGTTATTTCACTTCACAGCAGGGGTGCAATTTAGAAATAAAAATTCTGATTTTGACCCGAAAACTTTTGATTTTAGCAATATAAAAGTAATTCCAAATTTTAAAATTCCAACAACAAAAAAAATCAGATTGGAATCGGAATAGTTTTGGAATTTCTAAAAATTCTGAATTTCTAGTTCGTAAATATTTTGAAAAAAAATCCGATATTCCATAATATTCTAACTTTTTGAATGGTGTATCTAAAAACATATATACATATTATATATCAAAACGGGGGTTTGACCACAATTTAAAAAAAAATTCCTAAAATCGAATTTATAAAAAATCTACTTAGCAAATTTTGAACCAATGCTATGTGGATTTTTTTTTTTTTTTTGCCTAAAATTTTGAAAATTTCCGATTCCGAAAAATTCTGAAAATTCGGAATCAGGACATAATATGAAAATTCCGAAATCATAATTGGCATTGGAAAGACTTTTTACATTCTGAAAATTTTGAAATTTTTTCCAAATCAGTCATTTCCGATCCGTTCCATCAAACAAACTCGTACTTCACAGTAAAGGCAGGTCTAATAATTCCACAGTCCAAGTTGATCGAGATACAACGTTAGATGTAAAAAAGGCCAAGGCTTAGTTTAGCTCATTGATTAAGTAAGGGAAAAGTGGGGGAAACGAAAATCATATATAAAACTAGTTTCTTTTACCTTATGAGAGCAACTAATTTTTTATCTTATTTTTCTTTCCTCTCTTTTCTCTCATAAAATCCAAAAATCAAACAAAGCCTTAGACTATCCACTTCCTCACATGAAAATTTTGAACATGGATATATTAAGTTCTAGCCCAGTAGTCTTTTTTTTTTTACTTTTTTCTATTTTTTATCTTCTTTCTTCTTCTTAAGTATAAAAAAAAGGAGAAAAAAAGAGAGAGAGAGAGTGGTATATCATAGGGTGATGTGTCTACCTATGAAACAATCAAACAAAAAAAAATAAAATAAAAAATGGTGAATGAGCCAAGCTAGGCCTAGCAAGGTAGGCCCAAGATGCAACTTTTCTATGAAGTCTGAAAGGCCGAGAAAGCCCAAGATGGTAACGTGAAGTCGTATGAGTCGCCATGTTTGGCACATGACAGGTAAGATAGGATAAGACAAGATCATATATGATAAGTAATTCTATCAAATTACTTAAATCATGTTTTACATTTCATAGTATGAATTCCACTGGGCTTCCCGATTTTTATGCTTAATAAGAGTTTCAGATATTATTATATGTTTAAAAAATTTACTGCAATAATTTCTTTTTTGTTTATTTTTTAAATAGTACTATTTCTATGTTTAAAAAATAATTTTATTTTAGAAATTTTAAACTTCAATTTTTTAAATATTATTTTTCTCCTTTTTCTTTTCCCAAACTTACTTACCATTCTCCCAAAAAAAAAAAAATACACATACACACACACCCCCCACATTCTTGAAAAAAGGGGAGTAATACATTTCATTTATCTAGTGGATTAATAATGATAGGGATATACATTAAACAATACACCAAACGACACATTGTGCAATAAATGCATATATTTTGTGTTGTTTGAATTTTTTATATTTTTCTCTGCATCACTTACACAGCACAAGATACATACATTTAAAGCTAGTATATCGTTTGGTGTATAACCCTGTCATTTTTGCTAATGGATAGATTGCTCCAAAGCAACATATGCTAAGGCTTATCTTATCTCGAATAACCGTTCAACATGTTGTTTGCCAATAGCTTTTTTACTCCAACAATTAAAATGATATTGGATGTCAGATTTTTACTACTTGAGAGCAACCAAAAAAAAAAATCAATAATAATTTTTGAATAAAGATTGGGACACATCCAAACACACAACTTTTAGAACACAACCCAAAAGATGTGTTTATATCTCTTATGAAATGTCACTGGACCCCACAGTGATACAGGAGAAAGATAGACACATCTTTTAAATTGTGTCCCGAAAATTATGTCTTTTGGTGTGTCCCAAGTATTACCCATAATTTTTTTTTGAGTAAATTATGAGATTAGGTCAAATTATAGGAACCTCCCTCATGGTATGCAAAATTACACTGACCTCCCTTGAGGTTTATAGTTGGGTAACACTGACCCCCCCTTCTGTTACACTGACCTCCCTTGTGGTATGCAAAATTACACTAACATCCCCTGAGGTTTGACAAAATTACACAGACCTCCCCTCTAGTTTGAATAATTGAACTCCGAATTGGGTTTTGGGTTTTCATTGTCTGTTGTAATTAGTGGCCTATTTAATTCTTGCAGTTTTGAGATTTTATAGAATAAACATTTGGAGTGCAGTTTTACTCACCCCAAAATTGCTTATCCAACTCTCCCATTGGTTAATAAAAAGTCATAGGTCCCACTATATTAATCAAAGGAAGAATTGAATGAGCAATAGGTGAACAATTTTGGAGTGAGAAAAAATATTGTGATCAACCAACTTCATTAATTAAAAAAAACAACTATTGAGAAAAAAACAAATCTTCAAGAAATAAACCAATATGGACATCGAGAAAACATCTTTAAAAAAAGGATAAATTGAAAATTACACCCATATAGTTTGAGGGTTGTGACAAGTTGGTCCTTGTGGTCTCAATTTTGGCAATTTACACTTTATAGTTTGAAAATAGTGCAAAATCCACCCAACTACAAAAAAACCAAGGGCACAATTTTCAAAATTGTGCAAAATTCACCCAACTACAAAATTGTTTTTGTTAATTAATGAATTTGGTTGATCAAAACATTTTTGCTCACCCCAAAATTGTTCACCTATTGCTCATCCAATTCTTCCTTTGGTTAATGTAGTGGGACCTATGACTTTTTATTAACCAATGGGAGAGTTGGATAAGCAATTTTGGGGTGAGCAAAACTGCACTCTAAATGTTTATTCTATAAAATATCCAAACTGCAAGAATCAAATAGCCCACTAATTACAACAGACAATGAAAACCCAAAACCCAATTCGGAGTTCAATTATTCAAACTAGAGAGGAGGTCCGTGTAATTTTATTAAACCTCAGGGGAGGTCAGTGTAATTTTGCATACCACAAGGGAGGTCAGTGTAACAGAAGGGGGTTAGTGTTACCCAATTACAAACCTCAAGGGATGTCAGTGTAATTTTGCATACCACGAGGGAGGTCCCTGTAATTTGACCTAACCTCAGGGGAGGTCCGTGTAATTTACCCTTTTTTTCTGAGTGGATTACAAAAGTAGAAATTGTGCTAAAAGAGTAATTCTTTGGTGACAACTTTCATACAACTTTTATACAACCTCCTAAAAAAATGTGTCTATCTCTCTCTTGTGATGTCACTGGACCCCATAGTGACACAGGAGAGATATAGACACATCTTTTAGGAGGTTATATAAAAGTTGTATGAAAATTGTCAACAAAGAATTTCCCGTGCTAAAAGTGCCCATTATATTGTTACACAATAATGCTATGGTAATCGAAATGCACCGAAGATCTATACCGAAATAATGGGGACCCCACTCGTTTGAACCCAAATTTCGTTTGGGTGGGTCTTCTTTTAACCCAACTCGCATGATTTAAAAAACCCAAACAAAGCTGCCCCATTCCTTTCTCTCCTCTCCTCAACTTCACAGAACAACACAGACTCATTGTATGTGTGAGTAAGAGACCACCATTGCTGCGATAAGCTAGAAAAGCCAACAGGTAAGAGATCAATCTCTCTCTCTCTCTCTCTCTCTGTGTGTGTGTCTCTGTCTTCACTCTTGAAGCAACAGTTCTCCGTGCAGCAGTAGAAGAAGGGGATTGACATGCAAACCCTTCCTGTAACCTTATCCAACCACACTTCCTATAATTTATTCCCCATTGAGAAAAGAAAAGCTCAGTAAATTCTCAACAAAGTTCAAGTATTTGGTGAAGGGGATGAGATGGGTTTCGTTGTCTGTGTTGTTGTTCTTTGGGGTTATAATCGCGTGGGTCAATTTGGGTATGGGGGTGGCGGATTTGGGTGGCTTTATTGGTGGTGGGTGGAAGAGTTGGGATTTTCTTATTGATTGAATTGAAGGAAGGATAAGTGAAGAAAGTGTTTCTATGGCTCTGTTTAGATGTTAATTATTTCACTTTTTTCCTCTTCTTTTTTAAAATTTCAGTGAATCAGAAACTATCTACTACTAAAAGGTAATGATACTAATAGCTAAATTTTTTAGCTAAAAGGTAATGATATTTAGGGTTTTCTCTCAAAAACTATCTAAACTTTTTCCAATTCTTATTTTTTGTACTGATTTAAGATTTTTTTTCATTCGATTTCATTTGGGTATTGGAATCAAGATTGCATTGAGAAGAAATGGGAAAGGTTTTGGGTTCTGGTTTTAGTGGAGCCTGTAGTTGATGATATGCTGCTATTCGAACTGGACCTGAAGAAGAGGCTGACTGTGTATTTCCAGAAAATCCCATTTTCGTTGTAATCTTTTCTCCCTGATCTGTGCATTATTTTGGCTCATTCAGTTTTTCTTTAGTGTAATTTTAACCTGATTTGTCATTTTTTAAGTACATGCTAGTTTTGATCTTTGTGTGGGCACTTTTTCTTTGGTTTTCTTCTACTTTTTAGTCACTTCAAGTCTGCTGTCTCTCTTACCTACTTCCCTTGTTTGCCTAGTTTTGTTAATGGATTTAGTGAGGAAAGAGAAAGAAAACGCCATAGAAAGTATCCTTTTTTTCCCGGTTCCACAACGGAAACAATGGCAAAAATGGAAAGGAAAAGTGGTTTGTTGCACTACACCATATGGCCTCATTACTAACGGATATATCCGTTAGAATAAATATTACTAACGGATATATCCATTAGTATTTTAACGTTAGTAATATTACTAACGGATTTACTAACGAATATATCCGTTAGAAAAATTAATTTTACTAACGGATATATCCGTTAGTAAATCCGTTAGTAAAACAAAGAAATTCTAACGGATATATCCGTTAGAAAGCTACTTACTAACGGTTTTTTTATCTAATTTTAAAAGATTCATATTGAATACTAACGGTTTGTCAACTATTACTAACGGATATATCCGTTAGTAATTTCCAAAAAATTAAAAAAAAATACTAACGGATATTTCCGTTAGAAACAATGCATAAAGCTAAAAAAAAATTATTTATTTATACGATTTCAAATTTTTATTTGCACATAATTTACATTTCACACTCACACCTTATTCAATAGCATAATTAATCTATAAGAAACACATAACAAGCTCAATCTACAATAAATATAATCAATAATAATCATAACAACAAGATTCCATCCAAGCCTAAATTAAACATCAACAATTTTTTTTACATCATTTAGTTTCTCAATATAAACTAAACCAAGACAATATTACAAAAAAAAAATTGGTGCAAAAAAAAAATGAAGCTCATAATCATGTGACTTTCTTATTGCCCAAATATCTGGCACGTATCAAACTATGCTTACGCTTCCCAACTCCCACCGGCTCTCTAGCATTGGTACTCTTCCTTGGTCAAATCAAAAATTGGTCAAGTCTCTTCTCTCTGCAATATAGAAACACAAATCACTTTTAAAAAAATACCAATAAGATCAAATGAATTATTTAGTTAAACTATTGAAACTCCAAACAACCCACGAACAAAATTTGCTAACGTAGTGTATGTATTGCAATGAAAAGGACTTCGTTTTTAAGTTCATGAATCTCCCATGAATCAGAAACTGATAAGTACATAATAATAGATTAGAAGTAGATTCACTTATTCAGGAGTACTCTACTATAAAAAATGCAATATGAAGAGCAAGGAGGCAAGGGGACAAAAAGGAGAATAAGCCACAACTTTGATTGAAAACCCACAAACTCATTTGGTTTTCCCTTTCAGTCACCAAAAGAAATATCTCTCAGCACCAAAAGAGTATCTTACTATTGGTACTGAGGTACCTAGATTTTAATTAGTTAGTAATTCTATTACTGTTGTTTGGCTATTTACTGTCGGTAATTGGGTCAATGAATTTTCACATTTTCATTACCATGTTTGACTCAAATAAATTTGATTTAGCGATTTAATTATCTTCTTCTTCTTTTTCTACTTTTTCTTTTATTTACTCCCTCCGTCCCATAATAAGTGTCCACTTCTATTTTGCACATTGTTTAAGAAAGTTGTATTATTTTAGTTTTTTTGGTTCATTAAATGGTCACTTTCCAATTTTGCCCATAGATGTGATGGGTGTTTGACTTTTTGCTTGTTTTGAGGCCACAAATAAATGCTACTTTGTCTTTATTATAAGGGTAGTTTTAGAAAGAAAGTAAAAGCTATATGCCAATTTAGGAAAGTGGACACTTATTGTGGGACATCCAAAAAAAGAAATGTGGACACTTATTATGGGACGGAGGGAGTATTTTTTTTTTTGGATGCTGATTTTCTATGGAATCAAAATACCACCCATAATTGGTTATAAAAAATAATTATAATAATAATAAATATGTACATACCACCATAGTACATGCGACTGAGGTTCATAATATATATTTATAGAATTTTGTATCCCACGTGTATAAAGTTTCCAATTTTAATTCTTCTAAAATATTGCTCCAAACGGTTGAATATGAATAAGATACTCGTGACTACTGCTATACAAACAGGCCATTATATACTCACATTGTTTGTTCTATATCTTCCATAAAGTTGAGTAGGTCAAGGTGGAATTGAGTGGAGAAGATTCTCCATTTTGGTGACATCAAAAAGGAAACACTATACTGTTTATGGACCACTTCTTTCACTATTATGACTTGAGAAAAATGTTGATGTTTCTTGGGAGAATTTTTTTCTCACCTATTTTTGGTCTATCATTACTCATTCAGGCTTCATTGATATTTTATCCCTATACTATCAAAATAATTATTAGAATGGAACACATATCATCCAATAAAGGTATAAGTGTGTAACAATAGACCAAAAATAAGCGAACAAAAATGATCTCATGTTTCTTTGGTAGTTGACTTTGGGAAGACAACTCGAATAACGTGGATGTGAATGAGTTAATCCTTTCCTTTATCCTAGATGGTAGATACATATTTAACAACATGAATATTAAACAAAACAAAGGATTCAATCTTCCCAAATATGTATAAGATCCGAGCCACATAACAACATTTGATCATTAAATATATATATATATATATATATTTCCAAAAGTTCAACTCTGGAATCATAAAGAGCATACCTTAGGAATAGCAGCCATAAAATGTATCTGAACTGAAAAAAAGAACACCACACCAGCACAATGAAAGGTATACATATTCAAAGTCTCTCACCTTCTCTAGAAACCCAACCCCCCCCCCCCCCCCCCCCCCCCTCTCTCCCAAACACACACACACACACACACACACACACAAAACAAACCATTCATAACAAAAAATGTTTGAGATTCCTAAGAGCTTAACTTTAAGTAAAACCTATGAAGACACATAAAAAGGCAGCCTAACTAGTTATATGGGCTACTGCTGCTCTTTGGGGCCTGCTGCATAATTATGGTTATGGTTATGGTCGGTTTTGATATTTTTGTTTAGGGATCCCCGTACAATGGTTTTGTGTTGTGGAAGTGTTGGGTTGTTGAGTGTCCAGGTCATGTTCATTGTGGAATTACATTGGCAAAAACAATTGGTAGCATTATCAAGTACAAGCTGGTGTGGCTTCTAGCTGTGTTTGCTAAGTTGCTCAGGTTGCTGTTTGGTAAATAAATTGGAGTGGTTTTTGACATCTGGGGTCTCAGCAGTTTTGGGGAGCTTTTTGGCTAATGTTTTTTGCAGATTTGTTTCTTGTGACTTTGCTAACATTACGGTTTATGTGATGGGTTTGGGGTTATTTTTGGTTTGCCTTCTCTTCTATCTTCTGATTGGTGGTTCCTTCCTGAAACTCATTAAAAGGAAGTTTGTTTCAATTTGGAACCTACAGTTTGGTCTCTGCGGCTGGTGTATTGGTCTCCTTCTTCTGGAGAAAAATGTAAATTATGATGCTTTTTGCTTTGTAATTGATTATATAAATGAAATTTGCCGTTCAAAAAAAAAACTATATATTTGTTATCAAAACAATTATTGTCCTCATATTTTTGACAACAAGAGAATATTGCTCGACATATTCATCCAAGAAGTTCAATGGAGGTCTTAATCTTTCAAAAACTAGAGCAAAGAGTGCAAACCTATGAGATTTATCGCTGTATAACATCCTTCAAAACAGTTAGTGAGCAGCTACTTCATCCACATACGAAAGTTTTACATGAAATTATCCATTTTAAGAATAAGCATTTCAAGGTTTGCATTATGCAGAATTCAAAACAACATATAAAAAATAGGTGTGTGAACCTTCCGAACATCATTCCTTCCCAAGTCAACGAGCATAATGTGCTCTGCGCATTGCTTTCCATCATTCAGAAGCTGCTTTTCTAACATATAATCTTCTTTGGGGATCTTCCCTCTCCGAACAGTCCCAGCAAGGGGCCGAATAGTGATCTTCCTCTGTCAGCAAGAGTGGAAAATGCACACCCATACTATTAATATTTGTTGAAAGAATTGCTGCCAGTGAGAAGTTAATAAAAATGCAATTGAAAGTAAATTGATTCAAATGATGACAAATGTAATTGAAATAAACTGTTGCAAAGGAGGAGTTAACAAAAATTGCAATTGAAATTGAACTGCTATAAGGACAGGTTTATGAAAAAAGCAGTCATATTGGTTTTCTATTCTTTTCATCATTTTTCTCCTTTCCATTTTCTTTAAAAAAATGTTTTCCTTTAATTTCGCAAACCTTTAATGTTAATATTGTTGTCTCCATATTTGATTTTTTTCATGGTTATTCTCATGTTCCTTACTCATGTTACTGACTTACGTCTATTAAAGGGAGACAAAAAAAGAAAAAAAAGAAAAAAAAAAAAAAAAAAAAAGAAGAGAAAATCCACATATTTTAGAATCATGAAATGGATTTTGTATTGGTTATTCCATGCGTAGGGTGTACACGCGTAATTGTAAAACTAATTAGCGTCTCCTTTTTAAAAGCAAGTTTTTTTATTCTCCCAAATACCAAAAAATTTCTCGTGAAAGATACTCAAGCCATCCAACTATCAGCCCCCTTTTCTTCATTGTTGACTTTTCCCCCCAATATTTGCATCATTCTGGCACCATCTTCCATGAATTTCATATCAATGAAATTTCTTGTATATTGTAACAAAACATACAGGTATTGACTAAAAGTTGGAATTTGAATATTTGGTTGAGAAAAGTCAGTGTAATATAGACACCTTCCTTTTGACTGTCTGTACTTCTTTTTACTAACATTTAGATACTACTTAAAAATGCGACTTTATTTATCTAATAAGAATTTAAAGAAGCTGAAAGTACTGAAATCTGATAATTTTTTTCTTTAATTTCTTTTAGAGAACCCCCTTTTGTGAAATAACTTGGAGAAAATCAACATAGAGACCTCCACTGTAAAATTGAGAAATGCAATTCCAAACAAAAGACAAAGTTTCGTCCTTAAGAGCCTTTGTTGGCCGTTGACATGTCTCTAACCTTTTGCCTTCAAAGATTGAGAAGTGATGCATTGTCTCCTAAACAAACTACTCAATGATTTAAAGAAGAAACATTTGCATTTACTTTGGGAGGCCCGAGGAAAAGTTTCTAGCTTTCTCCATCATAATTTGGCTTTAGAAAATTTTAAGCCGTTAGTGGCAGTTCTACTAGTAGTTGTCACAGTCACTGCTAACAAGTTACATTACATAAAGTTAATGGAAGACTGTAATACCAAGTCTTTTGAACTTATGAGGGTCACTTTTTCTTCAAAAATAAAATTTTTCTATTTTTTTTTGTTCTAATTCAAACCAAATGTGTTAATAAGCTGATACAATGGGGCAAAAAAAAAAGAAAAAAAGAAGGAAAAAGACGGTGCCACAGCTGAATAATCGAATCAAATCAAGGAACTCAAAGACAGCTAAGATTTACAAAATGAGCAGGATCTGATCCAAAAAACACCTCAATAAATTAATGAATATACAGTATGTTCTAAATACAAATTTCAGCAGAAAAAAATAATAATTTCTAGCGGCAGTAACTCCATCACGAATTGCAATCTAATTATACATGCTTCCACAATCTAATTATACATGCTTCCACGAATTGCAATCTAGTTGTTCTAAATACAGATCCAGCGATACCGACGCGAACAAATACATATACACATATACACTATACTGTGTGTATAAATAATAATAATATATATGCTTCCACAAACATGTAGAGAGAAGGGAGGGGGATCGTACCTTGCGGCATTTGCAAACTACCATCGCATTGACTGGTATAGTTGAGGGGGAGAAAAGAAGAAGCTGAAGAAGAAGAAGAGTAGGATTAGAACCAGAGGGAGAGAGAGAACCAGGTTAGGGGTTCATGATTGGAGGCTCTAGAACCACTGAACCAAAGGGATAGGGAGAGAGAGAGAGAGAGAGAGAGAGGAATAGAACCCTATGGATCGTCTCTCACAGAGTAAAGGGGGAGGGAGTAATTCGCTGGTTTAGGGGGTAAAATTTGGGGGGAAATTTGTTGTGAAAATTTTATAGTGTTTATTTACAAAATTGCCACCGTGTTTTTATTTTTTGGATTTTATTTACAAAAATGCCACCAGATCTCATTTTTTATTGGAAAAAATTCACTAAAATGAATATACTAACGGATTTTTAATATTTCTAACGGATATATCCGTTACTAATTAGTAACGGATATATCCGTTAGAAATCTTAAAAGTTGTCTGTTAGAAATATGGCCATATGGTGTAGTGTTGCTTGCAATGGAAATTCTTTTTTTTTTTTGTTTTGTTTCTCAGCAACTATATTCACAGTTCAAATTAGGTTTGTTTGCAATGGAAATTCTGGAATTACTTGCTCTCAATTTGAAGTGATAATAAACAATCTCATGGTTCATAAAAAGCACACGATGTTAGAAAATAGCCAAGATCTGTGAAATACAAAAAATAAAAATAAAAAACAAAAACAAAAACTACAAGAATTACAAGAAAACTAGCATTACTCTTGTTATAGATGCTCACCAAAGCAAAGTCGAAGCATAACAAAATGAAGCCATTGCAATTTCCCAAATCATACACACAACACAACCAAGCCACTAACCACTGTACGCAAAGGCACAGCAAGATTCCACAAAATTATGATCCATATAAATCCAACTTTCACAAGTCTTGGTTTTCAACATTCACTTCATTTCTTTGATTTCTATACACAAATACAACAAACCACATTACATGGGGGACAAAAAAAAAAAAGGCAAATTGTGGCACATGAGTAGAGCATTTAACAAGCTCACAAACCTCAATCTCATCAAGCTTGAGTAACATAAATAGCATGAGGGACTTTCTCATCATCTAAAGACAAGCTCACATACTCTCTAGCAAACTCCTCTGCAATTTCCAAAGCCAATTCACCATGTACAGCCTTACAATACATATACAAAACTGTAATTGTAGCCAAATTATGAAGCATAAATAGAGTCACAAAGCTCGAACCCAGCATGATTTTCGCTGCAAATGGAGAGAGAGAGAGAGAGAGAGAGAGAGAGAGAGAGATTTCAAACATGTTTGATTTCGCCCAAATCGCAGTTGATGAGGAGACTGAGGTTCTGTGAAGTTCTTGAGGAGAGAGTGTTATGCATTTTGGGTTTTTTTAATTAAACCCAATTGAGTTTCATCCGCCCAAATAAGGTTTGGGTGTAAAAGTGTGGGACTCAAATTCACAAATAAGGCTTGCATTTGGGTTTTTTTTTCCCTTTTGCCACCCAAATTCACAAACCAAATAGAGACTCAAAAAGTAGAGCACCGGAATAGTCTGTCTGATGGAATCTTTGCAAAAATAGCAGGCACACAAACACATTTCTTCCATTTAGTTATTTAGATCTAAACAAAAAGCTAGACATCCAACCTCCACAGTAAAGCGTAAAGCCCATTTCACAAAACAAATTTTTTTCAAGTACTCCTCTCCAAGCAATAGAAACCACAAATGATCCAAAAATAGTGAAATAAATTAATTGGATGATTTTATATTATCAAACCAATAGCCAACCCACTATAAAGTGCAAGGAGTGTAATAGAGAGAGAGAGAGAGGTTCGAACCTTTGGCACCAAATCGCAGCACTTCGGCCCCAAATTGCAGCCCTAAGCAAGAAAAGGTTCGCAGCCCTAAGCACTTGGAAAGCCCCAAATCGCAGCACTTCACAACAATAGGTTCGATCGAGAGAGAGAGAGAGAGAGAGAGAGAGAGAGAGAGAGAGAGAGAGATTGATCTCTTACCTGTTGGTTTCTCCAGCTTATCGCAGCAATGGTGGTCTCTCACTCACACACACAATGAGTTTGTGTTGGTCTGTGAAGTTGAGGAGAGAGAAAGGAATGGGGCAGCTTTGATTTGGGTTTTTTAAATCATGGGAGTTGGTGGAAAGAAGACCTCCTAAAAAAAGATGTGTCTATCTCTCTCATGTGTCACTGTCCAATGATATTACAAGAGAGAGATACACACATTTTTAAGAAGATTATGTGAAAGTTGTATAAAAGTTGTGTTTCAAAAATTGCTCAAAAAAATTTAGATTCAATCGCGTGGGATCCCCATTATTTCGGTACTGATCTTCGGTGCATTTCCGTTACCATAGCATTATTGATTAGGGTAATACTTGGGACACACCCAAAGATACAACTTTTAAGACACAACTCAAGAGATGTGTCTATCTCTCTCCTGTGTCATTGTGGGATCCAGTGACATCACATGAGAGATATAGACACATCTTTTGAGTTGTGTCTCAAAAGTTGTGTCTTTAGGTGTGTCCCAATCTTTACTCTATTGATTATGTAATAGTTCAACCCTTTGAGAAATTGAATGAATTCACCTTTTACAGCCTTAAACCCATATTCAAATTACAATAATGGCAGTCGAATTAGACAATTTGTAACAAATTTAATATTATTAATATGGAGTAAAACTTTAACTATTTAATTTACATATGCATGGGTGTATATATATATGTATTTTTTTTTCACATAATCACAGAGTGAAACTTTACAACTAATGAACATGTACTTCAGGCACGCACAAGTAGACTTGAAAGACCTGTCCTTAGCATTAATTTTTGAGTAATGATATTGTGAGAAGTTTTTCACATGAGAAGGCGGATTTTTTAACCATTGGATAAGCATCTAGTCTTAAGATTCCCAAGAATCTGGAGAAAATCTTAAGACTAGATGCTCACAGGGCCGGCCCTGAGGTTTTGGGGGTCCAAGGCAAACTCTAAAAAGGGGCCCCTATACTTTATGGGGGTTTGGGGGCAGTGCCCCCGAAGCGATTTTTTTTTGGCCTACTCGTACATAATTATGTGTAAAATTAATTTTAGGTATTTTTTTAACATTGAACGAGCAAGCACGTCAAACATTCCACAAGCAGAGGAAGCATGGAGACATGGCCAACATTTAAATCCTAGACACCAACAAAGTGGTGTGGACAAATCAAAACAGAAATTCCATCAAATAAGAAAACCCTAAAAAATTGAGACCTCTACTGTCAGAAAACACATAGCAGAACCTTGAAGCCCCATAGAAATAAAAAAATTAGAACCAATAATTTGAAACCCCAAACAGAACCTAGCCCACATAGGGTTTTTTTTTTTTGGAAGATTGAATTATGTGCATGATTTGTAGAGTTAAATCATATGTGGGCTAGGGTCGGGGGAAGTTTATTTTAAGGGCTTTTTTCATTTGGGCTGAGACTTTGGGCCAAATTATTATTAGTAGTAGTGTATTTTGGAAATGGGTTTTGGGGGCCCTTAATTTGGTAATAGATTTGGGGGCCCTAGGCAATGGCCTATATGGCCTATGCCCAAGGCCGGGCCTAGATGCTCATCCCACGATTATTGCTCGTCTTCTCATGTGAGAAACTTCTCACAATAACATTTCCCTTAATTTTATAGTACTTCTTCTTCTTCTCGGAAGCAATAGGGAATTGCAATGTACACCCGTGTATTTGCTATGTACACCCAAATTCCTTTATTCTACTCATTTTTCTTCCAAAAGTTCTCACTTTTATAAAGTTGAGCGGTGTACATAGCAAATTTAACTGTGTACATAGCAATTTCCAAACAATATTGTCTTCTTCTCTGGAAAAAGTGCAACTCCTTAGGTATCTCTGCCTTGAAGCATAGCCCTCGTGGCAACTTGTGGGCCCAGATCTTGAAAGACTAGAAATAGGATGATAAAACGATGACGTATTGTTAGTAGCATTCATCAATATCTCTGTATCTAGTTTGTTCATGCTTATTAGCATCCTCGAGAACTCCTTATTTGATTGTGGCCATTGATAAAGCCTCCCAAAGCTTACTTTTCCTGTAGTTTTGGAATCTAAGCTCCCGTCAATAAAACAAGAGTTCATCATCATCTTCTTCTGATTTTTTTCTCTTTCGTTCTCTAAACTCTCTCACTCTCTCTCTCTCTCAATATATACATGTGTGTTATATATATATAAAATATATATTTCACATAACCAAAACCTTAACGGAATGGTATTCTTAGAATTGACCAGACTGCCCTTATCCGATAAACATTGAAACAATAAGATTAATATATACTAGCGTAAGAATCAGCTATGAAATTACTGATCTTACCAGATAAAATTCAGAATTAAAACAATTGCAGAGTTTAGAAGAAGAAGAAGAACAGAAAAGATGAAGATTACAGAGGAGAAGTCAAGAACTAGAGAAAGAAAGAAATTATCCCGAGAGAGAATTAGAAAATCAATCTTATTCATTTCATAACCCCATTTGGCCACTTGCTTTACATCTTATATTCAGTTTCAGCTCTTCTTAGCAACTACTTAACAGATTAACTAACAATCGTCCAATGAGAATGCGACAGCTGTATAGTTCATTTATAACAACACGACCCTAAAACGACACCGTTCTGCTATATATGTCAAGGACTACTAAAACGACACCGTCTTACTAATACAACTCAATTTGATTTACACAGTAACGGCTATACTAGATCTAATGGTTTACAATCAGTTGGAATTGATCTATCGGCTACCATTTCATCTTCTACTCTGTTCATGACAATACCCCCTCTTTTACACAATCCTTGTCCTCAAGGATTGAAGAATTCTGGAAAGTGGCTGTTGATTACGGTCCAATCCTCCCAAGTTGCATCATCCATTGGCATGTTGGGCCACTGAATGAGCACCTAGGTCACTGCTTGATTATTCCGAGGGACCATTCGTCTATCCAGGACTGCTATTGGTTCTGTGTACAATTGACCTTCGGGGTTAACAAGGGGTAGCTGAGTTACCACTTGCACATCTTTGCCCAATTTCTTCTTTAACAATGACACATGAAAAACTGGATGAATGCAGGCTTCTGGTGGCAGGGACAATTGATAAGCTACAGACCCTATCTTTGCTAATACTGGAAAGGGTCCATAATACTTAGGGGCAAGTTTCTGGTTACGCCTCACAGTTATAGAGGATTGACGGTAAGGTTGCAGTCTTAAGTAAACCCAATCTCTTACTGCAAATTGTCTCTCTGTCCAGTGCTGATCAGAAAAAAAAAAACTTCATTCGGGACTGTGCTTGAATGAGATTGTCCTGCAACAATTGGGCCATTTGGGATCTTGCCTTGAGAAACAGATCTATTTCCTCAATTGGAGACTTAGGGCTCTGATGTATAGCAAACTGAGGTGGTGGGTAACCATAGAGAGCTTCGAAGGGGGAGATTTTAAGACTAGTGTGATGATGGGTGTTGTACCACCACTCAGCAAGTGCTAACCAATGGTGCCACTACTTTGGTTTGTCCAAACTCATAGCTCTCAGGTAATTTTCTAAACACTGGTTTAATTTCTTTGTTTGCTCATCTGATTGCGGATGATAAGCTGTAGAAAACAATAGTTTGGTGCCCACTAACTTGAATAGACTGTGCCAAAATGTACTGAGGAATAATTTGTCTCTGTCTGAAACAATAGTAGAGGGTAACCCATGCAATTTGTGGATATTTTCAAAGAAAACTAATGCTAGCTGTGAAGCTGTAAAGGGATGGGTTAGGGAGATGAAATGAGCATACTTTATAAGCCTATCCACAATGACCCATATAGTGTCTTTACCTTCTGATTTGGGTAGACCTTGAATAAAGTCCATGGATATATCATTCCAAGGTTGAGTAGGAATGGGCAGGGGCTGTAGCAAACATGGATAGGCTATAGTTTCTGACTTTGTCCTCTGGCAAGTATCATAAGTGGCAACCCAATTCTTAACATCCATCTTTAAACCTGGCCAATAAAAATAGTTGCTCACTCTCTTGTAAGTCCCCAATTGTCTAGAATGTCCCCCAATGCCAAAATTATGCACCTCCTGCAATATTTGTTGTTTGAGTCCTCCTTGAGATCCCACATATAGCTTGCCCTGGTATCTTAGGAGATCATTAATAAAAGTATAATCCTGTAGGCTCTGAGGGTTCAACATAAGCTGAGAGATAATATCCTACACCACTGTATCTCCTTGGTAGGTACTGATTAGATCCTTGTGCCATATAGGCCGCATACTTGAAATTGCTTGAAGATGTCCTTTTTCTGATTGATCCTCCTTGTCATGTCTTCTTGAAAGAGCATCAGCCACTATATTTTCTACCCCCTTCTTGTACTGAATTTCATAATCCAATCCCAGAAGCTTAGTCGCCCACTTTTGTTGTAGTACACTTGTGATTCTTTGTTCCAGCAAATATTTGAGGCTTTGGTGATCTGTTTTGATGATAAACTTCTGCCCTTCTATATAAGACCTCCATCTGTGCACAGCTTGGACAATAGCCATTAATTCCTTCTCATAGATTGATAAACCAAGGTGCCTTGGGGTCAAGGCCTTGCTATAATAAGCCAATGGTTTATGCTGCTGAAGTAACACTGCCCCAATCCCATTATAACAAGCATCAGATTCTATCACAAAGGGAAGGGAAAAATTAGGTAAAGCAAGTACTGGAGTTTCTGACATTGCTATTTTAAGGCTAGTAAAAGTCTTCTCAGCTTCTTCTGTCCACAGGAATTTTCCCTTTTGCAGTAGCTCTGTTAATGGTTTGCTGATCATTCCATATCCCCTAACAAACTTTCTATAATATCCAGTAAGTCCCAAAAATCCTCTTAATGCCTTCACTGATTTTGGACTTGGCCATTCTAGCATGCACTTCACTTTATTTGGATCTGCTGCCACTCCCTTTTCACTGATTACATGACCCAAGTATTCAATACTATTCAAGGAAAAAGCACATTTGGATCTTTTGGCATAAAGCTGGTGGTCTAACAAAAGTTGGAGTGTTGTCTTCAAATGGTTAACATGTTCTTCATATGTAATACCTGTATTTTTCTTTTATATTTAATTTTTAATTTTGGACTGTAATTATAAACTGTAGCTTCTAATTTTAGTGTCGTTGACTTTATCAAAGTTACAGTTTAGTTTTTATATCAACACGTTTTAATTTAGACCTGGACTGTATTTAGATCCAGACTGGAATTTACACGCGAACCCGTAAAAATACCTGTGTTTGCACGAAATTCTATGCACGCGCGCTTAACAAGACAAGTTGCATCAATCACATCGGTCACATCACCTAGTCATATCCTCCAAAATTTGGAAAGCAAGCAACCACACATGCCTCCCTTACACCCCCCAACCACTTTCACCAACTCAACCTCCATACCCCCTACCAAATTTCACATGTGTGTATAGTGTGATGTTGTGTGTGCTGATAGAATAGAGTGAGTGTGTAGTGTGGTTGGCGTGAGTGATAAGGTGGTAAGGTGTGTGGCGTGTGGCAGTGGTAGTGAGGGTAGGGTGCAATGTATGGGTATGTCATATGTGTGTAGTGGAGTGGCAGTGTAGTGTGTGAGTGAGTGACTGTGAGTATGTGGTGTGTCCCTGTGTGCAGTGTGTAGTATATAACGTGCGTGAGTGGTAGTGTGATCATGAGGGAGTGAGTAGTGTGTAGGGTGTAGTGTGTAATGAGTGGTGTCATGTACATGTGTGTGAGTATGTGTTGTGTGTATGTGTACGTGTGCGGCATGGTCATGGCAGTGGTGTTGTATAGTGTTGTTTGTGGCAATGAGTTGCCTTGTGTGTTGAGTTTATGTGTGTGTATAATATATATATATATATACACTAAGAAACTAACTTACACCCCTCTCTCTATAAATGCATAGACTTTCCCCTCCCTTCACTTAATTATTCAACCCAAAAAAATAAGAGAGTTGGCCGAGAGTGAGAGAAGAAGAGGAAAGAAAGCCTAGCTCACCCCCGAGCTACACTGCTACCCCGACCCTACGGTGAGTTCCTAACTCACTCGGTATACAAGATTTATGCCTATATTATCTTCATTTTATTATTATATCTAGGAAATATTGTGCTTAACATGTGGTGTCCCTAACCTAGGCCCGTATTATTAGTCTATTTTTATTATTATTATCTTGTTAGTAAATTCTGATTGATACCATGCTTAAACAAGTGGTACCGGACTAATGCCCGTGTTATGTGTTCCATTATTGTTATTATTATTATTATTATTATTATTATTATTATCATAGCCCAGTAAATCTCATGTTTAACATATGTACCCCGAAGATTTATGTCCATCTCGTTATTCTATGAATAACATTATTATTATTATTATTATTATTAGTAGTAGTAGTAGTAGTAGTAGTAGTATTATTCCGGTTAGAACACATGCTTAATATATTATACTAATTTAATGACCGTATTATATCGCCACTACTAGTAGTAGTAGTAGTATTATTATTATTATTATTATTATTATTATTATTATTATTATTATCCTTATTATTATTATCATGATCCAATAAACCTCATACTTCAATAGGTTGTACCCCAAACATATTAATGTCTGCTTTATTATTACTCTGTTAATTATTTATATTATTATTATTATTATTATCATTTATTCCAAGTTTAGCCTTATGTTAATATTAATATGTTAAACCCCGAACATATTAATGTCTGTATTATTATCCCGTTAATAATGTTATTATTATTATTAATATCATTTATAGATTTAACCTTACACTAATATGTTGTCCCCCGAGCATAGTATTATGTTATTATTATTATTATTATTATTATTATTATTATTATTATTAGTCCGGTAAATACCATGTTTTAACATGTAGTACTACAAGCTTAGAGCCCGTACTATATTTCAAGAATAGTACATGTTTGAGTAACTTGTACCTCGTGCATGTCACATGATACACCTCACGTAGGAGTCGGTGTCGTAACGTCAAGTCGACGTGTACGGGTATAAAGTCGGACGGTCGTGGAGACCAAGTCCATATGCATTTGAAAATATGTGTAGTCGACCGCGGAGGTCCGAAGGTTGATATGTAGTGAGTCGGTATTACCAAATGGAATTACAGGGTCGCATGTCGGCGAAAATTGCTACTATGGCCACGGAGAGGCAAACACGATAGCAAAATAACCATGTTGATAAGAACAAATCGAGAAATGAATAAACACGGTTAGCCTGTATGGCGAGATTACTGCTGCGGTCGCGACGACCAACGATAGTAAAGTAACCGTTTCGCAAATCGGCGACGATATTCATAAGACAAGGTCCCGGGGACCTAGAGTACTTGGTTAGCTTGTAAAGCAAGATTACTACTTTGGCCACGGAGAGGCAAACAACGATAGTAAAGTAACCATAGCTCGACCCATTGGGCGAGTCACTCTAAGCCGACGGCGTTACACTAATAATGTAACAAGGTCAAGTGAGTCGGATGCTAAGTCAAGTGAAGTCGAATATATCGATGATGCATAGTTCACGCACGGTCTCATTATAATTCATTCAACAGTCATGACTATTCACTATGTACTTTCGGATACGTGTTTTATATTAGGAGTGTTTAGTTAGGACGCTCACTTAGCTTTTATTAAAGCTAACTGCATACTACGCCCTGGACATTCCCACGTCCAGGCTTCACAGGATATGACTACCCGAAGGAGCACTATTCAGAAGGAGCCTATGAAGAGGAAGCCTTCGAAAGGGAAGCCTACAACGATGAAGGGTACGGCTACGCCAGTTAGAGGCCCGACTTCAAGGAAGAAGACTTAGTTGTCCTTTATAGATTTTTGTCCAGTTATACTAAGTTGTATATTGGCGTCACACGCCTTCCCTTAACGACCTGACACTTTCTTTTGTCCTTACATGTAAAGATGTAAACGGCGTCCAACGCCTAATCTCTTTTGTTATTTTATCTTTTGAAACCACAAACTCTGATGTAATAATTAGTAACCTTTTAATGTATATATTTAGTTTATGCTTCCGCTTAAGTCATTCTTTTGCTATCTAGTGTGTTGTGGACAATTAGTTAATGTAACTAGTCATAGCTTATGGACCCAGAAAGGAAAATTTTAATTTCCTCCTAATTTCTGCTACTCCAGGGCGTGACATCATAACTTTTGCTATAAACCAATATATCATCAAAAAATACAAGGATAAACTGTCTGAGATGGGATTTAAAAACACAGTTCACGAGGGATTGGAATGTAGCATGGGCATTAGTTAAGCCAAATGGCATGACTTTGAACTCATAATGACCCTCATGAGTCTTGAAAGCAGTTTTGGGAATATCTTCTTGTTGTACTCTAACTTGGCGGTAACCAGATCTAAGGTCCAATTTAGAGAACCAACAAGCTCCACCCAATTCATCAAGTAATTCATCAATAACTGGAATAGGGAACTTATCTTTTACTGTGATGTTGTTGATTTATCTATAATCAATGCAAAGCCTCCAAGAATTGTCCTTCTTCTTGACTAAAAGGATTGGGGAAGCAAAGGGGCTATTGCTGGGATAAATAACTCCTGATTATAGCACTTCCTTGACTTGCTTTTCAATCTCTGCCTTCTGAAAGTGGGGGTATCTATAAGGTCTGGCAGTGATGGGTGGTTGTCCCTCTATTAAAGGAATATGATGATCACACATCTTTTGGGTGGTAGGCCTTTTGGTTCTAAAAAAACTTCTGAGAATTGCAGCAACAATCGATCAATGGCTCATGGAATTTTTTTCTTCTGGGGAACTTTCAGTAGTGATAGAGTATAATTGGTAAGCTACCAATCTCTCATTTCTGTTACAAAGCTTCTTCATAATGTCTCCTTGAATTATCTTCATAGTTGCAGCTTCTGTGTGACCTCTCAAAATGATATCTTCCCCATTCTTCTTCAACTTAAGAAGCATTTCATCAAAATCAAACATAATAGGACCATTGTCCTTCATCCATTGGACTCCCAGCACCATGTCACAGCCTCCTAAAGGAAGCAATCTCACCTCTGTTTGGAACTTGTGGCCTTGAATCTCCCATTCAAACTGAGAGCATTTTGCAGAGCTAACCATATTATCCCCATTAGCCACTGTGACTTTTAAATGGTAGTTGGTTGAATCAGGCACCCTATCCTCTTGGCAGTACTAGGGTCCAAAAAATTATGTGTGCTCCCTGAGTCCATCAGAATTATCAATGAATTTTTCTTCACTAATCCTTTGAGTCTTAATGTTTCATGATTAGCTTCTCCAGAAAGGGCATTAAAAGAGATAGTCATCTCTCCTTCAGTCTTTCCAGCATTAATTTCAACTTGATCCAATTGCTCATTAACTTCTTCTGACCCTTCTTCTGTACCAGAAATCATAAAAAGCTGCCTCTTCTTACACAGGCCTTTATGGAACACTTCATCACAATAATAGCACAAATTCTTTTCTCTTCTCAACTGCATTTCCTCTGGGGAGATTTTCTTTATGGATTGAAAGGGTAAGGTTCTATTGGGTTTAGAATTTTGGAATGGTTGGGGGTGGTTGTGAAACATACTGATAGGGTTAGTTTTAGATGGGGCGGAATAATTGGTTGTGGGTTTGATTGGGTTGGAAAAAGAACGGTTTTGGGTGAAATTGGGTTTATTGATGGGGTTTGTTTTTTTGGGTTTGATGATATGGTTTTCTTAGTTGCTTCCAAATGGTTTTCTTGTAGCCTGGCCAAGGTGATTGCATGAGCAAGAGAATTGGGATTAAACATCTTCACCAAATTTCCAATTTCATCCTTCAATCCACTAATAAAGCAAGACACAAAATAATCTTCTACTAGCCCTCTGTTCTTGGCCATGATCAGTGGTTTGAGTTCTTCAAACTTAGATTCATACTTCTCTACTAAACCATTTTGCACCAATTTCTTGAACTGTCCTACTATGTCTTCATACCCCATAATAGAGAATCTATCTGAGATATCTCTTGCAAATATCTCCCATGGAACCCTTGTTGAATCATCATAGTGGGATTGGAACCATTGATCTACCTTGGATTCGAGATATATGGAAGCAAATGCTACCCTATATACTTCAGGGATTGGGTTGAATTGGAAAAACCTTATACACCTCTTTAACCACCCTCTTACATCAGAGCCTCCAAATTTGGGAAAATCAATTCTTGGAAATTGAAAATGTAGTTGATGTTCATTGTGCATACCTCTATTCCATTGGGGTAAGAACCCATTTCCATCATCTAGATTTCTGGCAATTCGTGGGCTGAATCTCTCCACTCTAGCTGAAGAATTGTTGCCCATGGTTGTATCTGGAGGGGGCGGAAGCTCAGTTTGATCTTTTCCCTTATTTGAGGAGATGCGATTAATGTTGCTCATCAATGCTTCGAACCTTGCTTCATTTCTTGCTTCCAAGTTTAAAAATCTCACTTCAGTCCTTGATTCAATTCCTGAGATCTTACTGTACACGTCCACCATTTGTGATTGCAGAGCAGCTATATCATGTTGTTGTTGATCTGCAATATTGATAGTCTCTTCGTCTCTGATTTCTTGATTATTACTCATGGTTGTTCGCACAAATTTTACCATTTAATGTCTTGAATTTAGGAAGAATAGCTTTGATACCAATTGTAAGAATCAGCTATGAAATTACTGATCTTATCAGATAAAATTCAGAATTAAAACAATTGCAGAGTTTAAAAGAAGAAAAAGAATAGAGAAGATGAAGATTACAGAGGAGAAGTCAAGAACTAGAGAGAGAAAGAGAAAGAAAGAAATTATCCGGAGAGAGAATTAGAAAATCAATCTTATTCATTTCATAACCCCATTTGGCCACTTGCTTTACATCTTATATTCAGTTTCAGCTCTTCTTAGCAACTACTTAACAGATTAACTAACAATCGTCCAATGAGAATGCGACAGCTGTCCCGTTCATTTATAACAACACGACCCTAAAACGACACCGTTCTGCTATATATGTCAAGGACTACTAAAACGACACCGTCTTACTAATACAACTCAATTTGATTTACACAGCAACGGTTATACTAGATCTAATGGTTTACAATCAGTTGGAATTGATCTATCGGCTACCATTTCATCTTCTACTCTGTTCATGACAACTAGCTACCTTATCCTTAATTAAGGGACCCTTATTGAAATATTTCATTGGCTTAAAAAATTAGAGGACTCTAAATTGGGACATGAAGGGAGTAAAAAATATGAAACTAATACATCAAATAATTAAAAGGGCTTTCATAATAATAATAATACATTCTACTAAAAAAAAAAAAAAAGCTCGCTTAAGAATTAAGTCACAGTGTGTAAAGAAGAAAATTCTAATTGCATGGGCAATTAAGTCACAGTGGTCCATATTTTGGGCCTTTAAACGATCATTGCATGGGCTCCGAAATTAACAGACAGGCCCAAAAAATTGTGAACTCGGCTGTCCACTGTGGACCATGAAAACCTGAATTAAATTCGCATTGAATAACTCAACTGTCCAATGTGGACCATGAAAACCGGAATTAAATTCTCATTGAATTAGCCTCTATCCAGTGGGGTTGCTTGGCCGCATGTTTGTTCTTCGGTTAAAATGAGTGGCTCTTGTTGAACTTTGTTGTGGAGCTTTGCAGGGGCGGACCCATAGAGAGACTAGGAGGGGCCATGGCCCCTGCAATATTTTTGAAAATTTTGGTGGTTTATGTAGAATTTTGAATATTTGATAATATTTTACATAGTGGCTCCCCCAAATTTGTAACTTTACATGTGTAGGTTCTTAACACATAGTGTCCACTTGACTTTCATTATGTTGAAATGGTAATGTGTTAGGAATCACATTTGGGGATAAAAAAATTTGGAAATAATAACATTGCAAGATTAATAACAATATTCACTAGTGTGAGCATATGACATTAAAAGTCTCTATTAATAGTGAAGGGGAAGGGGAAGGGGAAGAGTAATATCCCATTATTCAACTCAGGAGATAAATAATGCCTAAATCCAATTTGCCACAACTACTCGTTCGACTATCTACCTCACTTAAAAATAAAAAATATGTATAAATGACAAAAAAAAAAAAAAAATTTAAAAATCCTAGGTCCGCCACTGGAGCTTTGGAGTCAGGTTGGGATAGGGGTGTGTGTGTATGTGGTGCGTGTGTCCAGTCATAATACAAGTATAAAAAAAAAATTTAAAAATTAAAAAATATATAGTAGCAAATCTCAAGTCATACTCTTCTTCTTGTGACTAACCAATTATGTAGAAATATTAAATTTAATAAAGTTTTGGACTTTCATATTTTTAATTTTCAATCGACAGTCTTGTGTGGCTTTAGAATTGGATGTAAGATTACGCTGAAGTGAATTTTCATGAGACAAAGGGTATGTTTGATAACCCAATTAAGTGATGAAAATGAAAAGATTCAGCACTTATTCTTTTTCAGTGCGTTTGATAACATACCACTTAATTGAAAAAGCAGCCAAAAAACCACTGAAAACTTTAAGTGAAAATTTTCTACTGAAAATAATCACTGAATGCATTCTATTTCAATAGTTGAAGCACTGTTTTCAGTATTACAAATTCAATCACTTAAAATTTTCAGTACTTAAAATTCAGCACTTAATTTTCAGCGCTTAATTTTCAGTTTTATCAAACACACCCAAAGTTTACATTAAAATAAATAAATAAATGAAACACAGCTAGCTAGGCATTTAGCACGTCGTTTGAGCTACGCTACAAATGGTGACATATATATATATATATATATATATACACGCGTTGGATTACCGTTGATTTAAAAATTAAAATCATTATTTTTTGGATCCAATCATATATATCAACCATGTCTTCTTATACTACATTTTTAATATGGAACTACTCATCATTTCACATAATCTCAACACCTACTTGTTTAATATATATATATGTATAACAAAGATTCTCTAAAGAGGACCACCTCTCTGTATTAAAGAGAGGACCTCTGTTTTGGCCGTTGGATTGTGTTTAAAAACTGTGAAATGACAAAACTGTCATCAATGAAAACACGATCCGACGGTCAAAACAGAGGTCCTCTCTTTAATAAAGAAAGGTGGTCCTCTTTATAGCCTGACTGTATATATAAATATATATGTATATGTACACTAAATTCTACAAATAACTGTCACGAATTTCTAACTAGTAATGTGATTTTTTTTGTTTAAATGGACCCATCCAAAGTTATACCCTAGGAAATTGAGGGTTGATTTTTTTTTTTTTATAAGAAATACAGCTTAGTACAAAATAATCTAAATAATAGACAAATATGGTTGACTAATTGAGTCTTTTTTTTCCCATCAATATAATTGAGGCTTACGTATATAATAGTTTAATCTTCTTGTAATGATGGATCATTACTTTTCGAAACGTTTTAATTTGGCTATAAAAAAGTGTTAGGTAAAATGTTAGGTGTTCATATCAGAATGGAATTTGGTGGGGTTCATTGCATAGCTCAGCTAATTGGGTAGTTACATCATAAGAATGGCCTAGAAACACATAGTTTATTATGTTTTATTAATTTGGTCTATTTGTTTTTGCATATCTCAGCTCATTACTTGGTTACATTATGAGACATTGAGAATGGCCTAGAAACACCATGGTTTGTCATGTTTTATTAACTTGGTCTATTTGCTTGTAGATTCCCAAAGGTCCAAACTTTAGTTTTTGGGACTAAAATAAGTGTTTGCAAGCCAATATACAACTCCCAACCTTTTATAGTATATATATATACACACCCATATATACATGTATACACATATGTGTATCTAATTCACACACATAGGCAAGTAATACATTACTATCGAGCAGGGGCGGAGGTAAGAGTAGGCTTGGTCGGGCTACAGTCTCTTTCAAAATTTTGAAATTTTTTTAGTGCATGTGATGTTTTAACTCAAATGTAATCTAGTCCATTCCAAAATTTAAAATTTTGTTTAATACATGTGATATTTTGGCTCAAATGTTGTCTATCTCACTCACCCCAATTAAGTGTTCCAAACTCAATTGGACATGATACTTTATTGATAAATAGAGCCCCAAATGTATAAATATTACCCCAAAAAATAATACTCCATCCGTCCCATTTCATGCGTCCATCTTTCCTTTTTTGAGATGTCCCAAAATTGTTGTCCACTTTCCTAAATTAGTATGTAAATTTTACTTAGTTTCCAAAACTACCCTTCCTTACAATCAACACCAAAATAAAACAAAAAAAGAAAGTGCAATGATTATGGGCAATTGTGGAAAGAATGTGTAGATTCTTTTTATCCCCTTAAATGGTTGGATTCCCCAAGATGGACACATAAAATGAGACGGAGGGAGTATTGTTCTTAAATAAACCCAAATTGACACCATATTTCATTACTAAATATGTATAACTAAACCCCATAAATAAATAAATATATGAATAAATTGGGGGCACTGCCCCTAAACCCCCGTGTAACTTTCTCAACCCCCTAAAAAAAATTCTGACTCCACCCTTGCGATCGAGCTGTTTGGACCGCGAAAATCAATAATGAAAATAAGTATCCAAATGTAACGACCCTGGTGCTGTGTGCTGTAGAAAGGGTTCGTCCCACATTGCCTGGGGAAGGAAGGGTAATGTGCTATATATGGATGGCCATAGTGGAAACTAGTAAGACACGTTTTGGGCAGGCTTGTGGGCCTGTGACAGAAAAAATCCGTGCGAGTTGAACCCACAACGAACAATATCTTACTAGGAGAGACTTGGGTCGTGACACCAAATACTTAAATGTGTTATTAGGGTTTTGAATTGTCATCGGAATTCTACTATTATTGCTAATTTAAAACCGACTTTATATTATATTAAAATTACATATTGCACACACACATAAGGCAATAATAAACTACTAATATTCTATCCATCAAGTCGTTTGATTTATGAAAATGGGTATTCAGTCAGAGTAATGTTATACTCTTTAAATTTTAATCTTAAATATCAATCATAAATGATGTGACAGTAGACTCCTTATATTTAAATTTAATGATATTAAAGTGGTAGTCCTACTGTTATTGCTAGAATCTAATCCAAATTTAGAGGACCACTGCCTACTACACCAACCGAATTATCATCATTATTTTCGCATAATTTTGTCACTACTTAAACCGTGACATGCTAATATGTTACTCATGTTTCGATTCATCCATACAATTCTACAAATACTGTTTGGCTATTTTCTGTAACGACAAGAAATTCTACCCACAATATTTTACTTAAAATAAAAAATAAAATCCAATGTGGGAATGTAATCATATGTATTGCATTATATGATTTTGACCATACCTAGACATGTGCATCTGTTTTAGTAGTATCCAATCTCGATAGAAATGACTTATTCAACATATATCATGAAATTAAGATAATTGCCATTACTGGAATTTTGTATTGGTCCTGTAGGCAACAAGAAAGTTTTCTTAAAATAGATACGAATGTAACCTTGATTACAGTCATATACAAATGGGAATGGGAATGGAATTGGGATTGGTATATCACATTTTTAGGGAGTGATGCTGCTTTTGAAACGGAAGTAACTTCTTTTTTTGTTGTGGATTTATCATTAATAGTGATATTACACTTTAAATATTGAGGGGAAATAAACAAAAGTGATAGAGATGGAGGTAAAAACACGTTAGAGTGATAGTTATGTGCCGTAGAAGTTGTGGAGTACGATCGAGGTTCTTTCAACTCATTACTCTTGTTCTCATAGGCAAACTACCATCTCTAACTTAAAACTGAAATAAGTAACGCTTGCTTTTTAGAAAAAAAGTAAAACTTGTGATAGCCGGAATGGATCTTTAAAATAAGTTGAACTTGAAATTAAGGATATGTATTGTAGTTGTATTATAGATAGGTGAAAATGAATTATGATAATGTCATTCCAAACACACCCTAAGACTCGGTTTGGTAATTTGGATTGTGATTTTTTAAGGTGGTGTATGTGCTTAAACTTATCAGCACTATGAACATATTTGTTATCAAAATGATTTTGGAGCACCACTGTAGCTAATGTCAAGCCCCCACAATGTTCAACCATCTTTCTCCCTAATTCCTCCATGCTTTTCTTATCTGCGGAATCTGCATAACACACGACATGAGGAAAAAAAAATTAAAGAGAACAAAGATATGAATTTGTTAACTATGTGGTATCCGATCACGATATATGATCCTTTTTAATAAAAATTTGAAAGCAAAAAACAAATAAATAACACATAAGTAAATAATATATTTGAGAAGAATTAAATTTAACAAATAATTGGAAAAAAAAGAAAAAGAAAATGAAAGAGTAATATTATGTTTTCTAAATTTCTATCCCAAAAATATTTTTTAAATGATGTGGCAGTGAGACTACGTAAATAACTTTTAATCAAAATTTAACTGGTCCCACTATAATAAACATGACCCCACTGCCACATCATTTGAGAAGCACTTTTGTGAAGAAAAAAAAAATAGGAAAAACATAGCATTGCTCACAAAGGAAAATCTATTGGCTACATTTTGGACTAGGAAACAATATATACTAGTGATGTCAGATCAATAAAATGACAAGGTTTAGATGGTTACATGAGCACAATCCGACTATTAAAATAGAACAATATTTATATATATATAAAAAAAAAAAAATAGAACAAACAAAATTAAACCAAGTGGCTTTGTCTCTTGTCAAAATCCAGCCGTACCACTAAAATTTACCCCAAAATCCAAACAAATCAAGTGATTAATGAAAGATTAAACTTACTTTTTAATGACTTTAATTTTTCTTCTTTTATTTCACACAGTGCAAACAAATACAGCGAAAAAAAAGTCAACCTGTCATGTAAAGGTACTGGGTATATTTTTATTAGAAATTTGGTAAAAAGTTCCACCCGTTAGTTTGAGATTAGCTCGTTTATTATCGAGTCCAGTCGAGACAAGTCGTTATCAGGCTGAGTTGTGAGTCTTTGTTGAGCGGTTCAACTCATGTATACCCCAAGTAGCAAGTTTAAGTTGCGAATGACCAAAATCCACGAACTAAACTCAATGTTTGACAATTGGCATATATACACACACATATATATATATATACAGTCAGGCTCTAAAGAGGGCGTCCTCTCTTTATTAAAGAGAGGACCTTTCTTTTGGCCGTCGGATCGTATTTTCATTAATGGCAGTTTTGCTATTTCATAGTTTTTAAACACGATCTGATGGCTCAAACAGAGGTTGGACACCCTCTTTAGAAAATTTTCATATATATATATTTGGGGGTTGCTATCCTACAGCATGAATGTTGTAGGATAACATTATACACCAGTTTTTAGCGATCAACCAAAATATTGTTAGCGACCCAAAAAAACTTTTAGCGACAAATCTTTTTAAATTATTTCGTCGCTAAAGGTGAAAAATAAAAAAATTTGTCGCTAAAGGTGAAAATTTTCGTCGCTAAAAGAGTTTTCGTCACTAATAGACTGCCGTGTTGTAAGTTAGCATTCTCCTATATATTTTTACCTATAATAATTGCTTGGCACGTGAATTTATGACTATACACATTATAATATTTCAATATTCTTTTAATTTTAAATTCTTTGCATTACACATATATTAAATTTTTATAATTATCATATGTACATATAATTAAACAAACTCTTATCAAACCTATTTAATATATTTTTCACGAGCCTACTATATGAGCCATAATCGAATTGTTCGCGAGCCAAGCCCATGTGTACTCAAGCTAGACTCGTCGTTTGTTAGCGACCAAAAAAAGTTTTTAGCAACAAGTCTTTTTAAAATATTTCGTCGCAAACGTTGAAAAATAAAAAAATTTATCGCTAAACGTAAAAGTTTTCGTCGCTGAAAGAGTTTTTTTCGTCACTAAAAGAGTGGCATGTTGTAAGTTAGCATTCTCCTACATATTTTTACCTGCAATAATTGCTTGGCACATGAATTTATGACTATACACATTATAATATGTCAATATTCTTTCAATTTTAAATTATTTGCATTGTACATATATTAAATTTTTATAATTATCATATATATATATATGTATATAATTAAACAAGCTCTTATCAAACTTGTTAAAGATATTTTTCACGAGCCTACTATACGAGTCACAATCGAACTGTTCACGAGCCTTATCGAGCCAAGCCCATGTGTGCTCAAGCTAGACTTGTTTATTAAATGAGCTTTGTATTCAAGCTCGAGCTTGACTCCTTTATTATATGAGACGAGCCGAGCCAAGCCAAACTATTATCGAGCCGAGCTGCGAACGCATATTGAGCGGTTCAGCTCCTCTATACCCCTAGTAGTGATGATGCCTACTTAATTTGTATGTGACATATGCACATACACATACACACATAGACACAATATATAGATATATACGGTTTGGATCTTAAGCGGACCTTAAGAAACAGATCGACTTAAAAGACGAACCATATAAAGTGAGAATTTCTCACAAAAAAGTGAGAAATTTCAAAATGTGAGAAATTCTCACTTTTTACACAGTCCGTCCTAAGGTCCATTTCTTAAGGTCCACTTAGAGGTGTCAAACGGGGCGGCCCGCCCCGCCCCGCCCCGCCACCTTAACGAGTTGGGCGAATTTTGGCGAGTCACGGGGTGAGTCGGCAAAATAGACGGGGCGGGGCGAATTGACTCGGTAAGAGATATAGGGTGACTCGCCCCAACTCACTAATTCGTGGGTCAACGGGGCGAGGCGAGGAAGGGCGGCTAATTCACGGGTTGGTTGGCGAATTAGCTCACGAGTTAGCCCGCGAATTGCTTGCAAAAACTTATTTTTAATTTTAATAAAAAAAATTCTAAAAAAAAATTTAATAAAATACTTTATTTAAAAATAGTTTGTTGAAAAAAGTATTTGGAAACTATTTTTTTTAAAAAAAATTATTTTCTACTTAACACTTTTATAAAATTGTTTATTAATAAATAGTTTATTTGAAAACAATAAAATAAAAATGTTTTATTCACGGGTTGGTGAGGCGGGGCGATGTGGGTCTGTGAGGCGAGGCGGGTTACGAGGCGAGGCGAATTGGTGGCGAGTCAATGGATTAGACGAACTGGGTCACGGGGCGAGTTGTGGGTTTCAAAAATGGAAGTCGACTCAGACCCATACCCAATGAATTGAGTCACGAGCTGGGTTCGTCCACGGGGCGAGACGAGTTGCGACTCACCAAATGGTGAATCAGGGCGGGGCGGGCCAATTCGCCCTGTTTGAAACCCCTAGGTCCACTTAAGATCCGAACCATATACATATATGAAAAGGGATGGATCTTAGCAAAAAAAAAAATAGGGATGGAAAGAGGAAGAAATTCGGGATTGTGAAGGGTATTTTTGTCCTTTACTAATTAGTATTGGAGACATTATTCAAAGTGAAGGGTTGTTTTGGCACTAAACATTTTAAATGAAGTCAACAAAAATCTGTTAGTTAAATTAATGAAACTTTAACAGAATGGAGGTATATAATATTTGCAATCTCTAACATGGGAGGACAATATGATAACTCAAATGTGAGGAGTGATGGGTGTGATCATGTCAAACTTTAATGTAGGTATGGGCATTTACCCTTTTTATTTATCATGTATGTTTTTAATAATTCAAAATTTTAGCCATGAGATTGGAGATTGGTGGAATGAAACATCACCAGACTTAGCTACCACTATATTTAGATTGAAATTAAGGAGAGAGAGAGAGCATTACTTTGCATGAAGACGAAGGATAAGCCTACGTGTAATTCTATTCACACCCACCTATTTTACTCTCTACACCTATCTACTCTTTACACTCACCACTCTAATTTAGATTAAAATAATTTACTCTATACACACACCATTCATCTCCAAAACAACCTCAACTTTTATCTCTCTACATCCACCATATCATTCTAAGAGTAACCCTAACATTCATCTCTTTACACCAATATGCATAAATATAAATCAAAATACTAGCAACGATGATTTTTTTTTTCTTTGATTTGAACAACAAAATTATTTACATTAATTATTAAAACACCAATATGCATAAATATAAATCAAAATACTAGCAACAATGATTTTTTTTTCTTTGATTTGAACAACAAAATTATTTACATTAATTATTAAAACAGAGGAATGATGTATCACAAGACAAACCAACCTTCTCACATTAAAAAACCCTTTGATCGAAATACAGAGGGAAATGCAATACACACGACACAAATGTCAACCTAATAACATGAAAATAACATAGCAAGAAACAAAATAAAAATAATTCATTTTACTCTGTTGCACCAAAAGCTTAAAAACCAGGATGGCTGCCATGTCGTTCTAGAACCAATGGGCAAAGGATGATAAACTCTCCATCCCAATGATAGCCAAACCACATGCATCTCTATGTATATATAGATACACACATATGTATATATATGTATTGAAATCTAACACCATGTAGAGTTGATGTTGAGTTATTAAGTTTAGGATTTGTTGAGGTAGGTGAGTGTGGAGAGTAATTATTTTAGAGTTTTTAATTTGCTTGTCCTTTGTCGTTATTTAATACAAGGGTGTGATTGGAAGGTGAAAGTTTCATTAAAAGATGGGTGTAGAGAGTAATTGAGGTGGGTGCCAATAGAATTACCCTAGGCTTACCTTGGGACTATCATATTTTTAGGGTAAATTACAATAATACCCCTTGAACTATGATTATTTTTTACTAACACCCTCTAAACTTTAAAATTAAAAAGAATTTTAGTGTCAACAATGATAGTTGAGGAGTGAGTCTATTCAATTTTAAAATTTAGGGAGTGTTAATGAAAAACAGTCATAGTTTAAGAAGTGTTACTATAATTTAATCTAATTTTTATGTGAAAACTACAAAAAGCTAAGGTCGGCTGCTAATGACTTTCAATTTTTTTTTTTTTTTTTTATGGGGACTGTAATTTCAAACCCCTGTGGTGCCCCACAAATATACCCTATCATGATAGAATTCACTTTTCTTTGTGACTAACTTTGTGGTATATTTCCAATGGATATAATTTTGGTACAGTTGTTTTGGTGTGGTTCGTACTATTTTTTTTTACATGAATAATAAAAATAGTGTAAAATTATAACTTTGTCCAAACTATTTTTACTGTTCATGTGAGAGAAATCACACCAACCACACTAAAGAAACTTTACTGAAATTTTTTCCATTTCCAATCACCTTTCTTGAGAAAAAGATAGCCTATGAATAAGAAGCTAAGAACATACAACGCTTCAGTGCTCTTTCTTAGATTATGTTGATACACTACAACAAAAAACCCTTATTATGACTTTAAAAAAGAGTCATAAATGTATATTTATGACTCTTTTTTAAGCTTTTAAAATAAGTCATAACATTGCAGGCATAAATAAGTTCGAGTTTGTTAAAAAAGTCATAAATAATTATTACTTTTACAACAGTTCTAAAAAAATAGTCATAAAAAATGAGTGCTTTCAAATTATTTATGACTATTTTTTAATTGATACAGTCATAAATAATTTTCAAAAAAGTCATAAATAGCCTTTTAAAAAAGTCATAAATAATCTTTAAAAAGGTCATAAATAGCCTTTTAAAAAAGTCATAAATAATCTTCAAAAAAGTAATAAATAACCCTTTAAAAAGTCGTAAATAATCTTCAAATTAGTCATAAATAACCATTTAAAAAGTCATAAACAATCTTCAAAAAAAAGTCATAAATAACCTTTAAATAGTCATAAATAATATTTAAAATAGTCATAAACAACCTTCAAAAAGTCATAAATAATCTTTTTATAGTCATAAATAATCTTCAAAACAGTCATAAATAACATTTTAAAAATCATAAATAATGACACTATTTATGACTTTAGTAGAACTATTGCTAATTTATGACTGTTTTTTATGAAACAGTCATATATAATATAAAACACATTTAAAGAAAAAAAATATTTTGTTGATAATCCAACAATCAAGATTACACAATTCAAATACATCATCAAAACATGTACAAGAACCATATTCAGATATTATCTTCCTTCCAACCAAAATTTTTCAATAATCAATCTAATATTCAGTTATGTACAAGAAAAATGTAACAGTAACCACTAAGTATGTATTAAACCAACAAACCAATAATGTATATGTAACATTGTTAAAAAAAATATAAATAAATAAATAAATAAAAACAAGATCAGTGTCTATTTAAACTCTTCAATCTCCGCTAGTACATCAACTTATTCGCAATATTTGTTCCATGTAGTCTAACTGTGAAACACTGAAACAAAAATGAAATCAATGTATTAGATTCTATATAACGAGTATATAATTTTCTTAAATTGTAAAAATATAGATTACCTGGAAAAAGGAAAAAATGTTAAAATTTTCAATACTTAAATGTATTTTTGAATGAACTCAATGAACTCAAGTTGAAGTGCATTTAGCTCGTGGCTTTCTTATTTCACTTTTTGAGACAACTCTTTCATCTGAAAAAGTTCAGGAAAGAATGAGATGTTAAGGATGTATTCCCTCCCACAACACCACCACCACCACCTCCAACACATATGAAAAAAAAAATTCCACAATTTATGAATCAAAGTAAAACAAGAAGAAGAGAAACCACAATAAGAGGTAATTAATTATAATTCAACTTCTAAACGCAAGAATAAAACACCACAAAGAGATTCATACATCCACGTTTTTCACAAAACTCTACTTCATAAGAGATTCATATATCTCAACTCAAATTTCCGTTAAAATTATATTAACAGCTACATGTTCACACAGATTCATAACCCACACAAAATCACACAGTCATAATTTCACAAAGCTCAACTATACATGAGAACTCATATCTTTCTATGTACAAATAAATTAATTTATATTAACGAACACGAAATCACACAAAAATATGATATAGCAAATACGCTTATTTTAACATTCATAAAACTGCTACTGTAGTATGAATTTTCTGCCCAAACGGTGCAGAATTGAGAAAAATACCATTAGACAAAAGTTGTCCAGAATTGCGTTTCCTACGGGCCTAGGCAGACAGAATCACGAAAACTGAAACGTATGATTTATTAGGAATTTTCTACTAAAATCTGATCCATGAAAATCCCAAATCCGAAAATTGAATAATTGCTTAAATGTATATCCAAGGCTCATCTATAAATCTCAAATCATAACTTCAATCATTGTAAATAAAAACCTAAATCTCATAACCCATAATCATACTAATTTAATAATCTATCCATTTAAATTTCAATCAAACGAGATTGAAGAAAATAACAAGTTAACTCACTGATTTAGGACTTCAATGTTGATGAAGATTCGCAAAACAATATTTGGAGTTCCTCTTTTCTTCTCTTATTATCTTCTTCTTCTTCTTCTTCTTCTTCTTCTTCTCCTCTCTCTCTCTCTCTCTCTCTCTCTCTCTCTCTCTCTCTTGACTGCTCTATTTTTCTCATGTCTCTCTTTTCTTTTCTTTTTGTTATCAAAACCTAGGAGGTATATTATGTATGTATATGTATTATGTATGTATATATGATACAACTACATATATTATAACACAAACACACAAAAGGCTAAAAATCCCGTTTTTTATCTAGGGGCTTCACAAAAAGGCTTTATATGGGCCCGAAATACATTATAAAGTTCTAAAATGAGTGACCCAATGGGTGTACATAACCCGGGTACTTAATTTAAATGTTAAAAACACAAATTAACACATTCACGTGCCTATAATCACTACAAAAAAATAAACACATCAATTCTTCAATGACTTGTTCAACTTAAGTTTTTACAACTTAACTCCACCACTTAGCTCTATAAAATTTCACACAATAATTAATGAATAAAATAAATACACACATATAAATAAATAACCAATTTAGGTTGTCTCATTATTTTGTTTTTTTAAATGAATATTTATATAAAGAAAATACGGGGTGTTATACCAAGTGAAATTTTATTTAGAATTTTTATACAGCACACATTTCCCTGGCCTAATCAAGAATCTTAACTTTAAAAATCTTAACATATTGTCTTTTTCACTATTTTTCCCAAAAAACAGTACTTTGATTCTAGAATTCAAAGAAAAAGAGTCATAAAAATAAAGAATATTTATGACTACCCAAAAATGAAGTCATAAAAGTCTTGTTATTTATGACACTTTTCTAAATACTTATTATATATGACACTTTTCACAAACATGTCATAAAAAATCTTATTTTTTATGATAATTTTCAAAAAACTGTCATAAAAAATCTAATATGATTCTTAATAAAATCTAAATTTTTGACACTAAAAGTAACTATCAAGTGTTAATAGTCCAATTTCAAAAAGTAATTTCTTAAAAACTAGTCTCTCAAAGGTCGATTTAAGTGAAATTTCACTTAATATTCATGTAAAGATTTAGTGAAATTTCACATAATATTCGTGTATGCCAAGTAAAATTTCACAAAATATTTTTGTACAGAGGACCTTTCCCTAATCAAGAATCTTAACTTTAAAAATCTTAGCATATTGTCTTTTTTTTTCACTATTTTTCCCATAACAGTGCTTACGTTTGATTCTAGAATTCAAAGAAAAAGAGTCATAAAAATAAAGAATATTTATGACTACCAAAAAATGAAGTCATAAAAGTCTTATTATTTATGACCATTTTCAAAAAAGTGTCATAAAAACTCTTATTATTTATGACCATTTTCAAAAAATTGTCATAAAAACTCTTATTATTTATGACCATCTTATTATTTATGACCATTTTCAAAACAACTGTCATAAAAAATCTTATTATTTATGACCATCTTATTATTTATGATCATTTTCAAAACAACTGTCATAAAAAATCTTATTATTTATGACCATTTTAAAAAAACTGTCATAAACAATCTTATTATTTATGACTAATAAAAAAAATGGTCGTAAATAAAACACCACTTACCAATCTTATGACTATATTTGCAAAAAAAGTCATATATGTTAGAAAAAAGTATTTGTTATGACTCTTTTTTTAAAATAGTCATTAGCCCAAAATAAAAAAAAAAAGTCATAAAAATGATTTTTTTCTTGTAGTGATAGCACTTTTCTGAGATTATGTTGATAGCACTTTCTTACATTCTGTTGATATATTTTTGAATGCTTATTTACATGGACCAACAATATTTAAAGTAACACTATACTTAACTATCGGCACTTAAGTATTATCATAAGATTAACGTATATGGTTCTACCAATTTATTAAAAAAAAGAAAAGAAAAGAAAAACCTCTCTAAAACTCTCCAACTCTCTCTAAAAAACTAAATTTCGGCCACTCCTCCTCCGACGCTCTCCCACCATGGGAGAGCTCTTGGGCTTAGTTTGGCCCCTATGTGGCTTTTTAAAAGGAGCTTATGAAATTTATTACTAAGTTCTTTGATAATTTTATACAAGTGACACACTGCTCTTCAAAAAGACATCATGAAACCAAAAAGCAACATTGGGCTTTTAAAAGCTCCATTCTAGAGCTTTTAAAAGCTCCCTCCAAATAAGCCCTAAGTTCAATTTTTACAAAGCTCATAAATTAGTTACTAAATGAATTAACATTAAATTGTGCTTAAAAAAAGGAGAAGCATCACGTGGGGGCCAAACTAAGCCTTGATACTTTAATTAGTGTTTGTTTGTCCCACTTTCTGTGGGTTTTTTTTTAAAGTAACACTATACTTAACTACTGGCACTTAAGTATTATCATAAGATTAACGTGTATGGTATTAGAGTTAGTTTTATTTAGCTTTAGGGTAGTTTAGTCTTTTACTTTATTTAGGGTAATATTGTATATCTAGATATATTATTATTGTCTCTTCTTTTTCTATTATATTCATTCATTCAGATTTTCATGTTATAAGAAACTCTAGCTCTCTTTTCTCTTTGTTATTCTCTTGATTATTTGATATTCTACATGGTATCAGAGTAGGTTCGAATCTCATTTACGTTCTTCACAGACTTTTTTTTTCTAATGATTCCGGTTCGTTTTGAATTTCTCGCTGTTTCAGATTCGTTTTTGGATATCACACTGATTCACGTTCATTTTTGGATTTGTCACTGATTCTGGTTCGTCTTTTTTTTTTGGATCTGTTTTCGATTTGGTTCGTTTGTTTTATGTTATTTAATCAATTCTTTTTCATAATGGTTGCTGAAAGAGATAGTTCGCTTCAAGCAATTTGTATTAAACTCGATGAAAAGAGTTTTACATAATGGAATTATGTGATGAAAAATTTTCTGAAGGGGAAAAAGATGTGGGGTTATATCAATGGGGATATCAGTAAACCTAAGAATGAAAAGGCTGATAAATTTGTAGAATTGCTAGATGTTTGGGAAACAAATAATTTAAAAATTATTACTTGGATTAATAACTCCGTTGCTCCCTCGATTTGTATACAATTGGCAAAGATTGAATATGTAAAGGAGGTGTGAGATCATTTGACTAAATTGTTTACATAGTCCAATTTTGCAAAAAGGTACCAATTAGAGTGTGATATTCGTGCCCTTGAACAAAAAATTTAAGTATTAAGGAGTTCTATTCTACAATGACAGATCTTTGGGATCATGCTCTCATGGAGTCGCCCAAATTGTGGTCGTTTGCACCATATATCGCTAGTAAGGAGGAACAACGTCTGGTTCAGTTTTTAATGGCTCTATATGATGATTTTGAGGGCCTTCGTGGGCCCATTCTCCATCGTATCCCACTTCCGTCAGTTGATTTTATTGTCCATGAATTAATAGCCGAGGAAATACGTCTCAAGACTCAGTGTGGATAGGGAATTCTCCCTGACTCTACTTCGTCTATTTTAACATCCCCTTTTCAGCCACCGTCCAACAATCAGAATAAGCCTTACTCGAGAGTTGGTAGTGATGTATGCAACTACTGTAAGGAGAAGGGTCATTGGTAGGCTCAGTGTCCTAGGTTGGGTCGAACAAACCAACCCAACAACAGCAATCAGCCCTCACATAGCCGATCACCATAATAGCAGCAACCTCAACCTTCTCATTGAAAATCTGACAACTTTTGTAATGTGTTATGGGTTTCTAAAACCAACACATATGTAGGTGTCTTTTTGGTCATGCCTTTTGTGATCTTTTTATGGTGGTTTGAACAATTGTGATTGCTGTTAAAACAAATGTGTCAATGTAATTAGAAGGGTCATTTATATCACATAAGTTCATTTATAGGGGATGTTGAACAAGCAATCAAAAAAATATTTTTGCAAACGCAAAATCTGTGCATATTAATATACTTGAAAGGTTCTTGATACATTGATAGCTGGAGTTTACAATCTATTCGTGTTTGACTTTCTGTACGGTTTGTATGAATTCACGTGTTCATAAGCCATGTATATTATGTTTGTGCACTTATCATGTAAAAATATTCACTGCCCAGAAATCATTTTACAAATCTGATTATGTTGAACACTGAAAGAGGTGGGTAACTAATATCATTTTTACAGTTGTGACAGTCAGTGAGATAGCGTTAGACGGTTTAAAAGGGTTCATTTAACACTATATCGAAACAAATCTATAATTATGTACAATTGTGCACTAATCAGGTAAAAATATTCACCAATCAGACTTTTTCTTACTTTGACTTTCTATACGGCTTGTTTGAATTCACATGTTCATAAGCCATGTGAATTGTGTACAATGTTGAACTTATCATGTAAAAATATTCACTAGCCAGAAATCATTTTACAAATCTGATTATGTTAAACACTGAAAGAGGTGGGTAACTAATATCAAATTTTCAATTGTGACAGTCAATGGGATAACGTTAGACGGTTTAAAAAGAGTTCATTTAACACTCTATCGAAACAAAACATTTATTCCAATTCTTTCAACATCAATGACAAACAAACCATACGGAATAACCAAAAACCCAGTACAGTGGAAGTGGAGGGGGGGTTCGTGGATAAACACGAAGCTTATTGGAAAATAAAAAAAAAATACATAAACAACTTAGCGAGTGTACTTAATTCTTTATTATTTCTTAGCATGATTTCCTATTGTGTCGGGCCTTCTTTCCACATCTGATGCACCTCAACATCCTCACCTTCTCTCCTCTCGAAGGGATTCTCTTGTTCTTTGGCCTTCCCGGAAGTTTTTTAGTTACTGGTGGTAGAATTTGTGTCATGCACATACCATCGTCCGACCTTCCAAAAGTCATGACGGGGTGAATTGCCATCGTAACAGATTCCTTATATAAGCTAACATGAAAGTATGGGTCTAAGAACTCCATCAGATCCTTCCCGGTTAAATGGCTGCTACTGTGCAAGACAGTGGCAGCATGTGGGCATGGGAATCCATTATGCTACCACAAACCGTAAGAACATTGCCTCAGAGTTGTGTCGACATAGATTGAGGGATCGTTGTGAACCTCATACAAGTTCTTATGAGATGAACTAATGTTCCAAGTACTACCCTTATCCAAGGCATCTTGCAAAAGATCGTGCATTTTGGGGCAAAGAACGCCATTCCATTTTTTGCTTTGAATTCTTTTGCTTGCCAAACCTTCCATTGCTTGAACCCTTATGCCATCAATCATACTAGTTATAAGCATGTGCCTAGCATCGTCGATCATCCTGTTCCACGACTCAGCCACGCTGGACGACATGTCACCATATCTTTGTCCAAGAAAAAAAGCATTACACCAATTCTGTAATGGTATATCAGCCACGAAATCCTTCACCCTTTGTCCTCCCTCGTTGTATAACGACTGCAGCCTTTCATAACATTGCTCAACATCAGCTGCATACACACATTGAGAAAATTTATACACAATCATGTTGCGAAAGTTCGAATGAACTCCCTTCAACTTGTCCATGAGGTTGTACTTCATATGAAACATACAAAAGTCGTGATAACACTCAGGGAAAACATTTTTAATGCCTTCAATTATGCCAGCATGCCTATCGGATATGAATGTTATCATACGATCAACACTCAATATTGAAAGAAGCTCTTTCAAAAACCATGACCAATTCTCTTTATCCTTCGCATCAACAACAGCAAGGGCAAGATGGAACACCTTTGGGTAAAATACAGACGGAAAGATATCAATATATAAACTAAGTGAAAAAATATTAATAGAGTAGAATATTTGAGATTGCTTCCTTTGTTTATTTAAATTATACACTGGTTTAGTGTGTAATAAGGTAGAAAAGATATGTGACTGTGCTTCCTTTGTTCATTTAAATAAGAAATTGGTTTAGTGTATAACAATATCAGAGACGCTGTGTTTGGTGCTAAATTTTGTATACAAATTAGACACTGGATTAGTTAGTTAAAAAGCAGAGAAAATATGTAACTGTCCTTGCTCTTTTATTTACATAATTTATACACTGGTTTAGTGTAGAAAAATTGCAGAGAAGATATGTGTGTGTGCTAGTTTTTTTTTTTTTTTTTTTACGAATTATACACTGGATTAGTGTGTAAATTATCAGATAAAGTATATAACTGTGCTACCTGTTTTGCATAAACTATACACTGGTTTTATGTATAAAAAGGTAGAGAAGACATGTAACTCGACTACTTTTTTTTTTACATAAATTATACACTGGTTTAGTGTATAAAGATAGCAGAGAAGATATGTGTATGTGCTTGCTTTTTATACAAATTGTACTGTGGATTAGTGTGTAAAAATAGCAGAGAAAATCTATAACTGTGCTACATTTTTTGCTACACTATACACTGGTTTATTGTGTAAAAAAGGTAGAGAAGACATGTAACTGTGCTACATTCTTACATAAACTAAACACTGGTTTAGTGTATAAAAAAGGCAGATAAAATATGTAACTATGAAATATTTTTTTTAATATAAACTATACATTGGTTTAACAGACACGTGCATAAAGTATGAAGAATATGTAACTCTGCTACCTTTTCCAGTGTTAAAATTAACATAGTCATTTGTAGTGAAAAAATGTGTGTGAATTGGACAAAACATAGAGGTTTTGCCGAAGTGGATTATGTGCAATGAGTGTAGTTGGATGTGTCCGTCGATAATATCTTTGGGGGGGAAAAAAGCCAATATTGAAAATCTCGATAGATGGTGCAACTGACCTTGGTTTCTAGTCTTGCACGTAGCCCCAAGTACAACACCCTTGTGGAGTCTCTTCAAGAATGTTTTGTACAAAAAAAATCATAGGCCGGAGAAACTGAAATACATTTATGCAAGCACCAAATACAACGAAGCAACGTATAAATCTTTTGGACACTTGATCAACGTCTAGGACTAAGTGCCTTCCCGGATTAACTCTCCGTGCCTCCTCAAAGTACCATAACAGATTGTCAAAAGACTTTGCATCATCACCATAGATCCCTCTCCTTGCATTCTCGACACTGAGCCATGCATGGTGGTATTTGATATCAAGACCATAACTACCCTTGACTTTACCAATTACATCAATTGGCCTGTAAAGTGGTAGTCCTCCATTAGATCACCAGTGAGTTGTGAATTAACACGAGGATGTTTGGACGTACGCATCACAGACCCACAAGTGTGAGTCTTGTTGAAGGATTTGATGTAGAAGAATCCATGCAAATGCAAACTTGATGCATGAATTCTCCATTCATACCCTTTATCCTTCTGATGCATACACTCAGTCGTAACCCTTTTTAATTCATTCTTGACATACTTGAAGTTAAATCCCGTCTGAATTGCATACTTGCACGATGCTCTTCGAAAGTCCTCAGCACCCCCTTCAAATCTCTGACCAACCTCGTGTATCTCTCGAGTCCATGATGAGCTCTGTAAAACTCTTTGTTGTGTTCCACCGAAGCTGGGTTCCATATCAACAACATCAATTATGTGCGTATCCCGCCCGCGATCTGTTTATGAACACCCTTCACTGTAGTTCCTATACACCTCCGTGTCTGTAACCGTATCACTTAACTCTACTTGATTCATTCCCACATGTCTTAAGAGATCAACCATGTTAACAAGGTCAATCTCATTGGTCAGCATACAATTTCTGTTAGGAAACTGCGTTCCCAGAATCCGATGACAGTGTGTATAAGTTGATACTGCAAAAATTTCATGAAATCTATAATAACCCTACAAGGGCGGAACTAGGGTTACCTTGAACTGCAAAAAACGGATTGCTGTAGTAAACGAATCGAGAACACGGGCTCGATAACAGCTCACGATCTTCTACTGTATTCCTCCGCTGCCAGAATATCGAACTGAGTGTGGGATCTTTCGAAATCCTTTCTGTTTTCTGCTCTCCCTCTTTTTCACTCTCTTTTCTATTCCGAGTTATAATTCTCTACATAGAAAAATGCTAGCTGATGAGAGAGCCAAAGCAGCATATATATAGGCTACGATAGGGACCATAAGAAGTCAATAAGGAATAGGCTTCCTTATGGAATTAGAAAACCCTAATTCAAACTGAATCAGATTCCTATTTCCATAAATTATAATTCATACCACTAAAGAATTATAATTGCACTCCTACCCTTATCTCAAAAATATATTTCGAGCTCCATGTTATTAAATGCTTATTATCTCCCCATGTTAAGATTACAGATATACATTAATTAAATATAATTACTGACAATCATATTTAATTAATTTCTTAAAATTCCTTGAGATCCTCTGCTTAACTTATCTGATATGTCGGATACAAAATCCACCTGCAGGGTTTGACATAATCAAAACTTATAAGCTTTCTCAAGGGGATATCATCAATCCCAAAATTGAGACATGAATTCTATCATTAATTAATATCTACCACACAATTAATATCGCCACCCAATCCAATGAGATATTGACCCATTTAAGGATCTCACCCTTTTGGGGATCAAAGTGTAAATATCAAATGTACGTGTCTACAAATTAACTTAGGATTTAGAGCATAAGCACTCATAATAGCCATGAGGTATTAATTATCTTATAAGTCAATATAAAGATAATTACCCCAAGTCAGTCCCGTTTAATACACAAAGTGTACCAGCATAGTGAGTTAAAACTATACCGTTTTCCGTAGTCAAGACAAACCTACTACAACACCATGCTGCAGTCCTACCGATGGTGTGTCCAATCCCATCTAAGACTGTAAACCAAAATCTTACATTCTATAATATCTGATGGCCTGATCTTCCGTATGTAAGTCGAACTCTACACACCAAACCACCTACTATATAGAATGAGAGACACACATGCATAATATTAAATAAATAATATAATACAAACATTGCCCACATAGATTCTCATAAAAAAATGGATTAACTGATTTTATTAAATGAATAATAAATCAACTACATAAAGCATGGCTTTTAGTATATATCCCTAACAATCTCCCACTTAGACTCAAAGCCATGATGCGACACACCTTACTCCTATCCCATCTACATGACTGTCAAAAGTCTTGGCCGGTAAGCTCTTGGTGAAAGGATCTGCCAGGTTATTTGCTGATGCTATCTTGGTCACTTCAACATCACATCTTTGCACAATCTCTCGTATCAGGTGATACTTACGCTCAATGTGTTTTCCCTTCTTATGGGCCCTTGGTTCCTTTGAGTTAGCAACCGCTCCGCTATTATCGCAATAAAGGGTAATAGTCGATTGTACCGTAGGTACTACTCTTAGATCCATAAGGAAGTTGCTGAGCCAAACGGCCTCCTTAGCGGCTTCCGAAGCAGCCACATACTCGGCTTCCATGGTAGAATCAGCAATACATGACTGCTTGATACTCCTCCAAGTAATGGCTCCACCTCCTAGGGTAAACACATATCCTGAGGTAGACTTTCTGGAATCCCTATCTGACATGAAATCAGAATCTGTGTACCCAATGGGTACAAGACTGTCTGCTTGGTAAACTAACATATAGTCTCGAGTCCTTTTCAGGTACTTGAGAATATTTTTCACCGCAGTCCAATGTTCTTGCCCTGGATTAGACTGATATCTACTAACCATGCCAACAGCAAAGCAGATGTCAGGTCTAGTACATAGCATAGCATACATTAGGCTTCCTACTGCGGAGGCATAAGGAACTGCCTTCATCTTCTCTATCTCATCAGGTGTCTTAGGACACTGATCCTTAGATAGAGTAATTCCGTGTCTGAAAGGAAGGAATCCCTTCTTGGAATCTTGAATGCTAAACCTTGCAAGAATATTGTCAATATAAGTGCCTTGTGACAAGCCCAACATCCTATTCTTGCAATCTCACGTAAGCTTGATCCCTAGGATGTGACCGGCTTCTCCCAAGTCCTTCATATCGAATTGACTGGACAACCATACCCTTACAGAAGATAATACCCCTACATCGTTTCCGATTAGCAAGATATCATCCACATATAGTACTAAGAACACCACCACTCTTCCATCAAGTTTCTTGTACACACAAGATTCATCCGCACATTGATCAAAACCAAAAGACTTGATTGCTTGATCAAAGCGGATATTCTAAGACCTAGATGCTTGCTTAAGTCCATAAATGGACTTCTTAAGCTTGCACAACATGTGTTCTTGGCCCTTCGCAATGAACCCGTCTGGTTGCATCATATAGATGCACTCGTCAAGATTCCCATTTAGAAATGCTGTCTTGACATCCATTTTCCAAATTTCGTAATTGAAATGTGCAGCAATGGATAAGAGAATCCGTATAGACTTCAGCATTGCCACTGGCGAAAAAGTTTCCTCATAATCAATTCCTTCTTTTTGAGTGAACCCTTTCACAACAAGCCTTGCTTTAAAGGTTTCCACCTTACCGTTTGCTCCTCTCTTCTTCTTATAGATCCACTTGCATCCAATGGGTTTTATTTCATTGGGAGGTTCTACAAGATCCCAGACTTGATTGGAGTACATGGACTCCATTTCAGACTTCATAGCCTTTTGCCAAAGATCTGCATCTTTATTTTGGAGTGCTTCATTGTAGTTACAGGGGTCGGTACCTTGTTCATCAGGGACCCGGTCATAAGACTCTTCCAAGAACATATACCGGCCAGGTTGAATAATAACCCTCCCACTACGACGAGGCACAACCCGTGTCTGTGCATCACTGATATTTCGTTGTGAAGATTCTGAATCTAATACACCATTATCTACACGTTGTACTGGTTCAGGAACCTGCGTGTTAATGGTTGGTTCGGGATCTACACGAGTTTTGATAATCCTCCCACTACGACGTGGTAATGGAATATCGATAACTCTTTCTTGTGGTGTTTCTTCTCGTACCGTTGGTATCAAAGAAGTATGTCTCGGTGTCTCTCCTCTCATTTCCTCTAGTACAATACGACTTCTGGGCTTGTGGTCGATAACATAGCCCTCTTCTAAGAATGTGGCATTGGTGCTAACAATAACCTTCTGATCCTTAGGACTATAAAACAGACCACCTTTAGTTCCTCTTGGATACCCAACAAAGAAACATACTTCTGTTCTTGATTCCAACTTTTCTGCGTTCCCTTTCAGCACATGTGCTGGACTACCCCAGATCCGAATATGCCGCAGACTAGGCTTTCGCCCAGTCCATAATTCCGTGGGAGTAGTGGTTACTGACTTAGATGGTACCAAGTTTAGAATGTATGCAGCTATCTCTAATGCGTGTCCCCAAAAGGAAATTGGTAAATCCAAGTAACTCATCATAGATCTTACCATGTCCATGAGAGTCCTGTTCCTTCTTTCTGCTACACCGTTCTGCTGAGGCATACGGGGTGCAGACAATTGAGATGTAATCCCTTGCTCCAATAAGTATTCCCTAAACTCTCCCAAGAGGTACTCTCCACCACGATCAAATCGTAGTGTCTTGATACATTTACCTAGAGGCTTCTCCGTTTCATCCTTGAAGTCTTTGAAATTCTCAAAGCATTCAGACTTACGCTGCATCAAAGAAATGTACCCATACCTTGAGTAATCATCGATGAAAGTGATAAAGTACTCAAATCCCCTTCTTGCTTGGACAGTCATAGGACCACACAAAATCAGAGTGAACCAGTTCCAACGGCTCTTTTGCTCTATAGCTGTAACACCCGTACCCGGAGAACGGGTTAATTATTTGTGTTAATATGCATTAATTAGTAAAATTAGTGTATAAACGGATTAAGGGGAGGCTTGGACTCGCCCATGTAAAAAGTGTTCAGAGAGGGACACTAGTTAGAAAAGTCCCCAGTAAGGTGGGACATGTATTGAAATGGAACCCAGCGAAGGGTAAATTGGTAATTTGTATTTTAAATGACTAAATGCATTTTATGTGATTACATGAATATTTGTTTATATGCTTTCATATTACATGATAATATGTGTTAGCATTAGTTTGGACACCCAACTAAGGGTATAAATGAAAAAGATTTAAAATTAGTAGGTGCGATAGCAATTTCACAAAATATGTGGGACCCACGTTGGGACCCATACGGAACTTAGACAAACACTCATTAAATAATTGGGTAGTTAATGGAATGTTTGGGGGAGTTCATAATAAGAACTTAAGAAAATTCAGGGGTGTAAGTGAAAAATGGGTAAAGTTGAGGTTAAAACACCTCATGCTTGTGCATGTATAGGTGTAGGAGAGAGGGAGACTCTCATTTCTGCAGAAATCAAAAGAAAAAGAAGAGAGTTCGGAGAGAGAAACGGAGAAACCATCACCGACGTCGAAATCTCGTCGTTCCGTCGCCGCCGTTCGCCGGATTTACGATCCGAGACCACTTTTGGACTCGTAGAGGTGAGACGATCATTTCTATACCCTTAATTTCTGTTAAAATTGCTAGATTTTAGTAGCTCGTACTTAACGGTGAGACGTCGTCTACCGAATTCTTGTAGGATTCTTGTTGGGGTAGAAATTGAGGTTCAATTGGTGAAATTCAGCACTTCTCTAGCTTAATCTTGGGTAGAATCTGTGGGAGGTGAGTTTTCTACACAAACTAAATGATTGGGTTTAATGTGTTCAAAGCTTCAAGTGGTGTTAGAGATATTCATCCATGTTTAGAAGCTATTATGTTGTTGGATTAATAATTTCATATCAATTTTTATAGAGATTATGTGTTGATACATGTATATGTGCTTATTTGCTTATGTGGTAGTCAATGAGCACCGGGAAAATGGTTCATTGTTGGGAGTAATAAGGGTGGTGAAGAGGAAGAATCCGATAAATACGGAAGTCCAAGGAATAGAAGTGGCCACGGTACCAAGGGAGGTCTTCGGGTCTGAATGAACCATATAATCGGTGACTCGGCGACTACGGTTGTGTTTTTATGTGTTAATCATAGCATTGCACGTATTAAACATACAATCATGTTTAGAATGCTCACTAAGCAAATTGCTTAAGAAAACCGTTTTCCTATTTCTGTTGTGGTTTATAACAACCACCGCAGGTACAGAGCAATATCCGGAGAGAAAGTGACGTGCTTGGGATTGGGAAAGAGAATTAGAGCTTGTAAATATGTTTTTAAACTTGTGTTATATGTAACTAGTGGCTTGGGTTCCTTAACTTGTGATTTGAAGTCTTGACTTGTGAGTGGGGAGATGGGAGAGATGGGAGAGATAAGGGAGATTTTGGGTTAGAGCATGTGAACTCTCTTCTAACTTGTAGAATGTTGTAAATATTGGTTTCTAAAATGGTTGGTTAGTTCTCAGCTTGCAATCGAGAGGTTTTGTCTTTCCAACTCGTTGTTTGGTGATTTTGGAGTGAAGTTGAAACCACTTATGCGAATTTCCATGTTTGGTTGTTTAAACGAAGGTTATTGTGTTGAGTTGATCCGACAAGTTTATATCATGTCATTAGTGTTGTGGACAAGTTTTGGTTGTGTGTATGATATTGGCTTAGCTTGAGTTCATTCCCAATCAATTCTATGAACTTTTAATGAAAATTGAGTTCCAAAGCTTTAAAGTTTGTTTTGATTCAAAGGAATTGAGTTCATGAGTGGATTTGATCCAATTCTAGTTGTAGATATGTGGTACATGCTTGGTGTATGTTTAAAAATGTTTGGAAATGTGTTTGGAGTTGTTTCCCAAAGTTTTATGAAGTTTGGAGATGGTTTGGATATGTTTGGACTTGAAAAACATGGTTTTTAACCAGCAAAAATGACTTCTGGTACGCCGGATCGATCCCCCTTTTTCCCTTGGATCGATCCGGGCCTTTTTTGGAAGTCTCTGCCAGTTTTTGACAAATCGGATCGATCCGGGTTTAAAGGGCGGATCGATCCGCCTACAAATTTAGCAGCACGTCGCCTTTTACGGAAACGTGCATAACTCTTTCTAGAAAACTCGGATTGGCGCGCCGTTTTTTGCGTTGGAACCGGGACTCAAAGACCTATCTTTTGGTATAAAATTTGCTATATCTTTTTAATTATCATTTTACCCTTGGGCCTATTTTGTAACAATAGAGTTGTTTAATGTGGTTAAATACATGTGATTTTTAGTAATTCAAATGGTTCTTTGCTAATTAATGTATGTGGACTCTTGTAGCATTGTTACACGTGTCCTAATCCGCACGAGGCGGGTTGGGGTGTGACAATAGCCCTTGGCCGAGAATGGCCTCTTGGTCATTTTACCTTCCAAGCAGGATTCACAAACTGGAAGTGCCTCCACTTCCAATGAGCCTAATGGCCCATTTTGAACCAGTCTTTGAATCCTTTTCAAATTAATATGACCAAGGCGTAAGTGCCAAAGATGCATTTGGTTCATCCTCGAAGGTTCTTTTCTCTTAAATGACAAACTATTTGTGTTATTCAATTCATTAAGTTGCAGTATAGGAGAGATAAGATTTATAATATAAAGATCATCCACCAATTAACCAGAACAAATAAAACGTTTATTTTCTTTAATAACTATTACTTTATTAAAATGAATTGAATATCCATTCTTTACTAAACTAGAAACTGAAACTAAATTCCTTCTAATAGAAGATACATAAAAATAATTTCTTAATATTAAAATTCTATCTCTACCAAAACTAAGATGTAGATCTCCTACTGCAACTGCTGCTACTCTCGTAGCATTTCCCATATATAGATAAATCTCTCCATCACTGAGCTGCCTGGTTCCCTGGAACCCCTGCAAAGAATTGCATACATGACCAGTGGCTCCCGTATCTACACACCAGGTACCGGTAGATCGGACCGCTAAACACGATTCAACAACTAGTATATGAGATTTACCTTGATTGTTCTGTCTGGCGAGATAATCTTGACATTGTTTCTTCCAGTGTCCTGGCTGCTTGCAAATAAAATATTTGCCTTTAGGCTTTCCCGGTTGTCCTCGTGGCCTTTGGATTGGCGGAGGACCCGCGGCCTTCTTTTGAGCCTTTTTCATTTTCTTCTTGTCTTTCGGCTTTGAAGCAGAACCTTTCTCAAACACAAGAGCACTCCCTAACTTTCTGTTGAGACCCTCAGCTGCCTGGAGTTCTTTAAGCAGCTCCGCCAAAATATATTTAAATTTATTCATGTTGTAATTGAGGCGGAATTGCTTAAAAGACTCTGGCAGTGATTGGAGTACGATATCGACCTGGGTTTCCCCATCGATTGTAGCTCCAAGGATCTCTAGTTCATTAAGAAGAGATATCATCTTAAGAACATGATCCCTTACAGGCGTCCCCTCAGCCATGGTTGTGTTCATCAAGTCTTTCATGGAAACCTGCCTAGCAGCACGACTTTGATCCCCGAACATCTCTCGGAGGCTCTCCATCATGTCATAGGCGCTGGCCATTGACTGATGCTGATGTTGCAGCACATTTGACATGGATGCCAAAATGTAACACCGCGCCATCTCATCAACCTTGACCCATTTCTTGTGAGCATGGGTTTCCTCAGCGGTTGCCCCCTCACCAGGTTGCTCAGGACATTCTTCAGTAAGCACAAACTTGTACTCTTCAGCAGTTAACACAATATCCAAATTCCTTTTCCAGTCTATATAGTTTGGTCCAGTAAGTTTATTTTCTTTAAGTATAACAGCAAGTGGATTGAAAGTACCCATTTAAAAGCCTGAGAATCACATAACATAAATAATTACGTTTGGGCAAAAATTACTATGGATTCGAGTTGAAAATATTGGTTCCCTCTACCATATTTGAAAGGAATCCGCCAGCAACCTGATACACCGCGAATAGTATGACTCGATGGGAAGCCATATACTATCCATCACTTGTTCAGATAGACAATTACCTTTTAATTTTACTATCCAGGCAATATACTTTGCCTAATAAAATTAAACTGCTGACTTGCTTTGGTCCAATAAATAATAACAGTGACTCAGATGGAGAGGATATTATTATTTATAGCTAAGTGTATACCATCACTTAATTCTAGGTCAAGAGTTCCATGAGGAACACCTCTGATGGAAAGGTGACCCACACCAACAATCACCCAAAATATTCTTTTAAAGAAGTTTGTACTGATAATTCCATGATCAACTACATCCGATAGGGAGGATGACACTAGAGCCATCACACAAAATTAATCATATCATCTACAAACCAGTGATGGAGATCATGAGATTTATACTTGATAAATTCCCTCTCCTACTTAGAATTTTAAAAAAAAATTGAGGGTTATAATTTTTTAGAAAAACTTTTAATTTAATTAATAAAAAATAATGGAATACTTGACAAGGATTAATTCATCTTTACAAGTGAAACCCACATGTGTAGATAATAAAATTATTCTATTCTCAAGATTTTAGAAAATAAGTACTTATGTTTTCAAATTATGGAATTAGTTTTATTTCTAAATACACATGTAGTTGTCCATCATTTTTAATTAATATAAATTAAACATGCAGCTAGACATCTGAAACAGGTCTAGGAATAATTATCCATGTTGTCCTATTCATTAAACATGAAACAATAATAATCACTCAATCACACATAAATAAGGAAACCACAATAAAATAGGAATCCCACTATTATGGTCAAGCTGCAACTCTTGTGAAGAAATCTTCATTGAACCCGATTAGCTCTATGTCACCACTACGCAACGGGGTCGAGCTGCCCGGTCAGCTCGCGGGGATCGAGCTTCCCGGGCAGCTCGCGGGGGTTGAGGGGGCAGCACCCCCCGCGGGGTTTCCAGGGCAGCGCCCCGGAAGCTAAATTCGATTTACCATCAGCAATTGCCTTCCAGAACTATTTTCTGAAACAGTCTTCTGAAACTGCCTTCTGAAACTGCTTCTAGATTACTGTCGAAAACTGCTTGTAAAACTGCTCTCACGAACCATCTTCACAGATTTACTTGAGATATATTACATAAACCCTATGCCTTCGTGAAGGAGTTCACATGTTATATATTTGCAGTAAATTAACCACGCATCAATCAAGCGTGGGATCCAATACATACAAATCCTATGCCTCCATAAAGGAGTTCACATGCTATATCAAAACAGCAATATTAACCACGAATAAACCCATCGTGGGATCCAATCACACAAAACCAGTGACCATAATAGTGGAATAAGAATGCTGCAAAACAAGGGTTAGCACAGATCTACGTTCTATCCATCCATCAATGCACGCATAAGATCTGTTTTATTGGACAACATGGTTGCGTCCAACCTATACGCAGAATCAACGTTGCTCTGATACCACTGTTAGGAAACTGCGTTCCCAGAATCCGTTGACAGTGTGTATAAGTTGGTACTGCAAAAATTTCATGAAATCTATAATAACCCTACAAGGGCGGAACTAGGGTTACCTTGAACTGCAAAAACGGATTGCTGTAGTAGACGAATCGAGAACACGGGCTCAATAACATCTCACGATCTTCTACCGCATTCCTCCGCTGCCAGAATATCGAACTGAGTGTGGGATCTTTCGAAATCCTTTCTGTTTTCTGCTCTCCCTCTTTTTCACTCTCTTTTCTATTCCGAGTTATAATTCTCTATATAGAAAAACGCTAACTGATGAGAGAGCCAAAGCAGCATATATATAGGCTACGATAGGGACCATAAGAAGTCAATAAGGAATAGGCTTCCTTATGGAATTAGGAAACCCTAATTCAAACTGAATCAGATTCCTATTTCCATAAATTATAATTCATACCACTAAAGAATTATAATTGCACTCCTACCCTTATCTCAAAAATATATTTCGAGCTCCATGTTATTAAATGCTTATTATCTCCCCATGTTAAGATTACAGATATCCATTAATTAAATATAATTACTGACAATCATATTTAATTAATTTCTTAAAATTCCTTGAGATCCTCTGCTTAACTTATCTGATATGTCGGATACAAAATCCACCTGCAGGGTTTGACATAATCAAAACTTATAAGCTTTCTCAAGGGGATATCATCAATCCCAAAATTGAGACATGAATTCCATCATTAATTAATATCCACCACACAATTAATATCGCCACCCAATCCAATGAGATATTGACCCATTTAAGGATCTCACCCTTTTGGGGATCAAAGTGTAAATATCAAATGTACGTGTCTACAAATTAACTTAGGATTTAGAGCATAAGCACTCATAATAGCCATGAGGTATTAATTATCTTATAAGTCAGTATAAAGATAATTACCCCAAGTCAGTCCCGTTTAATACACAAAGTGTACCAGCATAGTGAGTTAAAACTATACCGTTTTCCGTAGTCAAGACAAACCTACTACAACATCATGCTGCAGTCCTACCGATGGTGTGTCCAATCCCATCTAAGACTGTAAACCAAAATCTTGCATTCTATAATATCTGATGGCCTGATCTTCCGTATGTAAGTCGAACTCTACACACCAAACCACCTACTATATAGAATGAGAGACACACATGCATAATATTAAATAAATAATATAATACAAACATTGCCCACACAAATTCTCATAAAAAAATGGATTAACTGATTTTATTAAATGAATAATAAATCAACTACATAAAGCATGCCTTTTAGTATATATCCCTAACAGTTTCCATACCCAGGGATTTTGTATGTTATCAACAAATCATCACATGATATACTCAGCCACTTGTCTATAATGAAGCCTACTAGTTCCTTGAAACTCATGTCCTCAGTTATCCTGGTAATAGTACTTTGGTCGTCGTGCATACACAACACAATCATGTGGTGATCCATCACACCACCTACTCCTACAAAAATATCAATATAATCCATTAGAATACACTGTGACAAATATTCACAACAAATAAACACAGTGAAAAGAATGTGCTATTCTATCATAATATTGGATTTAACACTGAGTGTAAGTACCTGGTATACTACGCGAAGGCACAATGAATGAATTGACGTTAACTTTCTTCAAAATCTCTCGAATGATTAGGATGTCTAATCAGTATATGATGAAAGTATATTATGAATGTGGAAAACAACCTGATATATGTTGACTGAGGGCAAAGGGTCCTAAAAGATCTGTGTAATGTAAACGGTTGAAACAAAAATATACGTTACAAATATATGAACAAACTGCTATAATTAAGGGATTTAAAATCAGTGAACAATCGTGCTGATTACTAGCGATATATTGGTTTGATCAGTTCATATAAAATTGAATACATGGGTGTGTGATAACAACTTTCTCCGGATGTCAACACCTATTCTGCTGCAAATTCGAGAATTTACAAATCAACTTAAAAATGTGCTAGAGATAAGGAAATATAACAGAAGATGGAATCATACACAATCTGAGTGTGTGTGTGTGTGTGTGTGTGTGTGTGTGTGTGTGTGTGTGTGTGTGACTCTCCTATTAAATCCTTAACTCCTATAATATAGAGATTTAATGTAGACTTTAATATATGCTAAATAAAAGGAACTATTGCAATTCTATATATGTATATTTTATCGTGTATATATAGGTCCAGGGGCAAAAATGTAATGTTATTCTCATTAATTTGGGGGAGTGGACCGATCACTAAATATTATTGAGTTGTTTGGGTCTGATATTATTATTAAGTAATGACTGGGTTTGGATTGAAAATGTTGAGTAAATAGGGATTTTTGAGGAGATTTTTATAGTATTTTATATCATTAATTAATTCTTATTAATTTTAAGTCCTACTATATTAGCCAATGAAAAAAAAAATGAACAAAGAGTGAACAATTTTGTGGTGAAAAAAATATACTTGATATATAACAGTGTAACACCTACTCCCACAACAGCATACAAGAAGTTCGTCAACAAAATGATGAACTCTATTATAATGTAACTTTCATGAGTAATGCTAGATGCACAACAAAAATGCACAACCAAATGCACAAATAGTTTAAAAATGTTGGACATCGTGCTGAAAAAACTGTACACCCCTTTTTTTTGTCTTTTTGTGTGTACAGACTTTTCAGCACGATGTCCAACATTTTTAAGTTGTTTGTGCATTTGATTGTGCATTTAATTGTGCATAATTTTTGTGCATCTAGCATTTCCAAACTTTCATTACCATGTCAGTAGGTCCGGTAAAAACATGTCCTACATGGCTACATGTGTGTCGGCTATGAAAACCCATATTTTGTTCTACTCTTTTTTTTTTTTTTGGTTCATTTGTCTTTTGTTTTTCTCTTTCTGGCTTTGTTTCATGATAGATCTACTTTAGAATCAAGGATGCAAAATTGCAAAGGAATTCATTACAAAATATAAGGAAAAGACAAAATTATTGTTTCAAAGAAATATTTCGAATTATATTATTTTGTGGTTGGTCCATTTATGTTACACACCAATTATATCATAAAAATTATGAAATTTGTGTAAAGAATTTTAGAAAAGTTGTCTACCAATTAGATAGTCTATTAAGATAGAAGAGGGCATTGAAACTCCAAGAAAACTCAAATCAAGAGCTCCCACATAGTAGTTGAGTAGAACTTAGCCTTCGCCTAGCTAATTCACAAGATCCAAGCCAACACTCACTAAAAAAAACCCTAATAAGAATGGTAATTAATTGAGGTAGGGAAAAGGTTTAGGTACTTTTCATTCTATGTTGAAGTTTTGGTCCACGCATATACGTGTGTCTACATAGTACATATGTCACACAAATGCACGAACAATATCTTAAAATGAGAAAAAAAAAATAGATTTGAAAATAAAAAAGAGATGTAATTTCACTTCGTTAGTCAACGTGGAGAAAGCAATTGATAGATCTATATAGCTCTATTTTGAAATTGCTTACGATGGCTAATTGTGTAATTAGATTTTCTATATAGTCTCCTCGAATCACAAATTTTCCTAGGAAAATCACATCATATGAGAATAACTGTGACTTCTTGACTAGTGTATAATCCACGTGAGACGCACGTAATACTCAAACTAGTGGACATCAGTGGCCGGCCGATTATTTTAAACTTAAAAGGGACAAAGTGCTTTATTATTATTTTTTTTAATATTTAAAAGGGACAAAATCAATTTACTGCATCTGTCCCTCGTACTGGTGAAACGGTCACACACTCACACAGTGTTAGGTTTCCAAAAGCAAATTATTTTTTGAGTAATATTTAGGACACAACTTTCATACAACTTTCCCAAAAAATGTGTCTATCTCTCTCCTGTGATGTCACTGGACCCCACAGTGACACAGGAAAGAGATAGACATATCTTTTGAAGAGGTTGTATGAAAATTGTATGAAGGTTGTGTCCCAAATATTACCCTTATTTTTTTAGGAATATTTTGAGTGGACAAATCACAATCGGTAACAACCGTTTTGGGCCTTTTGCAGAAACCTGCAGTATTACAAAAAGCAATTTGAGATTTATTGGGAAAGAAGAAAAAAAAAAAAGCCGAAAGTAACCTAAACGAGACAAAAAGAGAATAAACACAAATTAACAGCCGGATATGTATTTCAGTAGGGGCTGTGGACCCTTATTGGGCCACTTGGCATAATTTAACAGCTGGATATGTATTTCAGACTTTCAGTCACCTGCCAAGGCAAGACTGCCATAAATATATCCTGACTACCAATTGGGAGAAGTGTTAGGCACACATCCCAAATCACATCTCAAACTACACTATATGCTTTAAATACATGTATTTTGTACTGTTTAAATTTTTCACACTTTTCTGTACACCACTTACCCAACACAGAGTACATATATTTAAAGCAAGGGTGTGGTTTGAGGTGTAGTTTAGAATATGTGCCTAACATCATTGACCAATTGGTCTAGGGGTAGTGAGTCTCAATAGGGTTCAAAACTTCACAAACACATAGTGGTTGTAGTTAGAAGTTTTAGCCTCTTAAAAAGGAGGTAAAGGGTTATCATGTGCGTTGGTTGGAATTACAAATTTCAAGTAGTTGGATGATCCGTATTCTGAGTTTGGTATGTGTTTGAATTCTATCACTCACTCACCTATCTGATTTACATGGTGCGTGTGTTATGGGATCGATGCATGTGCTCAGGAGTCTGTCCTATGTTCTACTTCGATAAATCCAATAGTAGGTACTAATCCCGAAGTCGCGGAGGACATGCTGAGGGATTTGTCCTCGTCATCTGAAAAAATAAAAAAATCCTGTAAGACTTTTATTGTCCAAAACATGCCTTTCTCTTTTCAAAAATGCTAGGCACAAAACACATTTCACAATAGGGCTTTAAATGTGTTGTACCCTATGCTGTTTGAATTTTATTTTTTATTTTTACACTTTTTTATGCACGACTTACATATCACATGATACATGCATTTAATGTTCTGTTGTGGAATGTGTTGTGTGCCTAGCATTTCTCCTCTCTTTTTTCTCTCTAAAATTCTCAATAGTCTATGATATAATTGCTAATAAATAATGACAATTAAACACTGAATCTCTTAAATATTTTAACCTTTGCAATGCTGAAAAAATTACACGAACCTCCCTTATCACTCATAATTACAGTTTGTGCATATGTTTTATTATATCCACAAATAAAATTTGCTTTTGCAATGAGAAAGGATTTAGGTTAAACTTTTCATACTACTAAAAAGTGTATCTTTCAATTTTTTTCAAATTCTTTCTAACAATTTTTTCAGGCATTTTTTCAAATTATTCACTTTCATAATTTAAATTTCTTGAGTTTGATTTTTTTTTTTTTTTTAATTTCTTCTACCTGTTAGTATCTCATGTCTATGAAATAAATATGATGGATATGATAGGTCAATAGAATCTAGACAATCTGCAATTTAATTTGTTAGAAAGAATTTCCTGTGTTTCGTGAAAAATTGAAGGGACTGTGAAAAATGGTAAGAGTACTGAATAATAAGAGATACGATTCTAAATTTTGGAAAAAATTAATTTTTGTTGAATGGCGGAACAAGGGAGGAAGAAGAAGAGAAAAAAAAATAATTTTTTTTTTCAATTTCATAATTTAAATTTCTTGGATTTGATTTTTTTTTATTTGTTTTACTTTTTAGTTTCTCTTATTTATGGAATAAATATGACAAATAATATGGGCAATCTTCAATTTGGTTTGTTGGAAATAACTTTCTGTGCTTCATGTAAAATTGAAAGGACTGTAATAATATATGGAAAATATAGTCATTCTTAAAATTAAGAGTGATGATTCTAAATTTTGGAAAAAAAATTAATTTTAATTGAGAGACAAAACAATAGAGGGAGAAGAAGAGAGAGAAAAAAAAATTAACGAATTTTTTTTTTGTTATGAGGGAGGTTCGTGTAATTAGGCCATATCTCAGGGGAGGTTAGTGTAATTATTATTATTTTCTATTAGGGAAGCAATGGTATTTTTGGCATTAGGTAAGTAAAAATCGCTTTCATCATCAATTTTTATTAGGGGGGTAGACGGCCAACTAACGGAGGGGAGGCGAGTGTAATTCAACCTAAACCTTAAGGGAGGTTCGTGTAATTTCTCAAAATGCAAAAGAGGCCCATATAATTAAGGCAAACCTCAGGGGAGGCGAGTGTAATTAACCCTTTTCTTTTTTATTTTAAAGGACCTTAAAAGAGTTGTTTATTCTTTCACTTTTACACCAATAAAGAAACTAAGTCAATGAATGGAAACTTTGAGAGAAAGTAGCGTTTTTTCTTTGGTTTTTGGTTTAAGTGTGTTGAATGCATGTGTAATTGGGTAGAAGTAGTTAGGTTTTTTCTTTGGTTTTTGGTTTAACTGTGTTGAAAGCATGGGTAATTGGGTAGAAGTAAGTAATGTTTTTTTTTTTTCATGCTTACCTGGATTCAGACTGTTGGATTAGTTTATTGGGTCTAAATATTTGTGGGTTATTTATTTGTTTGGGTTATAGTATTTGTTAAAATCTAGCAATTGGGCCATGGGCCTTTTTATTTCAAAAACCTAAACCCAAGCTAAAGTTTGATTTATACTTCTATCCCACATTGAAATTTTACAAGAGTTTTTTACTCCTTTTATATACTCTCCTTTCATAAGCTAATAAGCTATATGGGGGTTTAGTAGCAACGCCTCTGGAAAAAAAATAAAAAAATAAATAAATATTTGGGGTCTATTTATACATATTTAATAATGAGATATGATGTCAAATTGGGTCTATTTAAGAACAATATTATCTTTTGAGGTAATATTTATACATTTTGGAGACTATTTATCAACAATGTATGGTGTCAATTTGAATTTGGAACACTTAATTGGGCTGTGCTAGACTCCATTTGAGCCAAAATATTGCATGTACTAAAAAAAATTCTTAAATTTTGGGGTGAACTCTACATTTGAGCTAAAATATCACATGTACTAATTTTTTTTTTTCAAATTTAAGAAGGTTAAACTACAATTAAGCTAAAATATTACATGTACTAAAAAAAAAGAGTAATACTTGGGACACAACCAAAAGACACAACCTTGGGACACAACCTCCATTTTGTGTCTATCTCTCTCCTGACGGGCCCCACAGTGCCACTCTCCTGACGGGCCCCACAGTGCCAGTGGACCCCACAGTATCCACTAGGACTACTAGGAGAGAGATAGACATAAAATGGAGATTGTGTCCGAAGATTGTGTTTTTTAATTGTGTCTCAAGTATTACTTAAAAAAAAAAATTCCCAAATTTATTTATTTATTTTTAGAGGAGGGGAAGGGAGTGAGACGCAACCCGACCTAGCCTACCTCTACATCCGCCCCTGAGAGATGCAGAATAGTTGGGAGAATGAAAGTCTTTTAAACAAATTAAGAGAAAAGGGCGTGCCACATGGCACATTATGTAGGTAAAAATTGGTGAAATTATGCAGCTAAAAATTGGTGAAAATATAGGAGTACACGTAGGCTCCATATGGGTAAATTGCTGAAAATATAGGAGGCCGAGTGATATGGCTGAAAGCAAAGGAAATAGTTTTAGGCTCCGTTTGATAAAACTGAATTTTAAGTACTGAAAATTAAGTGCTGAATTTTAAGTACTGAAAATTTTAAGTGATTGAATTTGCAATATTAAGAACAGCGTTTTAACTACTGAAATAGATTGCATTCAGTGATTATTTTCAGCAGAATTTTTTCACTTAAAGTTTTCAGTAATTTTTTTGCTGCTTTTTCAATTAAGTGGTTATTATCAAACGCACTGAAAAAAATTAAGTGTTGAAAGCTTTCATTTTCATCACTTAATTGTGTTATCAAACACACACCCTTACTTTTAGATTTATCTATAGATATAATCAACTCCCATGAAGGATAGGGGTAGGGAACACAAAAATGCAGCATAGAGAATTGACTCAATTTAATATAGATACATATAATTGAAAAATAAATGAACAAAAAATAAAATTATTTTAGATGTAATTGAGAAATGAATGAAATAAAAAAAGGGTAAAATACCCTTTACCTCCTGTGATTTAAGCTAGTGGCACATAACCCCCTATAGTTTTAAATGTGACACACAATCCCCTTGAGATTTGATCTGTTAGAAAATCTGTCAATTTTAACGTTCAATTTGTTGGTATTGTCCGGAAAAGAAACAAGAATGCTGAAAATGACGAGAGTACCCCTCTTCTCTTAACAAAGAGCTCAGCCTTATCAATTTTGTAGAGCTCAGCCTTGCACTTCACAGAAAAAAAAAATACAAGTACCCAGTAGGTGCATTGTGAACAAGGCGGGCGGAATAGACCAAAGAGGCTCCAATATCGAATCCCAAGCAGCAGAGAAAAATTCAGAAAACCTCTACCAAAAGGTTCAAAGCATCTAAATATCTAATTTAAGGTGAAAAATCAGAGCAAAAAAAAATTACCGAACCCCAAGAGCAGCAGCGAAATTCCATTGACAAGGAGAAATTCCATTGACAAGGAATACTTGGGCTTCGGAAATCCGAGACTTCCCATGACAGAGGTTAAACAGAGAGTATTTTCAACCCTTCAAATACACAGCAAACCACAAAACGCATCCCTTCGAGATTGTTGATGGTTGTCTTATTTTGTGTGTAAATATATATATGTATATATATATATATATATATAGAGAGAGAGAGAGAGAGAGAGAGAGAGAGAGAGAGAGAGAGAGAGGATTTTGATCTCGATTTCACGGGAGATCTAGCAGCGAATGGAATTCTCAGGGATGTCCTATATCCTAAATTCATTAAGTTTCCTATTGAAAGTGGTGATGGTGGTTGTACGAGTAGGTGGCGGCGGCTGGTGGAGACAGAAAGATGAAACTCTTTGGTGAAGAAGAAAAAGAGTCAAAAGATCATGGGAGGATAGAGAATGTGAGAGGAGGAAAATTTGGCACTTTATTTCAGGGGTAGAATAGACTTTATACAAACCACAGTTAGAAACCCTTAACATTTCACTTTGCACAAGACCACAAGGGGGTTATGTGTCACATTTGGAACTACATGGAGTTATGTGCCACTAGCTCAAACCACAAGGGGGTAAATGGTATTTTACCAAAAAAAGAAAAAGAAAAAGAAAAATAAAGAAATGTCACATGAAAAAAATAAGAAAATCATATAAAATGCCAAAAGTGACGGCATGAGAGGAAGGAAAATAGTTATCCTTTTAGATTTAGTAAGAACATCTACAATGGTGTAATTTTTGTATAGTAAGTTAAGTTAGTTTGGTATATAGGGTCTCCAATGATGTTGCGCATATAGCAACTTAGCTAGGTGTATAGTAGTGAAACTTAAGTTTACAATTTTTTTAAATTCATTTAGCATACAAGGTAGCCAACTAAACGTTAGTCGGCAAGTGTTAGTTGGCCAAGTGTTAGCCGACCACTTACAAACCAACTAGCCGGCTAAGGCATAGCCGACCACCTCTAGCCGGATGAGGCTTGGCCGGCCACCCTCTAGCCACCTGCATTCCCTAAGTCGGCACCTCCTTTACACCGTTGTAGAATTTCACTCATTTGTATAGGAGCTTAATTTAAATTTAGCCTATACAGCTCAACATAGCTAGAGATGCTCTAACAAAGAGAAAGAAGGAGAAAGGCCACAATTTTTTTTTTTAATCAGAGGACAAATGAGTAATGCCAGAGACACAATTAATTGCACAACTCTTTTAACAATTCATAACATTTAAAGCAAAATACACCATATTTTAAAGCACCACACCACACATAAAGACAAAATATTTTAATGATTGTACTTTAAATATGGTGCATCTTACTTTAAATATTGTGGATTTATGAAAAGAATTATGCAATCAACAATGATAGGGATACACACCAAATGACACACAATGCTTTAAATGCATGTACCCTGTGCTGTTTGAATTTTTCACATTTTTCTGTGCATCACTTACACAGCACATGGTACATGTATTTAAAGCTGATGTGTCGTTTAGTGTGTCGTTTGATGTGTATCCCTATCATTTTTGTTATGCAATTGATTATCTCTAGCATTATTATTATTGGAGGACAAATATGCTACAGTAAGGAAGATCCAATATGACCTTCTCTTCCACATTGGAATTTTGTCTATGGTAAAGGCTATCAGTTGTGGGTTTTTGACAAGTACTGGACTAATTGGAGGAAAATGTGGAAAAGGACCCACTCACATCTTGAAAAAGAGGAAGTTGTTGAAATTGAACTCCCAACTTTCTTTTGATTCCCCTTCCTCCTGTCCTTCAAGGAAGGTCCATGGAAAGGTAAAATAAATAAATATACATATATATATATATATATATATGTACATGTATAGCTAGCCCCTTTTATCCTCCTATTTTTACTCTATTTGTGTAAATTACAAGTACTCTTTCATTCATTCCCTTGTTCCCTTTCTCTTCCTTTCACTTGAATATTCATCTGACTTTGTTTGTCAATAAAGAGGTCACAGAGAGATTTGATTATTCTTACTTTTCAACGGATTGATTGATTGATTGTCAGGACTGGTAACAATTAAGGGTATGTGAGAGGAAAAGAGTTCTTTTTTTACTATCAACTGATTTCTAGTTGGTGACTATGCTTTCAAGTCAATTGGGTACCTCCACTGATCTGGGATTCATCAGATTCCTTTCTCTGCAGATTTTTAGATTGGTTGAGGTGAGTCTCTGATCTCTTTGCACATCATCAATTTGAAAATTTTGACATATTGGTTGTTTTCTTTGTTTGTGGGTTGGTAGAGGTTTAACTTTAATTAGATTCAAGGGTTTGACAATTGTTGATGAATATCCTGAACCCAGATTTGGCCACTCATATTCACATCTTAGTGGCATAATATGTAGTAGAAACAATTTATGAATTGTGCAAGAGGGTGGGTGCTTTGGGAGATTTGTTTTTTCTGTATTGAGTTTCTTATAAGGAAGGGTGTGTTTGGATTGAGCACACTTTTTCTGCAATTGATTCCTTTATGGGGGTATTTTTCAGAAAATTAAGGATTAAATATGAGAATTTACGCAGTTTAATTACAATTTATCACGGACGATGTGATGAAGTTGGCGGATATTATTTGTTTGGAAAATCACTTCTTTGTCTTCCAATTTCACTTTTTTCTCTTCTCCCTTTTTCCCTTCGCTTGCACGACATGTTCAATTGAGTGACTGCGAAATAACCCATGTAATATTTTCCCAATTGACAGAAGTTTGAATTCATTTTGATATATTTGTCCTGCTTGTAGTGCTTGTGATGTTGCTTTTTTAAAGTTGTAATATTGTAATTATCTTAGATTCTATGTCTATTCCACTTTATATGGCCTTGTTGGCAACCATTCGTTTCCTTATCTTTATCTTCACACATGCGTGACTGTTAAAGAAGGAAAAATTCAATGTATTGATAATTGCGAAGAATGTCCGAATGTAGAATTCGTGCTGAACTATGATGCCAATAAGTTTTACATTTAAACTTCAAGATTAAGTAATTTTTTTGGAAGTTTATGTGAATTACTTAGATCCCGTTGAAATCCGCTTATTTGGGTCCAACAATCAGTTATTTGGGAATGTTGAGAGATTTGAGGGCATTTGGCAAATGTTTTTTTTCAAAGTTCCTTCAAAAATAAAATTCGGTTTAAAGCTAAAAGGGGGCTAAATCAGAAGCAGCAATTTGCTGGTTTTTCAAAAATACTAATCTAATCCATGTATCATGTATGAATAGTTGAATACCATACGGGTTCTTAACCTAACTATATCCTAAATAGGTATGGGTTTCTTTCTTTCTTTTTTCATCTTCATTGGGTGTTTCTGTATTCGTATCAATTGTTTTGTGTGCAGACTAAGATTTGGAGTACCACAAGGCGATAATAGTTTGTATAATGGGCTGGCTAACCAAAATTTTCAAAGGTTCCAGTCATAAAATCTCAGAAGGGCAATATCAAGGAAAATATGACGAGGATAAAATTTGGGACGAGCCTTCTACTGCTGTGGTAATTTCTATAGCTGTTGTGTATTTGTAAATTGTACATTACTTAATGACCCACTTAGACAAGTCTCTTCTCTTGTCCTAGTTGGGTACTAGAATAAGCGTTTTTTTTTTGGGTTAATGAAGCTTTGAAAATCCCGAAATCTCAGCATTTTTTTTTTTGTGTATGTTTTATGTGGTGACTTCCTTCTAAATTCTACAAGCATGAACTTTGTTTGAGTTGTTGGGTGACTTGAATGTAGGATGCGTGGTCAGATAACGAGAATGAAGATATTGATCTTGCTATTGCAATGTCTCTTGAAGAAGAAGATAAAAAGGGAAAAAAAGTTATTGGTAAGTTTTATGGCTGAACACTTGTGCAAAATGAGGTGCTCTGATATCATAAAAGGAAAATACCAAATGAAGTAACAACATGTTTCTATTGTAGCTTTCTCTGTATGTATTGTACTTTATTTCTTTCTTGGTGGATCCTTAATGTGTATGCTATAATTATTATTATTATTATTATTTTTTAATATTTTTTGTTTAATGACGGGTGGATTGCAAAAACGCAAATGCTGTTCTTACATTTGTATGTTGTTCTTCCATGATAGTGACAAGACAAACCAGTACCATTGAATAACATTTGTTATGCAACTTTATTATGTCAGTTCTAAGTCCTGAATCTCTTTCAAAATAAAACTGAGGAAGTTTCTTGCTAGTTACTATTGGGGTAACGTCTGATGTCAATTCTCCCACCTCGGTAAGTAGCATAACAAAGTACTAATGAGTCTAATATGGACTATTCGGCCCAATACCTACTGGCTTAATCTTTTGGGTTATATTGGGTTCGAACATGTATGTTAGAGCCTTCCATCCAGACTCTCCATCTCCTCGTCAAGTTCCTCCATTTGTGCTTTCGCAAATCCTAGGAATTGGTATCAGAGCTAATGGTGTGAAGATTTTGGACAGCTCTCCTATTAGTGAAATGTGTCCCATGGTGGCGACTCAAAATTGTGCAATATGGGCTCTTTGGATGATATCACATGGATCTTGGTGTTAGTTGTTACCCCTTAGTGGTGGATCATGGTTAGCAGGGGACTTCATGGCTTCTGGGTTAGAGCCATTTGATATCACATTGCACTTTGGGATGGCCCTTTGGTGGTGTAGCGTGGTTAGGGAGAGGTTGCATGGATCTTGGGTCAGAGTATTCGAGCATGGTGCATTTATAAGGTAAGTATCACAACTGAGTCTTGTTGAGAGTAAATGTTATCACTTGAGGGGTAGTTAAAGTCAATGAAAGTAATGTAGTTGAGTTCGTGCGGAAGTGTCACTGTCAAGCCTTCACATGTTAGGGGGAGGTTGTTGGGGTCACGTGTGAGGTCAACTGTCCCACATTCGTTAAACAGAATGACAAAGGACCTATTGGCTTAAGCTTTCGGTTCAAGTTGGGTTCTATCATGTATGTTAGGACCTTTCCTCCAGACTCCAGGACTCCTCGTCAGGTGTCCCTATTGAAGCTTTCGTACAATCCTAACAAATACTATCTAAAGTTTTACCTGGGTATAATTCCAAGAAATATTCATTGTACTTGGTGGTCGGCTGGTGATGTTGTAGTGAAATAACCTTGGCATATGTGGAGACTTATAATTTCTTTTTACTGTGCTTTACTTTTCTCTACCGTGGATATGTATGCATTTTAGATTATGCAGAATGATTTATGCCTTTATGGCTGTTGACAATGGCTTTATGAGAATAAATGTTAATGGGGATTCCAGTCTCTTCATCTTCTTCTTATTTGTATTGATTTTTCAGATAATGAATCTCACTTGGAGGAAGATGAACAGATAGCCAAGGCTCTTCAAGAAGATGAACAGCTAGCCAAGGCTCTTCAAGAAAATGAACAGCTAGCCGAGGCTCTTCAAGAAGATGAACAGCTAGCCAAGGCTCTTCAAGAAAGTCTAAAAGTGGAATCTCCACCTCGATATGACTCTGGAAATTCAATTCCGCCTATTCCATACTACTATCCAACTGGGTACAGGTAAATTTAAATTGGTTTTCTCATCCAATCAATTTTTATTAATACTCTTTCTTTCTCACTCACTATCTCTGCTAGTTCTCTAGACTTCTAAATCCAAAGAAATTTTAAGTGGAGAGGGTTTTTTTTCCTAATCAGCTGTCGTTTTGAAACAACATGATACAATTTCTCTCAAAGTGGCAATACGTTAGTGTTTGAGGCTTTGGGCCAAATTTATGTTGAATGAGTGTGCTGCAATTTTAGGCTTCTCAAATTTCGTTCTCTTTGCCCATGTAAATTTTGGGCACATGGGTGAGAAGAAGTGAATCCTTATGGGGTGAACATCAAATATGTCTATAGCTAGGAGTAATAAACTTAACTAAAGAGCAAAGTCATCCTTTGGGCTAACACTAATTAGACGATCATCCTTGGACTAACACTGATTAGACGATAGACTAACATTATCGCCGCCCAGGTAACTAATTTGGATTCAAGACTGTTGAATTGGAGCATCCAACCCAAAACCAATTGGCAATGGGTGGAGTAGCCCCTAGAACTTATACATGGAGTAGCTAGGTTATTAGTCTCCGATGTGGGACAATCTCAACACGCCCCCGCACGTGTGGCATGACTGAGAGCCAAACACGTGGATTACTGGGTTAGGGTCACGTGGAGCACACGCGGACAAATTGGGCCCAACAATAACCTGCTCTGATACCATGTTGAATTGAAGCATCCAACCCGAAACCAATTGGCTATGGGTGGAGTAGCCCCATAATTTTATATATTGAGTAGCAAGCTTCAATTCCAAATGTGGGATTATAATCTCAACAAAGATATTTGAATCTTGGGTCAAGCCATTGTACCAAATTCTTTGTAAAATTCTTGAAGGATAGCAAATTTGAAGAGACATACTTTTTCCGAACCAATTTATCATAGGTGTAGTTACTTATGCGTAAAATGGCTTAATATGACAATTTCAGCTAGAAGTGCTCTCTGGTGATTAAAAAGGAAAGAAACATGTTAAACTATTGCATTATAGTATCCACGTAGTTTGGTTGGGCTTAAACCAGATATATAACATCGTGGAACTGTATACGAATCTTTCACCCATATAATTACTCGTTTGAAACATGATGCACATTAGGACTTATCTTTATTTTCTTTCTGCGGTTCACAGACATGCCTTCATTGTATAAGCTGAATATCCATTAGCTTTTGCATATTGTAGGGTCTGTGCTGGTTGCAAAACTGAAATAGGTCATGGCCGATTTTTGAGTTGCATGGGAGCTGTTTGGCATCCAGAATGTTTCCGTTGCCATACTTGCAATCAACCCATTTCTGATTATGAGGTCAACTCCAGTTTATCTCTGTATTATTTTGGTCTTTGATCGGATGTAGATAAATGAATGTTAGAATCTTCAGAAGTTTCCCTTTCATGTTGACTTTTCTACGAGCATCACTTCAATGGCACAAAGTCATTTCACTCTTCCTTTTTGTTGCAGTTTTCTATGTCTGAGAATCGTCCTTACCACAAATCCTGCTATAAGGAGCAGAATCACCCAAGATGTGACGTTTGCAAGAACTTCGTAAGTTTCTATCTTATGCCCAGAAAAATTTACCTTAATATTGAAAAGCATATTCACTAATTTCCATTAAGAAAATGCAAGTGCAAGATTTACCTAATTACAATAGGTTTTTTTTTGGTGTGGTTTTTATTAGTTGAACAAATTTAGTATCCTTTTGTACACAGTTCTAGAGGATGTTATATGTTAGCTACCCTTCACATTTCTTTTTATAATTTTATTGCAATTAAAATGTTTGTCCTTGCTTGATGATAAAAACTTGCGAAAATCTCTGGCTTCTCCGAACTCGTTACTCAACTCAACTTTAGTTGTCGATAGAATCCATTCTTCCTTGAGAGTTGTGAACTCCAACCTCTAAGCACAAGTCCTAACCAATAGTCAACTCCATGTAGCCTTGTCCCCTATATAGTTACTTCACAAGATTTTTGAAATATGTGCTTGCCGGACAATTTCGTTATGGATGGGCTCTAAATCATGAGCTCTTTCAAGCATTAAGATCCTGGGGATTTTCATTCTGCATATCATCACAATTATATTTCTTAATTACCATGGAGAATATGGTATGTCTCGATTCAAACTTTCCTCTGTCTGCATACAGATCCCGACGAATGGAGCTGGTTTCATCGAGTATAGGGCGCATCCTTTCTGGATGCAAAAATATTGTCCTTCTCACGAGCATGATGGTACACCTCGGTGTTGTAGCTGTGAAAGAATGGAGGTCAGTCTAAATTATTACTCCCTCTCCTCAAGTAAGGCTCTGTTTGGGTCAATGGTTTAGTGAAGGAAAGGAAAAGAAAACGCTGAGGAAACCACTTTTCTTTGTTTGGCTAATAGGGATAACAGAGAGAAAAATATGGAGGAAAAGAGAATACAAGAAAGTAAAAACTAGTACTTTTGAATTTTGTGAGTCACTGCCCTTCATCTTTTCTTAAGTTCATATTATATCTCGAAAATTTCCAGTTTCGAATGTTATTTAACCATGAAGGAAAACAAAAAGAAATAGTTTTTTTCTCTTTCTCCTTCACTAAGGATTTGTTTGGTTCATGAATATAGTGAGGGAAAAGAAAATAAAACATAGAGGATAACCTTTTCCTTTGGTCGACTAACTAGTAAGACAATGACGAAGTTATGAATGAAAAGAAAATAGGATGTGAAATAAATTGAACGTTTTAATTTTGTGAGTGCCTAAATCCACGAACCAAACAGAGCCTAAAAGTAAAAGTAGAAGCCCTCAAAAATAAAGAAATCCCTCCTGTTATTTTTTGGGATTGTTAATGCAAACTTTACCGATCTCCGACGCTCTGCAGCCGAGGGACACACGATATTTATTGCTTGATGATGGTCGGAAGCTATGTTTGGAGTGTCTGGACTCTTCAATAATGGATACACACGAATGCCAACCTCTTTACCTTGAAATACAAGACTTTTACGAAGGTTTAAATATGAAAGTGGAGCAGCAAGTTCCATTACTCTTGGTGGAGAGACAAGCACTAAATGAGGCTATGGAAGGAGAGAAAAATGTGAGCTGAAGCTTTGAAATTTTTGCATCGCAAAGGAATGTGCATTTTGTCTTTAGTTTAAATTTTGATGGGTCTTTATCATATTGTTTGCAGGGCCATCATCACATGCCTGAGACTAGAGGACTTTGCCTCTCAGAAGAACAAACCATTAGCACTGTAAGAATTGCTTTTCCTTTGTCTTTTACCTTTAGGCTGTGTTTGGTTCATGGATTTCGTGACGGAAAAGAAAAGGGAAAGGAAAACAAGAAGGAAAACTATTTTCCCTTGTGGTTTCCTTCATGCTTAAATAACATCAAAATTTAAAAATTCGTAAACTGTTATTGTAATATAAGAATAAAGGAAGGAAAATGACAAACAACATTCAAAATGTACTATTAATTTCTCAACTTATTCTCTTTTATGTCATTTTTTTTTCCCCTTTTAACCAAACAAAGGAAAAGGTTTTCCTCTATGTTTTCTTTTCTTTCCCCTCTGTATATCCACGAACGTTGTCTGGTTCATGGATAACGTTCATGGATTTAGTTGGGGGAAAGGAAAATAAAAAAGGGGAAAAACGCTTTTCTTTGCTTGGTCGACGAGGAACCAGTAATACAAGTGGGGAGAAAAAGAAAAATGGGTGAAAGTAAATCAAAAATTTTGAATCTTGTGAGTCACCCCCTTTCCTCTTTTCTTGAATTCTTATAATGTTATTGAAAAAGAATTGATGTTGTTTTACCATTGAGGAAAACACCAGGTAAAAAATTGAATTTTCTTTGATGTTATCTCTCTTCTTTCCTTCATAATTTCATTTTCCATTTTTTTTTTTTTTTTTTAATACAGTCCCTAACCAAGAAAATTGACTTCATTTTCATTCTGCTTATCCATTTCCTACTAAAATTGAAAAAAATGCAGCTTTAAACTATGAAGTGATATAGTTTCCCCACATATTAATTGTTTCTACACTCTTGTCACCAACACTACCAGATTTTGAGGAGACCAAGGATTGGGGCAGGCCATCGGATCATAGACATGTTTACAGAGCCTTATAGGCTAATCCGTCGATGTGAAGTAACAGCTATTCTCATTTTGTATGGTCTCCCTAGGTAATGTATACTTGTCTCAATATCTCTGTTACTATCTATCATTATTCATCATCACAAATGACTTACACAAGTAAAAACATCAACTAATTCAGATTGTTGTCCGGGTCAATCCTGGCTCATGAGATGATGCACGCATGGTTACGGCTCAAAGGTGCTGCTCTGGCCTCAGACAAATTTTCCTTGCCATTGCTTACTTCCTTAGACTCAGTTTGGATGACAGATTTAACAAGGGAAGGGAAAAGATAACACTAATAATTTATTTTGTCTGGTTAATAACGAAAACAGTGAGGAATATAAGAAGGAAAGGAAAGTAAGGTGAAATATCAATTTGATTTCATTTGTGAGTCATTTCCATTCCACTTTTCTCGAGTCCTGCAGTATTTTGGAAATTTTTTACTTTCAAGTGTTATTATTCATGGAGGTAGACACTAGGGACAACCCTTGGGAAATGTTTTTTTTTATTATTTTCCTTTCATTTTCCTTCTCTAAATCCTTAAGTTTCCTTTTCCTTAATTTCTTTCTTTAAGGATCCATTTGGTTCATGGATTATGTGAGGGAAAGAAAACGAAATCAATGAGGAAAATACTTTCCTTTGGTTGGTTAATAAGAAAGATTGTGAGGAAAATAGGAACGAAAAGGAACATATGATGGAAAGTAACAAATTATCAATGTTGTGAGTCACTTTCCGTCATCTTTTCTTGGGCTTCTATTATATTCTAGTTTTTTTTCAATGATCTTTAAGCATTGGGAAACCACTAGGATATAGTTTTCTTTTTCATTATCCTTTCCTTCTACCTTTTCTCCTCTGAAACATAGACCAAACAGAGCCTATTCCGCAAATCTGGTAGAGCCTTACTGTGATTAACTGCGAATTATCATCTGGGGGTTTTACAGGTTACCCGAATCTAACTCCAGATGTTGAAGAAGGTATCTGCCAAGTGTTAGCCCATATGTGGTTAGATTCAGAGATCTACGGTGGTTCTGAAAGTGAAGCTGCTTCAACTTCGACATCATCCTCCTCATCTTCATCCTCGGGTTCCACATCATCGAAGAAAGGAAAACGGTCTCAGTTCGAGAAGAAACTCGGTGAGTTTTTCAAACACCAGATTGAATCGGACACTTCATCGGCTTATGGAGATGGGTTCAGATCTGGGAACGAGGCAGTGTTGAAATTTGGCCTCAAGAGGACTCTTGATCACATGAAACTCACAGGAAGCTTTCCTTAATGAGTTAAATGGCAATTTGAGGTAAAGCACATTAAAAGCTTTTTTTCTCTCCCCAAGAGTGGAAGGCAACCTCAACTTAATTTCTTGGCTGCTTATTTTAGTATGAGACCAATTACCCTCATACAAATTAGATGATCACGACATCGATTAAACAATAAAGTGCTGCTACTTTATGCAGAAATGGTATAAAATCACCTCGATAACACGGGCATCCCGTATAGTTTTGTTTTATACTACTTGTTAATATATAGAACTATAGAAGAGAGAAAAAAGATGAATGAACATTTGCATTTCTTTATTTTGTGTATGACTAGCCTTGGGGACTGTTCAGCTTAGAAGAAGCATTGTACTACTGGTATTGAAATTATACTTCCAGATGGATCATGTTGATCCTTTTGTATTGATGATCTTGCAGTGCTGTGGCACAATCAATCTTCTCTCTCTCTCTCTCTCTCTCTCTCTCTCTCTCTCTCTCTCTCTCTTTTCTATGAACAATCACTCATTTTCTGGTCTATAAATCATGACTGAGTGTTTGGATGGAGTGGACATTGTATGAGAATCAATATTCAGAAACCAGGCACAGATTCCTTCACTCTAGTTATTGGGGTTGTGAAATTTGACCTTGAGGGTGAAAGGAAAGATTAACATATGAATGGGTTGCCTGAATCCACCTTTAAGATTACCATTTGAACTATTTCTGTGTTTGATACGAAAGCAACTTTTTTGTGCAGTACATGTACCTTTTGTTAGATGTATTTCAAAGATAGATATTAAAGGGCGATAGGGATGAAGATAGAAACGAGATAGCGTGAGTTCTTTGTTACAGGGATTAAGGAACATGGGAATCCATTATCTGAAAGAGTAATGGGACACAATCATTTATACAATTTTTTTTACACAATTCAATAAATGTGTCTATCTCTCTCTTGTGATATCACTGGATCTCACAATGACACAGGTGATATCACAGGATAGGGACAGACACATTTATTGGGTTGTGTAGAAAAAATTGTGTGAATAGTTATGTTCCAAGTATTACTCTATCCCAAATTCATGTCCAAGAAAAAATCTCCAACTTATAAAGCAGAAGCAAGTGGGAATTGCTTTCTTGTAAAAGCAAAGATGAATATAGAGTGCATATTTACTATGGTGCGACTCTCGGTCTAATCTCTATAAGCATGGAGCAATGTTAATTAACTTTCTGAAATTAGTATGAATCATATACATACCATTTTCATAATTTTGAATCCTACACTGTTGCCCCAAAATATATTAGTTTGCCGCAAAATACCAATTTAAAGTAAAATATGTTGGCTTAATTGTAATCCAAACCACCCAAAAATTGTACATAAAAATCATTTTATGCATTATAGTAGCCTGATAGTAATATAGAAGTTCCTAGATATTTGGCACCACATTTTCTTCTCACTTGTTTTTATAGCCTTACTCTAAGTATTTCATTATCATTCCGAGCTTTACAAATTACATTTATAATCAATCCTTATTATCAAAACTAGCGATAGTTTACATGCAATGACACTACAAAATAGATAATAAAAAAAAAAAATTCGCCTCGAGGGCAGAACTCCCTAGGGCATTTGGTAGCAGCATTTTGGGCATTTGGTAGCAGCATTTTGATGTTTATAATTGATTAAATAATTTCAAAAGTCAAAGTAAAATTGTTTTGACAAACCAAATTATGATTCAATGACAAAAATATGCGAGTCAGTCGAAGAAATTTGGATTGGCTAAAACTTAAAAACTACGTTGGACTGTTTTTAATCAAAAGCATTTGTTGTTTTTAATCAAAAGCATTTGTTTTCAATTGAATTACAAACAGTTGTGACAAACTAGCCTTATCCACTATTTGTCTTAGATAGTTTTTCAACTGCGTTTCTTTTGTTTGTGATTGGAGTAGGGGTGTAAGCGGTTAGTTTCGGTCAGTTTTTTAAAATTTTTTTTTTATGAAAAAAAAACCGACCAATAGTGGCGGGCGTCGGTTTTCGAAGGCTTCGGTCGGTTTTGGCATATAAAACCGACCAATCGATTTTTTGGACGGTCGGTTTCGATCGGTTTTCTGTTTTCAGTTTGTCACTTACACCCCTAGATTGGAGTGTAATTGCAAGCACAAACATTATATTTACCAAACGGGCCCCAAGTCGACTACACAGACGCGATTCTAATTTGGATCATTATCGTTGTTCTTTCGCGGGAACACTGAAAAACCCAAAAACCCTAACCAACAAACCCAAATCAGAATCTTTCTTATTTCTCCGTAGAAAGTTTATGCAAATTCTACAATAGTTGATATATGTTCACGACTCTTTCTCTCCTTAGTTGGTACTTTTCAAAATTCCATTATGCACACCAGATGTTTGATAAAAGTCTGATAAGTCCAAGTCTCTTCCTTTTCACATTCCCATGTGTGTTTTGGTATTTGAATTCTAGTACCTGTAACGATGATTGCCCTGTTTACTTCATAATGCAAAAGGGTTATTTGTGAATTCTTGTGCAATTTGAGCTGCTACAATTACAGGTTTAGAGTTGCTATTTAAGCAAAGAGCAGTCTCGCTAAAATACACTATGCACATAAGGCGATTCTTCAATACAAATGAGTTGTATAAGAGCCTAACTCTGAAAAATCGCTTCTTTTCCAGTAATTCATATATTAGCAAGGTCTCTCTTTACCTTCAGCGAGCTCAACTCATTGATTCGATTCGAATTAATTTGCGCTCAAACTCTCCAAGATCACTCGTCCCTCTGTTGAATAATCCCGTTATAGACACCTTTGTAGTCACTAATGCTCTTCGCTCTGCTCCGTCTTCGGACTCTGCTCTCTCGCTAATTGAAACTCTGAAAACCGTCCCACATTTTTCGCATAACCAAAATACTCTCTATGCACTGGCCAAAATACTTGCCAAGTCCCAAAAAACTGCCAAACTCAAAGCCCTGATTGATGCGATTAATTCTGGCACGTTCACCAATGTTGCGCGTGTCAGCTTGATGGATCGGATGCGGTGGTACGCTGCTGCTGGAGACTTTGATGCGGTTCTTCATGCCTGGGACGAGTGGAGAGCCGTGCAGAGGCGTCCCTGTACCGAGTCTTACAACATCGTCATGGACATCTATGCCCAGATGGGTTCGAACCATGAGGCTGTGAAGGTTTTCTATAGAATGACTGAAGAAGGGGCGCTTCCTAATTCTAGAACGTACACTGTTATGATCGAGCACCTTGTGAATTCTGGAAAATTGGAATCAGCAATGGAGATTTTTGAAATATTGCCGTTGATGAGGACCAAGCGCACTCTAAGGCAGTACTCGGTTTTGGTTGGGGCTTTCATTGCTAATGAACGGTTCGATGTCGTTAAAACTTTACTTGATGAAATGCACGTTGACGGAATATTGCCCGGTCGAGCTATGAGATGGGCATTGCTGCGCATGAAGGAGGCAGGATTTGTTGACGAGACGGATGAATATATTAAAGAAATGTTACCGGACGAAAGGATTCGAAATATTGGGTTTTCTGGTGATGATGATGATGATGATGAGGATGGGAATGATGATGAAAATGGTGACCGTGCCAGTGGTGAGGTCGATGTGGACGGAGTTCAGTTAAAACCATGGCTGGACCCGGCTGCTTTGGCAAGTGCCTTACACTATTGGGAACCAGAAGAAGTATCAGTATTGGAAGATGCAAAATTTTTGTGGACAACTCGGTTGGTTTGTAAGATGATCAGGAACTTTAGCTCACCCGAAACAGCGTGGAAGTTTTTCTGTTGGGTAGCCTATCAGCCGGATTTCACACATGATGTCTACACGGTCTCACGGATGATCACTAAGTTGGCACGCCATGGATGTGTAGATTTAGTTGATCAACTCATTGCCAAGATAAAAAGGGAGCGGATCAGATTATCCTTCAGCACTGTCCGATTGGTTATCGACTTTTATGGCATTTCGGGCTTTGGTGATGCTGCTTTAAAAGTCTTTCATAATGTCAAAACACTGTGTGGCCCTGTGTCGAAACATAGTATGCTCCTCTTGTATTCATCTCTCTTGCGAACTTTGACCAAATGTAAAATGAATTCCGAGGCTTTAGATATGCTTGATGAGATGGTTTTGTCTGGGATTTTACCAGATGTCCAAACATTTTCCGGACTGATGCATCATTTTGCAGTTCAGGGAGATATTAAAATGGTGCAGAGACTATTTGGAATGGTTAGGCAGAGCGGTATGGGACCTGATGCTTATATGTATAAGGTTCTTATTCGTGCTTATTGCAAGTGTGAGAGAGCTGTTCTTGCTATGAGGGTTTTTGAAGATATGAGGAACTCTGATTTGATGCCTGATGCTGCTACAAAACAGTTGCTAGTGAAAAGTCTTTGGAAGGAACGCAAGTTTAGGGAGGCGGCAGCTGTAGAAGAGAGGAGTGAGGGGATAAAGGATAGCCTTTCACTTGTATTGCCTGGTCATTTGTACACTGTTAGTTCTGGGGACCTCAGGAAGATTTTCAACATTTATTCCAGTTGCTTTACGACGCCAAATGATAGCTTTTCGGTAGTAAATCTATAATGTACTTTAATGCTGATTTTCACTTTGTTTCAACATGATAAAGTGTTTTGTGTCGTTATATCTCGGTAACTTGCATGGTTTTGCTATTGTTCTCTTCTTGGTAATCATTTGATTACAATGAGTGGTAAGAAGTGTGAGATTTAGACACTGTTTGGTTCATAAATTTTGTGAGGGGAAGTCAAAGAAAATACCAAGGAAAACACTTTTCTTTGTTTGGTTAATATGGAAAACAGTGAGAAAAATATGAAGGAAAAGAAAACATAGTGAGAACTCAATTTAAAATTGGGCAAATTACACTTTAGTCCATTAAACTATAACATGTTTTTAATTGGGTCCATAAACTTTTTTTTTTGCAATTGGGTCCTTGAACTTCAAAAATTCATTCAATCAGACCCAAATTCTGACACTCTTAGCTTAAACTATTAGAAATTGACACGTACGTTTGTGCGTAATGCTTACCTGTCACATGTTAGGTTAAGACAAACACGGGAGATTGTGAACAGTGTAAAAAATTGCATTCAATCAGATCCGAAATCGCGTTCAATCAAATTTGAAAACACATTCGACTAGATCCAAAATTGCATTCAATTATACCCAAAATCACATAATTTTTTAGCCATTCACAGTCTCCCATGTTTGTCTTAACCTAGCGTGTGACAGGTAAGCATTACGTGCAACGTATGTGACAATTTCTAATAATTTAAGCTAACAGTGTCAGAATTTGGGTTTGATTGAATGAATTTTTGAAGTTCATGGACCCAATTGCAAAAAAAAAAAGTTTATGGACCCAATTGAAAACAGGTCTATAGTTTAATGGACTAAAGTGTAATTTGGCCTTTAAAATTTATCAACTTCCCTTCTTTTTTCTTAGGTTTCAATTATATGTGAAATTTTGAATTTTTATTTTAAGCTTGGACAATAATGGAAGAAAAACACAAGGAAACTAGATTTCCTTTCCTTTTTCTTTTCCTTCTTTAATCTGCAAACCGAACAGAGCCTTAGTTTGTAATCCTTTGGTAGCTATCATTTATATATTATTTATTCCTCTAAAATCTGTGCTAGTTGTTAATCAAACCCTATTAATCCCCAACCCAACTCTCAAATACTCTGAACATTAGTGACATGACCAAACAAATTTCATTGACCTCTGAAATCAGGATTTGTTATATTACGCTTTAATAATATGGTTACGGTGATTATCTATTTTACACTTTTATTTATTTATTTATTATTATTATTATTATTTTGTTATAAATATATATGGGATACCCAAGTAAAATTTAACCCCCCATCGTTAGCTCAAAACGAACACAAGTGCATCAATAGACCTTTCGGATGTGGCTATCGTAGTTAATAATGATTATTGCATTTTCACTTATTTTGAGGTTTAGGTTGAGACCCAGTCTCACTTTGAAACCAGTAGTGCTGGTTTGATAGAAAACCAGTTGTTGGGATATTTGTAAGTCATGTATGGAATTCTACGTAAGCAAAACACAGCTGTTCAAACATCAAACTCTTTAGAACCGGTTCTTTTGAGAACAACAATACAGGGATTTTTGTATTCCCCAAAGAGTCTCTTAGGATACCCAACAGAACCAAAGATCAAGAAAACCATTATTTTCCGTAGCCTTTTTATTGCAGAACACCCAAGTTGAGTTGGAAATTTCTTGTATTATTATGGAATTCAATTTGGGTGCTAGACTTGAGAAGGTGACTTTTGTTATCCGCCTCATCTTCTAGCAGTTTTGTAACTAACAGCCTGTTAGTCAAATGCATGAGAGTTTTTTTTATTGCAGTTTATTTCGGCGGCAATCACATTTTCTTCTTTTCATGGAAAATTGTCACTGTATTTACCATGTGCTGTGATATTATAATCTTGCCTATTATTGATTTTTCTTGATTTTCGTAAATCTGTTCAGGTCTCTCTGTCTCACTTTTTCTCTTCGAATGATGTGAGCATCAAGGCCAGAGATCAAGCTTATGTCATCATCTGATGGGCAAACGGGTAATCTTACGTTTTAGTTTTAACGTTCTCATTTGGCCATTTAACCATGAACACAAACACTCTGATTGAATGTTCCCAAAAAACCAACCAGTAGCACATCAGACAATCTTTTTTAGCACTACCCTCTTGTCTGTTTCCACTTCACAAAATGCCTTGATCTGATCCTGCAATATATAGGATCAGTACATCATGTCACTCTATATATAATACTTGGGTGTAGCCATCAAGTTAGTTGCTTACTCGGTCAAACTCCCTAAATTTGTATATCCAATTGGAAGATTATGCAACTCCTTGCCGTCCTAACTTGGGCTTCATATTAAACTAAACCTATGCTTACCAAGATTGTAGGAAAAAAAAATATTTTAGATCAGAAAATTAGGAAGTAATGCTATTTTCATTCCAAGTTTGATTCCCTTACATGCGTTCATACTTGAATTACATATTGATTGAACTATTAGTAAATTTTATTCTGTTTGATGTACATAGAGGGGAGAAAAGAAAACAAAGAGAATCATACAAATCGAAGCAAGAGACAAAGCCTCTTGGATTTTTATTTAAAAATAAATCTATTGTATTATATTGAAAGCATCATGATAACAATACTCATTCAGCTTTTCTATCAGATTCTGATAGAGAGCCCCGAAAGCAAGTGTTTCGTTCAAGCACATATCGCAGCAATGACAATCTTTATTTTACCCTTGCAGGTTATCTTCTTCCTCTTTCTCTATCTTTTCAGCCGCAATGTCACTTCTCAATCACCGGCTACTCGGGATACAGACTTTTCGTGCTCCCCTGATTCACTGCCTTCCTGTGAAACTTTTGTCACATACCGTGCCAGGTCACCCGAGTATTCAGACCTGAGACAAGTATCTGATCTCTTTAATGTAAGTCTTTTGAAGATTAAACAAGCCAATAACATAGTCTCTGATGATGTGAAGCTATTTCCAGACCAGCTTTTGCTGATACCTATCACTTGTGGTTGTAACGGAACCCGCTATTTCTTCAACGTCACTTACCAGATCAGGCAAAGTGATAGCTTTTATGTAGTTTCGATTAATGCTTTCCAGAACCTCACTAATTATCTTCTAGTGCAAGACATGAACCCAACACTGAATCCGACCAATTTATCGATTGGAGTGGAAGTAGTCTTTCCTTTGCTCTGTAAATGCGCAGAAAGGGCTCGTTTGGAGAAGGGATTTGATTATCTTATTACTTATGTATGGCAGCCCAAGGATGATGTCTCGTCCGTGAGTTCTATGTTCAAGACATCCCCACCTGATATCAATGCGGAAAATGATTACCGAAACTTCACTGCTGCAGTGTGTCTTCCAATTCTTGTACCAGTTTCACAATTTCCCGTTCTTTCTCAATCTTATTCCTTTCCTGCTGGAAATGAAAAATCCAAACGCACCCTCATCGTTGCTTTATCTACAAGTGGAGTTCTTATTTCCCTTTTTGCAGGCTTGATGGTCTATTTTCATCATCAGTCCAAGAAAAAGAAGGCTATGAAGCGTAATAGTTCTTCTTTGGAGACGGATGATCTTATTCAAATGAGAAAAGCATCAAAAGATGAGAATTTTGAGCCCAAGATCAACCAAGACAAGTTATTACGTGGAGTTTCGGACTATCTAGGCAAGCCAATCGTGTACGACCAAAAAGTGATAACTGAGTCAACTATGAACTTCAATGAGCTGTATAGGATTGGAGGATCAATGTACAAGGCGATGATCGATGGTCAGATCTTTGCTGTGAAGAAGACAAAAGACGCGGTGGAGGAATTGAAGATATTACAGAGGGTAAGTCATGCGAATTTGGTTAAGTTAATGGGAATCTCATTGGACAATGATGCCATTTGCTTCTTGGTTTACGAATATGCGGAGAATGGACCACTAGATAAATGGTTGCATCGAAATTCTTCATCATCCTCTTCTGGCTCCGTGGAATTCCTAACATGGACGCAGAGGGTACACATAGCGTTTGATATAGCCAATGGTCTTCACTACATGCATGAACATACTCAGCCTAGCATCGTTCACGGGGATATCAGAACAAGCAAAATTCTTCTCAACTCGAGTTTCAAGGCCAAGATTTCGAATTTCTCGACAGCTAGATCTGCGACAACCTCTCTAATGACAAAAGCCGATGTTTATGCATTTGGGTTAGTTCTCTTGGATTTGCTTTCAGGAAAGAAAAGTGTGGAAATGGAAAGCAACAGTGAGAGTTCGATGCTGCGGAAGGAAATAAAGGAAATCTTGGAAGATGAAGAGAAGGAGGAAAAGCTAAGGAAATGGATGGATCCGAATTTGGAGACCTTTTACCCCATTGACGGAGCTCTGACATTGGCGGCCTTAGCAAGTTCGTGCACGTCAGAGAAGCCTTCAACAAGACCAAGAATGGCGGAAATCGTCTTCAACCTCTCTGTTCTCACTCACTCTTATTCAGATATGTACGAAAGGTCTTCGATGTCAGGATTAGAAACTGAAGAATCTACTCAAAATTTATGTCCAGTTATAGCTCGTTGAATTATTGATCGTATTTTCGGATAACTGTGTTCAAGTTGATCTTTTGTTGTTTTTATTTTCATGTAAAATGAGAAGGAAGATGATGTGTACAGCTTGTCTTGGAATACATTGGGGTAATTAAATGTAAAACAATCAGCAGAATCTTAGTTTCCTTAACATTAACATCGACATTACGATTCGGTTTGTTTTGCAAATTTAGAGAAGCAAAAGGAAAAAGGAAAAGGAAAAGAAAATGAGAAAGAAAAACATTTTCTGTAGAATTTTTCACCATTATTAAAAATACTATTTGAAATAAAAGTTTTTGCAAAATATAATCGAAGCTTCAGAAAAGAGGTAATTCACAAAATTTCAAAATCTTTCATGTACTTTCAGCATGTCTTCTTTTTCTTTTTCTTTCTTTTCTCCTCACTTTTCTCTTTCCTTCACGAAATTCAAAAACCAAACAATGCCTACAACTACAAGTCTTATTCTCTTGGATGCACTCTCTTGAATGTACTTGGTGACAGATGAGAAGCTTCCAGATGTGAACAAAATCATTAGATGTGTTTTAGTTATATTTTTTTTCCCTTGTTGCATGTACTCAATAAAAAATTATTATTGAGTATACGAGTATAGAAACATAATACTATAATTAATCCGCCATTAAATTTAGCAAAGTCTTAACCCATAATAAAAAATAAGCTCCTCCTATAAACATTTTTGGGTTAAGCAAAAACAAAAACCACAAATTATTGGGGTTTAGACTTGGCCAACTTCTAAAGTTGAGAAAGACCTTTAGAATTTAAAATACTTTTAGACTTGGCCAACTTACAAACATGGTTGCTGACTCCTTTGGCAAGTGTCATAGCTTATGCTTATGGTGGGTCAAAGCACTTTTCGTGCAACTAGACAGAAACTGCCTTGTGCAGTTCTGGCTAATCACACCTTTGTGCGTTTACACCGCAAATGAACAAGTGTTGCCAAACAAGGCCTAATGACTCTTACTGAACCAAGTGAAAGAGATACATATCTTAGTGCTAATACAAGATAGAATTATATGAAAAGCTTGGGAAGGTATTTATACTATTGATAAATTTACAGCTATTTCAAGTTTCATAGCAACAAATTTCGTTTCTTGAAGTGTTTTTTTTTTCACAGGAATCACACGTGTAGCTTGTCGTTTTCACATAGATGGACTTAGACCATCTCCAATGAGTTCGACAAATTTGTTGCGGCAAAAAGCTCTCCAAGTAATGCAGCGAAGAGTTGCTGCAAATTTGCTGCCGCTCCCAAGTAAGGGAAATTTGCTGCATATGATTTTCTCATTACTTTATTCAACCATGGGTAGAATACAGACATGGGTAAAATACCAAAAAAAATATAATAATAAGAAAAAAGGTATATATAGATATGTATATAATATAAATTTATAAGTTGGAGATGGTCTTACACCTCTGCGTGGGATGGCAACACGGCCTCGCAGGCCAGTGACCTTTTTTTGGGTGAAAACTTAGAAAACTTGCCCAAATAGAAAAAATAGGAAACTTGCAAAATATTACACCAAAATTCTACCTAAAAACTTCGATATCCCGAGATGCTATTCGACAATTCCCAATTCATCGAAGAGGTCACAACATTGGACAGAGATTGCGCAATCTCATCCATGCCCGGTCTACCTGTTGGATCTTTCTTTATGCAACGATCGACCAATCTGGCTACGAAAATGGCCAGCTCTGTGGGATATTTTCCTCCGAAAGAAGGGTCCATAAATTCCCTCAAATTTTCCTTTCCCTCTTCCTCGCGAAGAACATCATTTAAGACCTCTGATAAATTAACTTCCACACCTTCATATAAAGCAGAAACTTCTTTCCCAGTAAGTATTTCCAGCAGAAGAACCCCAAATGCATAGACATCAAGCTTTGGTGACACAAAACCATTCTCCAAATACTCTGGAGCCATGTAGCCCTTTGTCCCAACAATGTGCCTCGTCAACGCAAAATGACCTTCCTGCCCCTCCACTGACCTGGCTAATCCAAAGTTTGCGATCTTCGCCCTCAAATCGCTATCAAGTAGAACATTACTGCTCTTCACATCCTTATGGACGTATGGAGGTGAAGTGTAGGAATGTAAATAATTAAGCCCAGTGGCAACATCAAGAGCAATTTGAATTCTCTGCGTCCAATTCAAAAACTTTTGGTCACCATTGTTGTAGTAAATCCGATCACTCAAAGGTCCATTAACAGCATATTCATACACAACATACCAATGGCCATCATTAAAACAAACACCCGCGAGCCGAATCAGATTGAAATGGTTGATCTTGTTTAGTAAATTTATTTCACTCGAAACATCTCCATCCATTTTCTTAATTGCAGCCAAATCCCCATTTATTTTACCGCGATAAACAGAACCCTTAATCCAAAAACTTGGACTAAAATTTTCTGTCGCGGATTTAAGTTCTTCGAAGGTATACACTTTTAGTGTTTGAGCTATACCAGAAACACTTTCCAAGAAAATCTTGGGCTCTTCGTCGAAATCTTTCTTGATTGGTTTGATTTTCTCACACGCCTCAAAGCTCTCCGAGGACATAACCAAATCAATCTTTCTCTTGCTTTTGCGAAAGAATATGCAAAAAACGATGGCACCGAATCCCAATGCTAAAACAAACCCTCCAAGAACTCCGGAAACCACGGGTACCCATTTCGTTTTCGAGCTTTTATTCGATGAATGATCACCCATAGGCGATGATGGTGGCGGCGGTGGTGGGGCCAAGGTTTGTAAACTTGATGGTGGGTTTTGGAGAGGGACTAAAAGGGTAGTGAAAGGGTAAATAGTGAAATCTACTTCAGATAAGCCATTGGCTTCAAGTGTCGTCCCAGTGTTCACACCAAAAATATTACTTATTGCAGAAACACTTTGTGTCCAAGTGACTAAATAACTCAATAGATAGTTTATACCAACATTAGTTTGATTTTTAGTAGGACAAGCACATCTAAGAGGAACATTAATTCTTGTACCTGTGTAAATATTCCGAGTGAAATTAATATTTTGGTCCTTGAGGGCATGACAAGTTGAGAGGCCTTGGAATGTGTCATTTGCTATCAAGAAATAAGTGTTTTCATGCTCAATAACATAAGTTATGTTTGCTTGGTAGTACTCACCTGAGCAAGAGCAGATCAAAGGAACAAGCACCAATTTGTCGGTCCCAAACGCGGCGTTAACCGAAACTGAATTAAGCTGAGAGAGCTCTGATGGGTCAGCACCAAGTAAGCTAGAGATGGTAGAGACAGTGTTGAATGGCGGCTTTGATCTGAAAGTGAGGTATGTCCGGCAAGTCTTGTTGAGGCCATTGCAAGTGTACCCAAGAACAGAGGTTGAATTGTCCACTTTGTCACATTTATTGAAAGCTTTTCTTACATAAGATTGCTGAGCATTGATCAAAGAAGAGAGAGTGATCAGACAGATTAAGAGAAGGGAAATTAGGAGAGAGAAATCCATTTTTGGGAATTTTTGGAGAAAGAAATTTTGTTCGACAATGGGTATGGAGTTGTTTTTGTGAAATTTCATGGTACATGTTCATAAGGGACTGTTTGGTTGACTGTCCCATCAGTGTGAAATTATAAATCATGGGGAGTTGAACTTGAAAAAGTATGACGTGTGTGTCCCAACTCCCAAGCAAAGATAGAAGGAATAGTAGTGGTATTAGGGCCGTAAACGCACCGGATTTAAGCCCGTATCTGGTACTTTTTAATGGATCTAATCAATTTGATAGATCCATATTCAGATCCGGATTCATATATTATGTTAAAGAAACGGATCGGATGGTTTTGTAATATCCGATCCGTCTAAGATCCGAATCCAAATAACATCTATATTATTCGTATATATATATATATATATATATGTTTTTATAGGGTGATGCTATTGCCACTCCATCATTGAACCAAGGCACTCCATGATACCACTCTTAAAGCATCTGGTACCATACATGTCATGCATTATATATATGGTACCACATGCTATGAGAATGGTACCATGTAGTGGCTTAGTTCAATGATGGAGTGGCAATAACAATTCCCTTTTTATATTATGTATATATATAATACTTAAAATAATAAAATGTGTACATATATATTATATATAAACAAAACTAGATATATATATATTATATTATGTACATATATAATACTCCATCCGTTTCAAAATATGTGTCCACTTTTCCTTGTTTGGAAGTTCCTAAATAAGTGTTCACTTTCTATTTTGGACAAAAATGTTGGTTGATAATGTGACTCCCCAAAAGGTGAATAAACATACACCACAAGTTATTATTTTCTTAAACAGCGTGCAAAAGGGTAGTAGACACTTATTTTGGAACGGAGAGAGTTAAATGTAAGCATATATATTAGTATATATAAACAAAACTAGTATATGTTATATATTATGTATATATATTAAACTAAAATGTACATATATATATTATATATAAACAAAACTAGTATGTATATATATTTATTCAATATTTTGGACCGGACCGGATTACCGAATCCGACCAAATTCGGATATAGACTAACCAATAGTAGATCCGTCGATTTTTGGATCTGGATATGAACTGATTTATAGTTTGACGGATCTGAATCTAGCCGATCCGGTCCAGATTCGGCCCGTTTAGAGGCCTAAGTGTAATTACTAAAAAAAAAAGTAGGAAAAATTATTGACTGGTTCAGGATCACTAGCACGAGGTGGTGGCCCGACTAGTCATAATGTGACAAAATATCCCAAAAAATTGACCATTTTAGCTCTGCATAGCTTAACATTTTTTTTGAAATTTGTGCTGTTTTGACAGTATTTGATAGGAGTAATTTTTAAGTGGTTCGAATCACCACCTCAGCACACTAAATGGTGGTCTAAGACTAGCCAATAATTTCTCAAAAAAAAAAAATTGGTTAGTAGAGACTAGAGAATGTATATCAGTTAGAAAACTAAAAAAGATTCTGTCACGCCCCGACGTAGCATAAATAAGGAAAGCGTTTAATTTCCTTTATGGACCCGTAGGTCGCGACAGTTTGAAGGATCGATTCCGTCCCAAACGTCGAACAGCAAAACATAATAATCAGAGTAAAGCAATCAAGGCTTACAAAAATTTTCTAACTTATTACATCTTATGAACCGGGATCAACTAAGGCACAGACCGCCTTGAAAATAAAATAATAACTTACTGTCTGTTACAGTCATCCTTAAAACAAAACAGTTTAAAAACTCAAACAAATAAACTTAAAGCATATATTAAATGAACAGTTCTCCTATTCCCAAAAGCGGCCATTCTCAATTCGCATAGTCATATGATTCCTCCTGGTTATAACCTGAAAAGCCTGAACACGAATGTTCAGGACGCATCAACGTCGTCAGCTTCAAGAAGCTGGTGAGTATTAAAAACATGACTTTGAATGTAAAACATACCAACTTACCTTTTTCCAATTCCCATTTAAATCCACAAGTTTATAATTGAAATAAGGAGCTCATTTAGAAAACAACCACAACATTATTTAAAGAGGGTAAATTTACACAGATGAGACCGTGTATGAGAACAATGCACCACACTCATCTTGCCGACTCTTTTCTCTCGCCAAAAACCCAACAACCCACTATCCTACTCCTGGTATCTTTGAAACACTAAGATAGCCACACTTTAGCAACGGGGCGCCAGGGAGTGTCCAGTTTGCCTCACACTTTGGTCCGGGGTACCAGGGAGTGTCCAATGCCTCACACTTTGAATACCCTAACCGCCATGCAAATACCGGGGCAACCCCTCACGCAGTATCCAGACTCGAGTTATCAGGGAGTGTCCGTAGGCCACACTTTAGCACTACCATGGGTGCCAGGGAATGTCCGAGTTCGGCGTCACACACTTTAACGCTTCCATGGGCGTCAGAGAGTGTCCATATTTGCCACCGTCGCATTTCAAAGATACCCTCTCCACAAACTCAACCGCAACCACAATCACAGCCACAACTACAACTTAACAACAACCACAACTCAAACTCAATCACAACCACAACCACAAACTCAAACTCAAACTCATACTCTTTTCACACCGACTGACACCCACATGCATGTACCACTGACCCCCACATGTATGTCGTGAAATTTAAACATGCGGCAATTTACTGAATTATAAATACAACATGCGTACGGGGATTGATAAGTCATACTACAATATTTTAATCATTCAAACATAACCAAATAGAGTTCTGATTAACTAAATTTCCCAAACAGAACCTCATCAATACTAAAAGTTGAACCAAACAGTCCCTTAACAGAAAAACAGACAAAAACAGAAACTGCTAAACCTCGCGCGCGCGGGCCGCTCGCGCGAAATGTCGCTCGCGCGATATGCCCACTTTTAATTTTATAGTATAACTTTTCTGTCTGCCTGAATCAGTCAAGGTCGCGCGCGCGAAGTGTTTCTCGCGCGACCCTCGCTCGCGCGAACAACCAAATTTTCCTTTATATATATATAAACTTTTCTTTCTGCCTGGGGAAGCATACCTCGCGCGCGCGGGCTGCTCGCGCGAAGGGGTCGCTCGCGCGGGCTGCTCGCGCGATCGTGGTGCGAGATGAAGCTGAGGCTTCATCTTCTTCGTGGAGAATACCCTGTTTCAGCAAAACAGGGTCTAAATTGACCCATTTCCATTCTGTGAGTTACTAGGCCTTATTGTATATGATTCTCTTTGGTTTTTCACAAGGATTAAGAATCTATTATCAATTTAACATGAATCAATCTATAACTCTCCAATTTTATGAAAAACTAAAACATGTCAAAACTTATTTTCTAATATACTTTCTCATATGAATGAATTAAGCTCTATAACTTCAAACCTAGCATATATGATGTATAATCGTTCAGAATCATCTCTAAAAATAGATTTTAGTTAAGATTGAGAAATCTTGATTTTCAAGCCATGGAGTTCATACGTGAGATCAACCATGGTGTCTTACAAAATTAAGCAAACACACAGTAAATAGACATGTAATTACATTCTTAGTGAGTTAGTAATACTCACTGTGATAAGAAGATTAATAGTTGTTGAGAAAGACTAAGCAATTAAGGACCCAACTCCAAGCTTTGGCTATGGAGTTTAAGCTTTCTCTCTCTAAATAATTTCTGAAATTAACTCTCAAGCTTTCTCTCTAAACTTGAAGTGCAGAATGTGTAGTGTAAAAATCTGTGAGTTGTGTGTGTATATATAGAGCTACAAGAACTTGGAGACCAAGCAAAATTAAGAACTTCACTTAGCAAGCTTAATAGAGTTAACAAATCCTTAATCCCTCTAATATTAACAGCACATATACATACGTATGAGCATATATACTGATGCACACTAAACTCTCCAGATTGTGAAAGGCCATGTAGGCTAATAGGGGTCAAGTGTTGGTTGTTTGGCAATTTGGCTTTTGGCACAAAAATAACACACCCAAAATAGGTAGATCCAAACAGGGCACAAGCCAATGATGAGTTTCCATTAATAGAAATAAAGTACAAGTCATGTCATACTTTATGTCATGTCCAAAAGCTGTGCAAGATTATCATAGCGTGGACAGTTTTGAACATAAACTGGTATTTTCGAGGCGCGGTGGTCACCACAAAAATACAGGAATTTCATTTTAACTTAAGAATTGATTTTCTGGTTTTATAAAAATACTGATTGAGTCAATAGAAGTTATTTTCACCGTTTTGAAATACAGATTTTGAAATCCATACAGGTATTACTAACCTTTGTAAAAATTGTAATTTGACCCCAATAACATTCTTAGCTTGCAATAATTCAAGAAATAAAATTTAGAACATGAGAAATGTAGTTCAAATGAAGCAGTCAATACCAAATGAAATTAAATATGACAGTGCAATTACAAATTAAATATGAAAATGTAATTTAGGAATAAATGGAAATGCAGGTTATTACAGATTCGATTCCCCAAAATTTTTAGTTAAGAACTGAAACCTAAACACGCCATGGATTACCAATCCCATTTTAATAATTAGTGAGGTGAACCTAACCTTTTGTTCAGCTATATGAGAGAGAGAAGTCAATTCCAAAACAGTATTAAAAGCAACATAGAAAACTTACAAGGCAATTTTTCGCAAAAAAGGCCCACAAGAAACCTTTGAAAAAATTGGCACCTTATAAACAGCTTAAAAAATTGACACCTTGAAAACAATATTGTTGAACTGAGAAATATAATGAATTATTTGAGTGAGAATCATTTCTGTTGATACAAAAATCTCATTATTTGTGAGTCTTGAAACATGGGACCCATCTAAATAATTTATTTTTATTGATAGCATATCACGTTGTACATTCAAGGTGCCTAAATATTTATCAGAAGAACTGTTTTTATGTATTTGGGTCCTGTTTATAAAATATTTTTATTCGTTTTGAGCTTTAAAGCAAAAAAAGAGCTCTCTTAGATGGACCCGACCGGAGTAACAATAATGTGAAAAACATTTGAAATTTAAAAGAAGATTGAACATGGCATTCTTAGGAAAAAAAACTGCTCTTTTCTCCAAATGTCCACGCAACACAATTCACCATCACAAAGTTTGGCCATACACGTTGTCAAAGTCAACGAATCAAAGGTACAATCCCTGAAATTATGGACTTCATGAACAACATTTCTGACCACAACCCATAGCTATAAAAATATACTTTACAATTTTTTTTTATTAATTGATTTTTTTTTGGTTGTAATTGACAACTTAAGCTTGAAGTTGCACAAATTTACTTTAGAGCTCAGTGGCTTTGACTTCAACGTTCATGATTAGGGGTGTTTGTAGTCGGTTTTTTAGTGGTTTTAAAATTGATCATTCGGTTGGTTTTTTTTTTTTATTAATTGAGTTTTTTTTTTTTGTTGTAATTGACAACTTAAGCTTGAAGTTGCACAAATTTACTTTATAGCTCAGTGACTTTGACTTCAACGTTTGATTAGGGGTGTTTGCAGTCGGTTTTTTAGTGGTTTTAAAATCGATCATTCGGTCGAGTTTTTTTTTATTAATTGATTTTTTTTTTTGGTTGTAATTGACAACTTAAGCTTGAAGTTGCACAAATTTACTCTAGAGCTCAGTGGCTTTGACTTCAACGTTCATGATTAGCGGTGTTTGCAGTCGATTTTTTAGTGGTTTTAAAATCGATCATTCGGTTCGGTATGTCGATTTTGAGACAGTGTCGGTCGGCTTTCGGTCGGTTTTAGGTTGGCCACTAGTTTGAAAAACCAACCAATCAGTGTTTAGCCAGTTTGGTTTCGGTCAATTTAATACTAAGCCTCAATTCTAGTGGAGTAATTCTCAGAACACAACCATTCACACAACGTTTTCTATACAATCTCTCATGTGTCACTCCACTGACATCCCCACAGTGACACATGAGTGACATAGGAGAGAGATAGACACATGTTTTGGGTTGTGTAGAAAAAGTTTTGTGTATTACTCATTCTAGTAAGGCCTCTCCCCTTGATAATTTCCACGAGGATTATACAAGCATATTGTTATACTGCCTTCATTGTTGCCCCAAGTATCTTGTGAGCAATCCAACTTGTGTTCCTTTCTTCACACCACTGGCGCGTAGGTCCCGCACATGCACTTCGTACCACACGAATTCGCGCTGTAGTTATAGTACTGATATGGACAAAACTGTGTAGAGCGAGGGAGGGAAAGAATGATAAGAGAAGGAAGGCTTGTATTATTCTTTTCATCCTAGTTCAACCTATTCTGACTGTATATATAGCCTTATGGAAACTGATGCATTAAAAGTGAAAATATCGAAACATGCAATCATGCCTATTGACATGAAATTATGTTTATTACATAGTAAATAAATTGACTAATCCCTAAATGTATGCATGACAGGATAGAAATGTTGCAAGTATCAATCCTTCTCCAATAAAATCAACCTTGTTCACAAGGTTGAAGTCCAATCAAAATGAAAATTTGTAAGTCCACCAGGATCCCAATTCTTGACCATAATTTTAACCCCTTTACACATGTCTTGACTAGCTAACTCTCCTTTGGCCACCTTCACAACTACGAGATCATAAACTTCCATTTTAAAATTTTGTTCAAAGAAGTGTGTACTGCTTGAGTCCAGCAAAACCAAGACTTGTATTCACCAACCATGCCTTTTTTCTCGCATGGCTTGCTGGGTGTGGGTGCTCTGATTGATAGCAACCTTCGGGAACTGAAAGCGTTCTTCAGCCTGATAGGTGGGAAAATATAATTTGAGGTCAGAAGGAGGATGGGTGGTGGTCGGTGTAGAGTGAGTGGTGGCCCTGGTTGGGGCGAGTGTTGTGGGAAGTCCCACCAGTGCCAAATGGGTTAATCGGCCCTATCGGGGACAGGGTGTTAGGGACGAATCACTCGTAGGGCCTGCAATTCGGTAAGGAGGGATTGAAGGGTGGGATTGACTTGGTTGAACAAGTGGTCGAACGGTTGGGGAGGGTGTTGTGGTAAGTCTCACCAGTGGCGAACGGGTGAATTTCGGCCATATCGGGGACAAGGTGTTGGGTACGAGTGATGTGTAGGGCCTACAATTCGGTAAGAACCGATTGAAGGATAATATTGACTTGGTTGAAGAAGTGGTCGAAACGTGATTCATGATACGTCAAGATTTCGAAAACGTCATTGTGGAACTCAGTGTCAGATTCCCCATGGGTGTCCATGAGATCTTGTGGCTCTGATACCATTGATATGGACAAAACCGTGTAGAGATATGGAGGGAAAGAATGATAAGAGAAGGAAGGCTTGTATCATTCTTTTCATCCTAGCTCAACCTATTCTGGCTGTATATATAGCCTTGTGGAAATTGATGCATTAAAAGGGAAAATATAGAAACATGCAATCATGCCTATTGACATGAAATTATGTTTATTACATAGTAAATAGAAATTGACTAATCCCTAAATGTATGCATGGCAGGATAGAAATCTTGCACGTATCAAGTACCTCTCCTCTCTCACCCACGCATTCAATAGATTCTGTAGCGGTGGCACTTTTACTCGAAAGCACAAGGGGGTTAAGTGATCACTTTTAAATGACAAGGAGTAAAGTGTTATCGAGCCAAACCACAAGGGGTAAAGTGTAATTAATCCTTATATATATATATATATATATATGAAGGTATATGTGTTTGACACTAGCCATTTTTGCATGGGGTATGTATTTGGATTACGGGTGGTGATAGTGATACTTAAGTTTATTAATGTGAACATTGACAAATGATCAAAGTGGTCAAGTGGTACTATCTTGATCTCTCTAGTGGTGAGGTTAAGGGTTCGATTAGGGGTGGGCAAACAGTTCGGTTAAAACAAACCGAATCAACCGAACCGAATTTTCAATTTCAGTTCGGTTAAAAATCGAACCAAATTAAAAATTTCAATTCGGTTATCAGTTGCCTATAGGCAAACCGAACCAAACCGACAAAATCAAAATTTTATTTTTTATTTTTATTTTCTATATTATTAATATACTTATGCATAACTATAGATAATAAAATATAAGTATTTTTACAATTGAAATAAAGAAAAGTATGCTTTCTTTGCAATATGAAAGAGAAAGGAAAAAAAAAACATAAAAAAGTTGTGAAAAATGAAAAAAAAAAAAAATTAAAATTGGGTTTTTTTACAATTCGGTCAACCGAACAACCAAACCGAACCGAATTTGTATTTCAGTTAATCGAACCGAACCAAACCGAATCAATCGAACCGAATTTTCAATTTCAGTTCGGTTAAAAATCGAACCAAATTAAAAATTTCAATTCGGTTATCAGTTGCCCATAGGCAAACCGAACCAAACCGAAAAATCAAAATTTTATTTTTTATTTTTAATTTCTATATTATTAATATACTTATGCATAACTATAGATAATAAAATATAAGTATTTTTACAATTGAAATAAAGAAAACTATGCTTTCTTTGCAATATGAAAAGAGAAAGGAAAAAAAACATAAAAAAGTTGTGAAAAATGAAAAAAAAATTAAAATAAAAATCGGGTTTTTTTTACAATTCGGTTAGCCGAACAGCTAAACCGAACCGAATTTGTAATTCAGTTAACCGAACCGAACCAACCGAATTAAATTTCAGTCAGTTAACAGTTGCTAATCCTCCAAACCGAATTGAACCGAACCCAAACCGAACCGAATAGTGCCAAACCGAACCGAACAGACCGAATGCCCACCCCTAGGTTCGATACCCCTTAGGAGAAGTTCTTATCCCTTATATTTGTGCATTTAGGCGGAATGGGTAACTTTTATTGGACTTTGCTATGGGCCGCTGTGGGGTGGGGTTGAGTTGACTTGGGTACAGAAAAAAGAAAAAAAGTGACCATTGTAATAAAGAAAGTCATGTAGGTGACTATGTCTAAAAGCCCATTGGATTAGGCTACAACTCGGTTCAGCTAACTCAAGCCCAAATTTAAAAAATGGGCCTTGGGGCAAACTTCTAAGCTGGTTGTAAATTGTTCGCCTAATCACATCTGTTGAATCTATGGCAGAAATTTACAAAATTACAATTGATAAAAAATTACACTTTGACAATTTTTGTTCAAAAATAAATTTTATTTACATTAAAATCGTAGAAGCAGAAGCTGTGCTAAATAGCCCTCTGTCGTTGGTGGTCCTACTTTTTTTTTGGTTATAGCCTGGTTGGTGGTGGTGTTTTTGGGAGCATTTAGGTTTTGTTCCTTTATTTCTGTACAAACCAATTTTAGTAAATAATACAACCCGTTACTAGTCCAAAAAAATAAAAAAAAGAGGGTTTCTTAATTAATTCGGTTATGTCTGGATGTATCAACCATTCAACCACGTAAAATGTGACTATGTGAGGATTAGATTTGATGGATTATTTTTTTATTTTAATAAAAAAAAGAGGGTTTCTTAATTAATTCGGTTATGTCTGGATGTATCAAGTGACAGAGCCATTAAGAGTGGAGCCATAATTTTTAATTGTGGGACTAGGATTGGATGGAAGTGTATCCATTGATAGATGCACGGGTGCAACACTTAGGTGAATTTTTTTTGAGTTTATTTACTCATATTCTTGGATGAATTTTGTGCATATCATTTTTTTTTTGGGTCAGTAAATAGAGTTGATGCTTATTAAAAATTGTAACAGTTGACTAATAATAAAACACTTTGAATTGGACTAAATTGAAGATTCGTCAATGTACTACACGTATTTAAAAAAAAAAATAATAATAAAAATCTCGCAATGCATGATTAATTACACATTTTATATGGCTTAACTACATAATATATATACCATGAAGTTTGTTCCCTGTCTTATTTTTGTTCCTGTAATTTCAATTGCATAAACTTAGTTCCTGAAGATTTTAAATAGAAATAATGTGTTCCAAATGTCTATCAGAAAGATTTGACAAAATTCTTTCACTATTGTGCACAATTACACGAATAAGCGGGATGATGTTCCATTTGCCCCTAAATAGCATGACAATGCATGGCATCTGAGTGAGTTCTATCAACTTAGCAGGCCCGGTCTTGGGGCAAAGCCCACAAAGCAGCTACTTTGTGCCCCCTAAAAACCATTTAATTTTAGGGCCCTATTTTAAATGTACCCTTTATACCCCTATGTCTAAGCCCAAAAACTTAAAACCCATAAAGAGCCCCAACCCAAGTTAAAAGGCCTAAATCTTAGATACTTTGTTTTTATTGCTAGGAACCCAACAAAAAACAGACCGACCTAGCTTACTTATTAGACCTCTTCAGTCTTTACATGTAGAGGAGTTCTTTCTAGAATTTTTGCGGGCATCTTATCTCAGCTCTTGCTCGAATCGCGATATCGGCAAATCTCTTTGGTTCTAATCAATTTTTACTCTTGTAAATTTAATTGTGAGTTTTTCCTTTATGATTCCATAAACATGATTGATGATATATGCTGATAATAATTTATATGTTAATTAGGGATTGTAAGTTGTTGTAGGGCTTGGTTTTTAATTATTGTTTGTTTACCATTTTGGGAATTTGGAAGGTTTATAAGTTGTTTTCAATTTAGGGCTTGGTTTCAAAATCGCCACAAAAACTCATGCATTTTTTTAGATATGACATAAAATCAATTGTGCACATAGTTATGTACAAGTAGACCTTAAAAATAATTAACATTGAGGCCGCCTTTTTAGAGTTTGCTTTGGGCCCCCAAAGTCTCAGGGCCGGCCCTGCAACTTAGTCCAAAATGTCCATTATGTCAGAGAATTTGACAGTGCATAGCATCTGAATGAGTTCTGTCAAGTTTTTAATATGTCCATTCCGTCCATTTAAATATATCATTTTGCCTGATAGGTGTATTGTATATGATTTTGAACCAAAATAATAGGCAATAGGGAATCAAGGGTGGCCAAATTTTTGAGGGATATATTTGGTAATTTTTCAGACTAATAGCTTCTAGTCCTAATTTTGATCAATAGGTAAATTTGTTGCCAAAGTAAACTAGCAATGTTACTTTTGGCAATAGTGGTATGTAGTCTTTTTTTTTTGGGTAATACTTGGGACACACTCAAAGATATAATTTTTCGGACACAATCCAAGAGATGTGTTCTAAAAATTGTGTCTTTGGGTGTGTCCCAATCTTTACTCTTCTTGTTTTATTGATCAAATAGATTGTAATACAAATTCAGAAGACAAGAAATTAAAGCAGAATTAATTATTAACTACCACCAAACAGCAAAATATATGTTATCAATTAGAATCCAACCAATTCCGTCAAACAATGCTGAGTGAAAAAAAAAAAGATAAAAAAATAGAGATTTTGTAAGAGAATTGCTATGATTTCCAAATGATTTGTTAGTTGTACCACAGTGCCTTTTTGTACCACCTCATGTTACAATGTAGTACAACTGTTACGCAATTTGAAAACTAAGGGCTCGTTTGGTAACGTTGTCGTTTTCTGTTTTCGGTTTTTGTTTTCGTTTTTTAGAAAACGAAAATTGAAAACGCGTTTGGTAACGTTTTCGTTTTTTGTTTTTAAAAAACGTTTTCAAATTTTGGGTAAAAAATGAAAACAACAAAAAGTCGTTTTGAGTTTCCTGTTTTTGTTTTAAAAAAAAAAAAAAAAAAATCAACAATGTTACCAAACAAGTTTTTGTTTTTTTTTTCCAAAAAAAAACCAAAACTGGTTTTCGTTTTTAAAAAACTGAAAACTGAAAACAGGAAACGTTACCATGCGAGCCCTAAATTTGGGATTCAAATTTGAGAACTATAGTGTTAGTAGTATTCTGATTCAATTTATAATGCTTTGGCAAGTAAAAAAATGGGGAATTAAAGCATGAGTAATATTTGGGCACAACCAAAGCCACAACCTTTTTTGCACAACCTCTATTTTGTGTCTATCTCTCTCCTAGTGGGCAGTGTGGGGTCACTGTCACTGTGGGACCCATCAAGAGAGAGAGATAGACACAAAATGAAAATTGTGCAAAAAAAGTTGTGACTTTGGTTGTGGTTCAAGTATTACTCTTAAATCATTAATCATAAGTACGAAATAAAAAGACATACATACATACATACATATCTGTACTTACCTTAAAAACCATAAAAGTGATGTAATATTGTTCATTTCATTTAATAAAAAGAATTGAATCCCTGGTCAGTACAAGAAATTAAGTTATATATGTATTAATATATATATACACTATGTATGTATAGTATTAGCTGTTGACACTGATCGATCACATAAATGGAGCTCTTCTAGGATGTTTAGCTTTTCTTGATTTTATCCTGAAAGAGACATTAGTTGCTGTAGAAGGTGGCTGGTTGTTTGGTGTAATTGCGTGTCCTTCACCGTGATTTACAATAACAACGTTTGTAATAGTCGAACAACGTCGCTTACGTTGTTCATCATCATGACTTAGAATAAAATTGTTCTTCTTGCTTGGTTGCACCCGCTTTTTACCATGATCACAAACAATGACGAAATTGTTGCTTGGTCGCGCCTGCGCCTGCGCCTGCGCCTGCGCCTGCGCCTGCGCCTGTACTTCTCTATAGGTTGAAGACGATTGGTTCATCCGCCTCGACACCATTGCTTGTTGTGGATCATCACCGTTTGCCATTATCATCGTATCCGGACAAAGCTGCAAATATAATAAATAGGAAATTTTAGCACAAGTCTTGTAAATTATATTTTTTTTTAACCTTAAGTATAACATGTTTTATTTGTTTATTTTAGTAACAAGGAATCTTTAACCAAGATTAAAAACAAAGATTAAAAACAGATCGTCTTTTAAACTCAATTGAATAATATAATATGAGGGATTTTGCAAATTTTTTTTTTCTTTTTACCAAATTCTATAATATATATAAATATTATTTTCTTGTGAATTAAATCGAAGGAAAAAAAAAATCTTGTTTAGAATGAACGAGCCTTACTTTGCAAGCAATGGAGCAAAACTTATATGAAGAGGACCCATCAATCACCCAACCGCAATTTTCACACCTGTTGGCCAAACTGCTGCCTTTTATAAGCTCTTTTTTCTGTCTCGAATTCAGAAAAACAATAGGTTTTGAGTTTATTTTGAATTGCTTGATATGTGTTATGTCAATGTATCTTCCAATAACTTCTATTGGGATTGCTGGACATTCAGTGGATTTGCACACCTGAGGAAAGAAAATAGCATAAAATTAAGAACTACGTATTTATACAAAATAAAAATATATAACTCTATATATACTACCGAATTAAGGGCCTCTTTGGCAACATCTTTTACTTCTTTCATTCATTCCAAACGTTTGCAAACCAAGTAGTTTTCGGGTAATCGCAAATATTTTTGAGTGACTCACATATTTAATTACGCCGATTGGATCGTAGAAGATTATTAATTTGTCAAACAATTATTGTTATTTTTTTCTTCAGTATTTAGAATTTCATAATCACTTGTAACTTGTTTCAAAAGGTGTTACCAAACGGGTGTAAAGCTATGGCTAATATTCTTGATCATGATATATGTTTAATTATTAGATATATATATATATATAGATATACATATATTTATAGAGAAGAAAAAAGAAAGAAAGAAATTATATATATGTATACTAGACATTGCAAGGTGAACTTACTTTGAGAACATTGTGACCAATGTGTTGATGTGTGTGACAATCCTCACAAAGAGCATCTCCATTGCAATCATTGCAAAAAAAGTTAACTTTTGCGCTATGAATGTGTTTAGGGTCATAGAATGAGGCTCTTAAGAATCTTGATAACCATGGCGGATTCACGCTATTGTTGCCTTCCATTACTTGAATATAAATGCACAAATACCTAAGCACAAAGAAGATCAAAGAAGAAGAAGAAAAATATATGTATATTGAGAGAAAGAGCGAGAGAGATCACTCGGTGTATATACTTTATATATATATATATATATATAGCGAGAGAGATATATAGGTTACTACGCACTTACTAGTACAGGTGATTTAGATATAATTGGTGTGTAATCCTAATAAGAGTTAATTTAGGAAGACTTCTTGTAGAAATAGGAAAGTATTTATCAATAGAACATGTTTGTTATTGAAGTATATACAAAACTATTTGACCAAAAAATAAAAATTAAGAGTGGGAAGCTATAGGTATTGTGATAGGTCAATTTAATTTCATACTAGGAGTAGTCAAGGTGGTCCCCGGGTGGAGACTGCCAATTCAGTTTCTCATACATGAAGAAGTTCCGAGGGGTCCGGATTCGAGATCTTAACGGTCTAAAACTGTTTTGGACCAATGACATGCTTTGTCTTGTTTTCCAAGAAATTGGTTATCAGGATATGTATTAATGTACATACACACCTTAAACAATAACAGAAGTTTTCGCCACACCAAGTGCCAGCTGATCACAAAGCAACCACTATGGAAGCTTAATTAGTTACAGCTATTAATACCAGAAGACTAATGTTTAAGTGATACTTTATTGCCGTAGAGCCATTTATTTTTATAGAAATATTAGTTTTCCTCCTTCAATATGCATTGATTCTAGATTTAGTACTCTTGTAATTGGATGAATATAAATTTATACCTCATTTAATAGTTGATTTAAAAATTAGTCCCTTTCCCAAAATTTTGGATTATTTTATGACTTATATAACCTTGGTTTTTTTCCGATGTGTATTAATTGCTTATTTCAAGATTTTCATAACCGTCGGTTTCAGACGTGATATTAGGAATTTGGTTAATTGCATGTGTTGGTCCTAAATTGTAGGCTAGTGTAATAAATCAGGGATATGTTTGAGTATTGACTCTCTCTCACTCTCTCTCTTTCTCTCTCAACAATATAGATCCATAAAAATGGCCACATTAATCTGACTACCAGACTTGTCCAACAATGGCCAGAGCATCAATAAGAGAGGACTACCAAACCAAAATGGCCGGCCTCCTTACTCAGTTTCTTCTTCAATTTCACTACCTTTTGGACCTCAAAGTTCACGTTTCCAAGAGCACACAGTAGTGCAGAGTTCTCCTCACCATCAGATAGTAGAGACATGGAATGCTGAGGAACACGGGTCAATGGGTTATATTGTGAAAGGGTATTGTAAATGATATAGATTAAAGCAGATAATGATGTTTCTTTTTTCTTTTTTTTTTATTTATTTATTTGTGAAGGGGGGGGGGGGGGGGGGGGGGGGGGGGGTTTCCATTGTTTCTTTTTTGGGGGATTGCTTTTGAATCTGTTTGGTAATGTGCATTGTGTCTTACTTGGCTTTTGGAATTTGTCACATAGATTAGTAATTTTGTCATCTCTATCATTTGCTTCTCAAATTTCTAGAGTTTTCTTTTGAGTTTGAAGGTGAGAAATTTATTTTTATTTGGTGAGAAATTTCTTATCAAATCTATTCAAGAAGTGATGAATTTATTTGGTGTGAAATTTCTCACCATAAATGGTCTATGATGCATTTTAAAGGTCACGATTTAGTTTTTGTTTTTTTAGGTGAGAATTTTGTATTATTGAAATTCTCGAGACTTTCTCACAAAAATAGACAATTTTTCACTTATAGTCAGTGATTCATTTAAAGTGAGAAATTTTACATTATTCTTGGAAGTGAGAATTTTTCACGTATTATGTTATTATTGAGGAATTTCTCACTTTGTTATATATTTTAAAGTGAGAATTTCCTCACTTTTCTTTCTCTCTTGTATAATATTTCTATGTTAATTCTCACTCTTATATATATATATGTCTTATATGTATTTTGAATTTCAAAATTCAGATTTATTATATATATATATAGAGAGAGAGAGTTATATGTATTTTGAATTTCAAAATTCAGATTTATTATATATATATATATATATATAGAGAGAGAGAGAGAGAGAGAGAGAGAGAGAGAGAGAGAGTTATATGGGTTTTAAATTTAAAAACCCTTAATTGTAGGAGTGAGGGTATTTTGGTCCTCAAAATAGGTGAGGGACTGATTTCTAAATTGACTTATAGAATGGATCTATTTCTAGAAAATGACACATTAAAGGACTGAAATCTAACGGACCCTTATTATTATTTTTTTTGCTTTAAATTTTTTCCATGTGATACTTTGATTACTTTCTTACTTTCATTTTTTTTTGGGTATGTATTACTGTAACATGCACATCTTGCCAGAGAACATATTTCAATCTTTATGAGTTCATTCAATGATTTTATTTGCTTGCTCAAGTGTTAAGAAAACTTTGTAGCTAATTTGGTAATTTAATTTTAGACATAAGTTCTACCAAAAATAAAAAGTACCAAAAAAATATATATATATATATATATATATTGGCTGAATATGTATTTGGGCTCCATTCAAAACTTTTTTTTTTTTTTTTTCCGCATGACATGTTGCTCAAAGTCCGCTACTACTTCTCATAACTCATCTCATTGGAATATCACACCACCTGTGGATATCGCAATTTTCTCTTACCCATAGCTTTTTTATTTAAATATTTTGAATTTCAAAATATAAAGAATCGCCACTTAATTTTTTTAAAAAAAAAATTAAGAAACCATTTTAAGACTAACTAATCTTTTGCGAAAACAAAGATAAACTAGGTCCGAGGATTATAGAATGAGAGAGGAAGGAGTCTGACGGACTAAAACACCCTCTCTCATCCTATCTCGCGTAGACCCCTACTTAACATCCTTTTAATCAAACTATTAATCCAAGCATGCCCTCAACTAATACATAGGTATTAATATACACTGCACAAGCATGTCGAAATAGTGTAAAATTGCTAACAACAAAATATCATTCAAAATCAAGTAGTTCATTTAGCAAGCGATATGACATGCAAAATAGAGAACTAGAGAACTTATCCCAGGTCCAGCCGCGGATATTTAAACGTGCAATGTATACAAAAGTTGAAATCCTAATAAAAAGGTCTCTAATGCACATATATACACATAAAGCAACTTTCAATTCTAATGTGTCACACATAAGGTCGGAAAATCGATAAAATTAAGGAATAATTAAATTAAGGAAGAGTCGAAGGACTATACCTCATCGGCGCTACAAAACAAGGGTTAGTACACATGATATACAAGATATAAAGTTAAATGATGATCCTAAACTTCTAGCTTAAACCTATCAAATATAACTAAATCTAAAGCAAACGAACCCTAATTAAAAGCAAACGAACCCTAATTAAAAGCGTCAAACCACATGGATGAATGTATAATGAACAAGAGCAAATAATTGAAGTACTCATTAATTTGGATCACCTAAACTTCGAATTCAAGCTTAACTAATCATTATCGAAGCATGGTTGAAGCCTTAACTCATGAAAATATCATTTGAGCTATTATTTACAAAGTTTACTAAATCTATCACAATATTCTTGAAATTCCAGAGAGCAGACCCGGACTTTAAGAATTTGGAAAGCATACTTTCAATTTTTCGATCTTGATGATTTTTGGTCACAAGTTGCCTTTATGAGTCTAATTTCTAACCCAAAAAGAAAATCAAAGTTCCAACGGTTTGATCTCTGGGAATCAAACAAATACTAGACATCACTCAGGAATTTCCAACTCTCTGTCCAGAAATTTTGTACGATTTTCTAAAAATTGTAAAAAAATCTGAAAGGCTCTAATATTTTTGAGGGTCTTATTAACACATTAAAATTCATAGAAAAAATTATTTGAGGTCATCAACACTCAATTAGGGTTCTGATTTAATCATTTCAAAAGGGTATTGCTGTTCTGAAACTCTGGACAGATTGTTGTTGTTTCCCAAAACCCATGACCAAACCACTCTTAACCATAGAATCTTATTAAAAAAAATTACAGTGCTAGAACTTTGAGTTCACTACAAGGAAAAAGGCTTTTTTTGTCACTTAAAAAGTGACATAAATATGTATTTATGTCACTTTTTTTTCAATAAAAAGTGACATAAATGGAGGCGACATAAATGTTTTAAAAGTGACATATATGTTTTATAAATGTGACATAAATGTTTCCAAATACCAACACATATGTTAATAAAAAGTGACATAAATACTTAAAAGTGACATAAATACGATTTTATTTATATCACTTTTAACCTAAAGTGACATAAAAGTAGAAAAGTGACATAAATACTAAACTAAATTATTACATCAAAGTCTTAAAAGTGACATAAATACTTGATAAAAGTGACATAAATGCTTTTTTTTTTTAATTTATGTGGGTTTTCTTAAAAGTGACATAAATGTTTCAAATTTTTTTTAAAAAAAAATGGTGATTGCATTTATCAATATTACCATCCTGTACAAAACTAAATGTAGCTCAATAATCAATTCCATTCCATCTATTCATATCTACCAATCAACAAAAAATTAAAAAACACGTCTCCAAGAACCATGTGTACGGTCAACTTAAATTTAACTCCAGATGTCATCGGAACTCAATATAATTCCACAAAGAGAGCTGTTTTTATTTTATAAGCATACAAAACCAATGCATATAAACATTGTTCAGAAGATACGCATCCTTCGAGAGTATTACTAATACTAAATCCACTAGAATAACATTTTCTCCAACAAAAAAAAAAGTGAGAATCCTTCCCTTTAAAAAAAATGAGAACCCTCCTCTTACGTTCATCTGAGTTCCATAACTACAACAGGAAAAAAAAAGTCATTAAACAATCCAATTCAATTACTCAACTGAACAAAATCATCTAGTATTATACAATCTGTGTTTTAATTAGAGTAGTTTTAGTTCCTTGCTTCTTGAATATCTTAAACTATTGTAATGACTCATAGAAAAGTAACATTTAGTTGCAGAGGACCAGAATTAATCACCTCAGAAGAGAGGCAATGTGATACGGTAAGTTCCCAACTGAAAAGCATGAAGTTCATTGAGAGTTATATTACAGAAATAATTAACTTTAGACCCCATTAGGATTAGCTTTTAAAATAACCATTTTAGTTAGAGTTTATTAAAAAACCTACTTTTTAGCTAGAATAAAAAAAAATAATAATAAAAGCAGCGAATGTCCAACAGAAATGGGCTCTTAATGGAGAAGAAAAATCACCATGAGGCAGCGGAAAAAGCGGTCAGACAAATCATCCCCTTTAAGCAGTCCATTTTGCTGTAGTTGTCCGATGTAATGGGCACACGCTGCATCATTTGCACCAGGAAGTTCACATATGCGATACGATTCCGCAAACACCATTGTAACCTACCAAAAAGAAATCAGACAATAATTAAAAGTGAAGAAAATCAAAGCACAAAATACTTTTTCCACTTCAAATCAAATTTTCTAGGAAAAATTTGTTAAAATCCTCCCCACCACCAACATTCCATTCTCTCTCCCAGGGAGAGAAATGAATCAATAAACGCAAGACATGGTCATGAATCTATAGGACCCGAGAACATCGAAACTCTATCAGACACTAATAACATTCGTCATTGCAGGTCTGATTTCAAGTTGGCTTCAAAAATTTATAAGGTGAATTCTAAAGCTGGTTTATTATTCCACAAAGATGTTCCACAGGCTTTGCAACATTCAAGTCTTCCCTACTCACTCAGGATGGCCAGGAGCCTGTTCCAGTAGATGCTTATATTAGTGCAAGAATGCCAAAGAATACATACGAAACTGGCATTCCTAACCTCTGTAACACTTCCCCAGCCACCTAACAGGATGCCCCACCTCCAACTTTGACTGACTAAAGCATTTCTACTTCTCCTGGTTTTGATATATATTAGAAATTAAAACACATGAATTGCAAGCAATGAAGAGATAACAAAATAAATTGGCCTCTTAGATGCAGCGAACACTACGAAATTAGTAGATAATATCAATCTTTTATATGACTTCCTATAGTCTGAATGAGTAGATTTCTTTAACCTTATCCACAAGGGATTGATGATTCCATGTGAATAGAATCCACAACCCTATTTATTTTAGCCAAGTGACTATTCATATATATCACTCAAATTATACATATCATACTAGTTTAATTTAACTAGAAAAATAACAATGGATTGTTGAGAACACAAACAAGCATTTAATTTTCAAGAAAGGAAAGACGTCATCTTCGCAACCTTTGCTGTAGAAAGTCCATCAAATAACATAGTTGTTTGCTCTAAACAAATAATTACTATTATACCTTGAGGATTCAACCATTTAGTAGTGTGTGTCACCATGTATTTCAAACTTCTTAAAGTTTCAAAACACTACAGCTTTTGAGCTTTTAGAACCAACCTTCATTCAACCATTTGGTAGTGTACGACATCATCCAAGGAACCTATTGATATACCATCAATCTGAAACAAATAATCAATTGTGTAATCCATAAATCATTTTAAAGGCTCTAATATTAAGACTCTCCAATTTCTGAAAAGTTAAATGATGTGGTGTCTGCTTCATTTAATTAATCAAGGAAATAAATTTAAGTAAATATTAAAATAATTGTTGCATGCAGATAGCTAATGTTTTTTAAAGTCGAGATTGGGTTCGCTACATCATTTAATTTATTTCTACTAATGATCTCATCTAATTCTTACATAACATTAAAAGGCTCCATTTGATATGAGAATTTACAGAAGGACAAGGAAAAGAAAAGTAAAACAAGAACAAAAACTATACGAATACCGAATCAAGAGCTACTTTGAAAAGATCTGAGGGGCCTGCACTTTTCCGGCTTATCAGGAAACAACTAAGAATACATAAATTTGTTAGAGCTCATTTCGTTCCTTAAAGTAGAAAGTGTGCATAGTTGTTTGAAGTAAATTTGTTCTTACATAAAATTATCTTTCTGGTTTAATTTGTCTCGATAAGATCACACCCAAAAGATATATATATGTATAACAAGTTAACACAATCACTATTGCAACTAACAGGTAAGAAGGGTAATAATGGGAAGCATATAACAAATAGTGGCCATCACATTTAATCCTGAATAAGGCAATTTTCTAAAGCATCATAAATGAACCAGCTAGGAAACTTAAGAGTGAAGCGGGTACGTGGAATGCTAACAGACTTAATAGAGGGAGAGGAGATACTTACATGGAATGCTAACAGACTTAGTAGTTCGCAAAAACTTGAATTTCAAATCTTAGCAGTATAGTAAATTGCTAAATTAAGTAAAATTTGGAAATTTAAGATAATTTGATATGAAGAATTTGCATCTAACAAACGTGTTTTAGCACAACTCAAAAGGCTAACAATTATTTTGCTGGCACAGGGTAATAAATAATTTCAGAAGTTGAACAACAAAAAAGTGAGTTCACATTATATAATTATAGAAAACAAAGACAATCACTGGAGAATCAACAATCCAATTCACAAAACAATTGAAATTCAAATTCATGTACAATACATATAACAGGAAGTGAAATTTGAAATTACAAACAGACAATTGAGAGTTCACAAACCTATATTTGTAAAATAACAGTGACTCATTCAAAAAATCCAAAAAAAAAAAAAAAGAGGCATGTGAGAAGAAAATGGAAGCAATTGAATTACTGGGAAACAAAGAGTTATATTAAAGAAAAAGGGAAAGAAACTAACAGATGGAGAAGAAACATCAGTGGGGAGCAAAGACCAAGCAAGTCACCTGAAGAGAGAAAATAACCCAACTGGATGAATATAACACATTGAACAACCCTTCTATCCATTCTTTTTATATTTCTAACCTTCTTCTGATGATGAGTCATTTCCCAATTTAGTTGTTATTTGAAATTTGTTTGAAATAAGGATAGTCAAGCCAATATATTTCAAACCAAAGAATGTTAAAAAGAAGAGGACTTATGTACCCTTTTCAATGTATACACTTTTTTGGGGAAAATTTCCAAACTATAAGACATTCAGTTAAACAATAAGTTATAGGTAATGTATACACGAGAGAAGAGGAAAAAAAATGCTATAACTGATTGTTAAGAAGGAAATCAAAAATTCAAAAGTTGATCGCAACAAAGTGGTAGTAGTGTAATCATCCAGACCCAAATGATTCGCAGAATCTCCAGCAGCACTAATTAATCATTAACTAACCTTGAGATCTATGAGTGCTTTAAGACTACATGCAGCTTATTGAAAATGACAACCACTCTTCAGTCACTACAGATTTAGAAAATCTAGAATTCAAGTTTGACAGTGAGAAATGAGGATTGCACAGATAATATAGAGGGCGTTGAATTGTAAGAGAATTTGATAAAAAAAGAAGGTAGCCAAGAAACCCAGAAGCAAGTACATAAAGGTCATCAATACATAGAGAAAAATCTCAATGGATTGGACATTCGACTAAGTTTCCTAATAAATTAAGCCAGATTTAGTCAGTAGCAATACGAGGAAATCAGACAAACAAAAGAGGTGATCAGATCTTCCAATAGGAATCCATAAAGTCTAATTTGAATTTGGCTATAATAATGAGGTTGCATGTAGCGTAAGAGTCCGATATTTGGGAACTCGTATGAAAAGTAATTGACACGAACGCTTGGGTCTGTGGGTTGACAACTTATGCTTTTGAGTCAAGTTATGCCTCAACATGTATATCAAGGTCTATCTGTTTTTGTTTTCTTTTTAAATTCAATTACATCATACCTCATCAGTTGGGTAGTGATCAAAAGAAGGTTCCACGCATGGAATTGTATATAGATAGGGAGGGAGCAAAATTCATGTTTGTTAATAGGCATGCAAGGCAATAGGACTTTTCTCTTTGGCATAAATACAAGTGCAATTGCAAGTGAATACATAGACTATCACCACATTAACAATTGAGCAACACTGTAGTCAAGAAACATACCGGGACAAAGAAATGTGAAAGATATCCACATGTCCAACTGCGGTAGAACAAACAATTTCGTAAAAGAACTCCTAATTCAATTAGTTGAAATCGTTAATCAGTTAGGTGTAGAAATTCTGGAATACGCTGGGAAATGAAGTAAAAGATTGAAGAAGATGAAAAAGGCAGATATGGTAGAGGGAAAACTCATACATGTATATACACATGGACTATGTATGCATGTGTATGAATCTGTATCTTTATCTATATGTGTATATATGTATGTGTATATGTATTTTAGAATCTATATATATATATATATATGTATAATATGTATTGATTCAGAGAAGAGGGAAAGAGAGAAGCTGACTGAGAGAGAGAATTGCCGAGCCAGAGTGTTCCCGGCGGTGGTAGGCGGCAGCGGCATGGAGTAGTGCTCGGTGTGGTGCTGACCTCCATACCCTTGTCTATCTTCTTCTAAGATCTGATATTCGTCATGAAACCCTAACCCCAATCCATCGAAGCCTTTGAAGCAGAGAGGGAGAGAGAGAGGGAGAGAGAGAAAGAAAAGGTGACAGAGAAGTCGGTGGCTTGAAGTGGAGTGGTTAGGGGCGGCAGCGTGGATTGGAGAGGAAGAGGTAGTGGCAGTGGCGTGAAGTGAAGTGGTGTGGGCGGTGGATCTTCTTCTCCTTTCCCACCGTTTAGATTTAGAGCAAGTATAGAGGGAAATGTTAGGAGGGAAAGTTTTGGGTTTTTATATAGTGGCTTTATTTATGTCACTTCATATCAAAATAACATAAATACATAAATGTGTCTTATTTACAAAAATGCCACCGTGTTTATATTTATGTTTGTTTTTGAAAAGTGACATAAATGTTTACGAATTTATGTCACTTTTTAAAAAAATGACATAAATAGCGTTTTTCCTTGTAGTGGTTATAGATACTTTCCCGTTGGTTTCATTCAGTACCAACGGTTCGATGATTAACTAAAAATCTTTGATGAAAAGTGGTCGATGAACTCACTGCATCTTTTGTTTAGTTCATCTTTCACTTACTAACTTTAACTATAAAGCCATTAAACTTGGCCTTATTTAAACTAGTCCTCCTACCATTTGATGGTCATAGAAGACTAATGACTCTCATAATTGATAGACTTCAATGAAGTACGAAGAAACTTCATGAAGCCTTAGAATAACAAAATCAAACCATGGAGATGGGTTTGAACTTGTCAACCAAAATGCTCATTATCAATCCTAATCTTCTTATGAACTATGAACTCATAAGAAGACTCATAGGAAGACCAAGAGATTTCAAATCAAAGGATTTGAATGAGACAGTGAAAGTCTCATAAATCCCAAGAGATGTACTCAACCAAAATAAAAGAAAGGGGACTCAATATTAAAACATTAGCTAAGTTAACATGTATTTAAAGGATGATTTAGCCTAGAGTCTACCTCTAAATATCCTCAACTTGGTGGTTTGGAGGAATTCCACAAAGTAATCAAGCTCTTCAACTCTAACTCACACACAAACTTCTTTTTCAAACTACAAAAAAACAATTCTTAAGCATACTTAGAAAATTTTCTTAGAATTTTAAGAGAAGGAGAATCAAGATGGTGTTGGGAGATTCAAAAACTCATCCCTTGTAATAAGATATTCACCCTTCTTATATAGACAATTTTAAAAGGGTATTTTAGTCATTTTAAGGGAAAAAAATACTAATTTCGTATGTCCTTTTGATGGTACAAAACATGCTGTTTTACAGCTATCTGCCAAAAAATGCGGCACTCACTGGAGATGGAAGCGGTAGTCAGTGATTATCGATACGGCAGTCACTGATTGTCGTTACGGCATTCAGTGAATGCCGAAACGACATTCAAGAAGTGCCGCGGACAACTCCACAGACTGCCGTTTTTCTGTAGAAATCCATTTTTCGCGGCATTTGGTGAAATTTGCATCATTCATAGAGTGCTGTTCTGACACTTAAGTGAGTGTCGTACGACAACCCGTGACTGCCACATATTTCACCATGTGCTGTTCTTCTCTGTTTTCCCTTTTTCTATCTTTCTTTCCTGTTGTTTGGATTCACGAGCCTTTTGAAGAGCTTGAATCACCTTTGGAAGCCCTAGATTAGTCGGACATTGTCATCATCGGATCTTAGAGGTAATACTCCCCTTAATCGACGTTTGGTCAAAATTGGGGTATCTACAGTTTGCCCCTCTTCGACAGAGCTTGTGAAGCAACGCGTGTCACAAGTGAATGTCGAAACCTGTGGGAAGACAAGCCTTTGACCAAACTGTCGAATTTAGGTAAAAACAAAATGCATTACAAAAGAAAATAGGCGTGCATCAAAGTTCAAGTTGGTTGTGCTCAATGGTGAGCTGCCTACGTATCCTTCCAGGAATTAGACCGAGACGTAGTTCGATCCGGGGATAAAATACACAAACGCAAGTAGCCATACGAATGAATGCACCTATCCTATCGTGATGCATGTGCTCATGCAAATGATGACTATTGATGCAATTACATGCTCTATAAATGATGCGATTTTGAATCGTGCAATCCTGATGTACTTAGAAGCTATTCATGCCCTATGGTACTCAATGCTCATGTCAATTTTCTTCAAGATACGCGGCCATTCTGGCCAAAGGACGAATGCAATTGATTGGACAGCGCTTTGTGACTTAAACCCCGGTGACAATGCGAGTTTGCTCTGAAAGTCCTCAGTCGTTCAGTCTCATTGGGCATATTTGCTCTATGCTATGCGTTTTATTATATGAGGTATGATGCGACAATCAGAGCAAAATTTCTCGAAGGCTTGGCTGATGCAAATTCGTTGCGAGGGTCGAGATTATAAATCTGTTATATTCCCAAAAGCAGGGCCTATGAAAATCCGTTGCGAGGATCGAGAATATAAATCTGTTATATTCCCAAAAGTGAGGCCTACGCAAATCTGATACGAGGACCGAGAATATAAATCTGTTATATTCCCAAAAGCGGGGCCTATGCAAATCCATTGCGAGGGCCAAAAATATAAATCTGTCATATTCCCAAAAGCGGGGCCTATGCAAATCTGTTGCGAGGACCGAGAATATAAATCTGTTATATTCCCAAAAGCGGGGCTGACGCAAATCTGTTGCTAGGACCGAGAATATAAATCTGTTATATTCCAAAAAGAGAGACCGACGCAAATCTGTTGCGAGGACCAAGAATATAAATCTGTTACATTCCCAAAAGCGGGACTGACGCAAATCTGTTGTGAGGACCGAGAATGTAAATCTGTTAGATTCTCAAAACTTTGGAGTTAATCATATTCAGATTATTCAGGAGTCGAAGCAGACTCAAATTTATTTTAATTTTCAAAATTTGGAGTCCAACATACTCAACTTTATTTTAATTTTCAAAAATTTGGAGTCCAACAGACTCAAATTTATTTCAATTTTCAAAATCAGGAGTCAATCAGGCTCAAATTCTTTTCAATTTTCAAAATCTAGAGTCATTCAGACTCATATTCTTTTCAATTTTCAAAATCAGGAGTCAATCAAATTCTTTTCAATTTTCAAAATCAAGAGTCAATTAGATTCAAATTCTTTCAAAATTTTGAAATCAGGGGTCATGCGACTCCGAAAGATATTTTCTGAGACAAAAGTGCCAAAAGTGGGCAAAATCAAGGGGGTTTAAGTTCAAATTTTGGGTTTATTTTGAATTGTGGGGGGGAATCAAGCAGCACTTAAACTGCCTCAACTGCGGCACACGCTGAGGTTTGCGGTAGTCCATAACTGCCGTACATCACTCACAGAATGTTGGAATGGCACTCAACAAGTGCCACGCGGCACTTCATAGACTGCCGCGCATAGTTTTCCAAGTTCTGATCGGTATGGCAGAATGCTTAAACTCGAATTTTCTTCTCATTTTTCATTCATTCTCAAGTCTCTCCAATTTGAAGTTCTCTCTGGAGATTTTTCTCATTTTTCTCACAGTGATCCCGAGGGTCCACAGGTTAGTTTCGCTCGATCATAATCTCAACACTCTCTTTATTTTTGTTATTTTCTTGAATTCCTTCAAAGTTCAACTTTCAGTTTACTCTCTTTTCTCTGCCAGGTTATGGCTAGCAGCTCGAGGAGTAGGAAGAAGGCCAAGTACGTGGCCACCCCTCATCCCGATCCCTCATTCTTGCTTCGGGACCCAGATGCACACTTGTCTGCTTGCGCGTTCAAGCGTGAGGTACACACTCCTCCCTAATTTCTTTTTCTTGTATTTGTTTTTCCTTATGAATCTCATGAATACAATACACAATCAACACAACTTCACACGCCTTATTATGAATGCAAATATTATGCTTATAGCGCTCTCGAGCGTTTCAAATACTTTATTCAATGCTCATTCAATTTTTTTGTATCCTTTATCTTACTCCCTATGAACTTTATGAATGTAGAGACAAAACTTCATATGAAAATGGATGCTATACTTGTGAATTTTCAAGTGTTTCACCTGTATCTGCGCATGTTCAATCTCATTATTATTTTTTTCCTTCAACTTTCCTGAAAGACTCTTGAACACGATGCATGTTAATCAAGATTTCCAATATTCCTCATGAATGATGACACCATTATGCTTGTGAATTTTCTGAGTGTTACAAACGCCCTTTCAAAATCGATTTGAATGCTTGTGAATTGATATTTCTTTTGAAACTACGCTCCTTTCAAAGCTTCTCACACAAGGTTTGTGGGCGTTAGTCATATTATTAGGACTACATGCGTTTTCTCAAGAAATTAAAACCGTGAAATCTCCCAAGCACTTAGACGCTTTCTTCAATCCTTTCCTCATTCATTCCTCTTTTATTATCACTGCTCTTTCATTATTATAATTTTTATTATTATTTTTATCACTCTTTGTTTCTTTATTTCCTTTCATTCTTTCATTCACTTGCTGGCATTTGAACCTTGCAATTTTTTTTGCAACTTCAGCCCGACGTGCTGAAAGGACACGATTGCCTAGCTCACGGCTTTGCCTAGTATGAGGAGTTGAGCAAGACTGTTAAGGGGCTCGTAAACGCCACAGGTTTTGGGGACTTCGTCAAACTCCTGACGAAGAGCTCGAATGATATGAGGCAGATTCATGTTCTCTCCGAGCGGTGGTGGGACACCACCAACACATTCCATTTCTCGTTTGGGGAGATGACGATGATCCCGTTGGACTTCTCTATGATCACTGGGATCCCTTTTGGGGGGGAGTGCCTCCGTTGCCTGGACATGGTGATGGAGTGGGATCGGGTCGAGCCGCTTCTAGGAGTCACCCCAGAGGGACCCTTGGTCACAACCTAGTGGTTGATCGACACCTTCAGAGGCCAGCAGGGTTTTATAGAGGAGTAGATGAACCGGGGCTTTATCATGTACGTGCTGGGGTGCTCTTCGCTGAGCACCAAGGGTGATCAGATCTCTGTGGTGCTGTTGGGATCCTTGGAGTATATGGGGCAGATATACCAATATGACTGGGTTGGTGCAGGATTAGCCATCCTGTACAAGCACATGGGGGACATTTCCCAGAATCAGCCAGCCTCTACTACCGGCTTCTGGAGGATGTGGGAGGTATATCTCTTCTCTTATGCTGATTTTAATTTAAACCTTGCATTTTTCTTTCAGTTTCCTTATTATGAATCTCGTAACTCATGATTTTTCTCTTTTCTTTTCTTGTAGATTTGGTCCCATGAGTATCTGTACATGATGTCACCTGAGACGCGACTAGCGGACGTCCTCATCATGTCCTAGGGGCTGAAGTGGGCAAAGGATCGGGTGGGGCGGATGACCGGGGCTCATGATTTCGTCTCGTTCAAGAATTTCATGATGAATCTACGAGAGCCGCACATCCGATGGCAGCTTTGGCTCAACTTGCTTCCCAGGGGATGCAGGAGCCGGCTGGGTATGAACCACAGAGGATCTTGCTGGATGGCCCAGAGACTCGGGAGTGGTATCTGGGAGAGAGGGTGACCAGAAAGTCGCTGGCGGCTCTGAGTTTCTTTGTGCCGCATCCCCCCCCTCCTCCCCCGAGTCCATGAGATCCACAAAGACCCTCCAGGGTTCTGTACTCACGGTTGCCTTAGCTGGGTTTTCCATCTAGGATTTCCTAGAGCCCCCTAACCGGTATGAGGCCTTTCGTTCTGCCAAGCTGATGCTGAACTTCCCTCTGATGGAAGTGACCCGGGTGAGTTTCTTTTAGCCTTTCAACCTTTCTTTTAGCTCTTAACCATGCATGTGTATCTTCTCATTGGATTTACTTTTTCTTTGCAGCCCATCCCTGCCGCATCTTGGGCTCCAACTCTACCACCCTGGGATTGGAGCCTTCGGACGGTCTCCTATGGCGAGCAGGGCACGCCCTTGGTCACTCAATTTCAGGCGGGTGCTCTCACCATTCCACTCTAGTACAATCATGTTCCGCGAGACTATGTGGAAGAGGGCTTACTCTACGCTCGTAGCGTGAGAGAGTGGATGATGAGAGCTGATATTAGCTTAATATTAGCTCGATAAGGAGTAAAAACTGACTGGATATAACCTCATTTCTCTAGTTTTTCCTGCAGTTGTGTTTAATTTGCTTCTTTACACAATGATACGTTTTTCGAGGTATGTTGTTGTGTTTGGCTTTGTAAGTGCAGGTTCTGAAGCTAAAGGGAACTACAAGTTGAAAGGAATAACTCAAGAAACAAATTGATGAAGTCTTGATACCAATCGATTGACATAGTATCAATCGATTGATATGTTTTCCTTACCAATCGATTGAACTATTTGTCAATCGATTGACATCTTTTTCAATCGATTGACATCTTTGTCAATCGATTGACTTAAACTGGAAACAGCTTGTTTTAATGGCGCAAGATCTCAGCAATCAGGCGACGACCAGCCGTTATGGAATGAACCTGGACGCCTCTAGCTCATTTTTTTGGACATTATATATAGAGGAAAGTAGAGAGGGCGAAGGGGTTGGCTCATTTTTGTATTGTTTTTGTAGGGATTCACCATTGATTTTGGTTTCGGATAAGAATTCCAGTGGATAAATTCATATTCTGTTTTTTCATTCTCGAATTTCAGGTTTCAATTCTTATTAATAGTTGCTTAGGAATTGTGATTGTTATGCATGTTATAGTTAGAATTTGATTTAAGCAATTTTAATTCAACATTTTAATCCATGGCTATGTTTGATCTTGTCTTTCGGTTTATTTATGTTTATGCAGTATTAATTATGCGTGAGTAGAACTCTGGTTGGGAATAATGTGAAGAAGCATCGTTCCCAGCCCTCTGCCATGATTCTGTGAAAGAGTCAATGCCAATCGATTGGATACAGTATCCAATCGATTGGCATAGACTCCAAGTCAATCGATTGATATACTTGTCAATCGATTGAAAGCCATTCCATGTCAATCGATTGACATTAAGTCAATCGATTGATATGATTATGACTTGGGTTTACTCCTTTCTGTATTCCAGTAACTTTTGTTTCAGAAACTGAGTCCAAATTGATCTTTCAAGTTCAAATTGCAATCTGATTTTGGAATAAAAGCTCTTTTGAATAATTAATTCAATGAACACTCATAACAAACACTTCGAATATTTCATACTCAATTTGTTAGTTATTGTTCATAGTTTTAATTAACTACTTGTTTCAGTTCTTCATAAATAAGTGAGGTAACCGAACCACTAGATATGCAAGATTCACATACCTAGTGTCTAGAATGCTTAACTTAATCTTTTCGAAATAAGGAATACTCTAAGGATAAAACCCCAACTGTACATTCTCGTTAAAATCATGGTAGTGGCTGTTACTTTGTGGATTCACATGTTCCCAACTCTTTTTCATATTTGATTTTTATCACAGTTTTTAATCTTATCTAATTAAGTCTGTGCTTCATTTTAAATTGTTTCTTCTATTCTTTTTAGGACTGTTACAACCCCCTTTCTACAAGAAATCATCTTTTACTTTATTTTAGGATTTAATCTAGATTCTTCTGCCTTTACATTCCGTCCTTTGGGATTCGACCCGGTCTTACCGGTTTTTAACGCGACGCGATCGTCTACACTTGGACGTACTCTTCAGAGAACACATTTTAAGTCGTGTCAAGTTTTTGGCGCCGTTGCCGGGGACGGTAACGAAGGCCAGGAATTTAGATTTGATTCAATCTTTTCTTATCCCATTTCTATCTTTCTTTTTGTTCTTCAGAACACAAAGTTGCATTGCTTGTGTCCTTCTATGTCCTTGGATTCCACTGAAGCCTTCATCGCAAATCTTTTTGAAGATCCAATCCATAGTGCTGATAATCCCATTTTCACCCCATCCACTTCTAACTCAATGTCTGATACGGAGAGCCAACAAGGAGAGAATAGGCATGACCTCATTGATGAAGGTCAGCGACCTTTACGAGAACTCTTGGCCCCTGATCGAACAGCCACACCTTCTTGTATCCGCATCCCCCCACACACAGGCACATTCCATTTTCGTAATGGAATGATTCAACTGTTACCCACATTTCACGGGATGGATAAAGAGAAGGCGTACTTGCACATTCGAGATTTCGAAGATGTTTGTGGCACTTTCACAGATCAGACTTGCCCAAGTGATATAATCCGATTAAAGCTTTTTCCCTTCACTCTGAAGGACAAAGCAAAGTCATGGTTATTGTCACTTAAACCGAATTCGATTTCGACTTGGGCAGCAATTCATGAAGCCTTTCTTAAAAAGTTCTTCCCTAATCGGTTAACAACTGACATCTTGAGACAAATCAAGATGTATAATCAAAAAGAGGAAGAAACTTTTGCTGAGGCATGGGAGCGTTTCAAGGATTTGTTACTGCTCTGCCCGCATCATGGTTTTGAGAAGTGGCGAACAATAAGCTTCTTCTTTGATGGCTTAAGTCCAAAATCAAAGAAGCTCGTAGAAACTACGAGCGACGGTGAGTTTATGAGCAAGAATGCCGAACAAGCAGAGGCTCATTTCGAATGGTTAGCCGAACACGCACCGGAATGGGAAACTCAAGTGACGAGAACTCAGCCCAGTTCAAGTTCAAGTAAAAAGAGTATTTATCAGCTGAAGGCGGAAGATGGCTTATTGGAGAAATACGAGCAACTAGCTCGTAAATTGGAAGTTTTGGAAGCAAAGAAGGACTCGGTAGTACAATTTGCATCTGAAGAATCCTGTTCGAGTTGTCTACAGATGGGGCATACCTCTCAACATTGCCAAATATACCCTGTTTACCAAGAACAGAGTTCAGTGGAGGTACATGCTGTAAATGCCCCTAACCGTTTCAACCCCAATGATAGGTGGAGTCACCCTGGTTTCGATCATAGAAACAGTGCTGCTGCAGCAAACCCATCTCAACAGTGGCAGCCAAATAAAGGAAACCAGTACCGACCTCAAAACCAAGGGTACCACCAGAGTTACCAACCTCCTCCTACTTATCAACAAAGTCAAGGGTATCACCAGAACCAATATCAAAATCATTCACCTCAATCCAACTACAATCAGGGAAGCAACAACCAACTCTCACCAAACACTTATGTGCCACCCCATAAGAAGGCACAAGAGGACCCTAATACACTCATGATGCAGCAGATGATGCAGCTAATGAGTAAACTCAATACAAGTGTAGAGAGGTTAGCTGCCCAACAAGGGGATCGAGAACGAACTATGTTCCCTGCACAGCCAGAGCAAAATCCTAAAGGCCAACACTCGGGTACAGGACCCTCGGGATCTGGACCACATGAGGAGGCCAAGGCGGTAACTGTGTTGAGGAGTGGAAAAGAAATTGAGAAAGTCTCTTTGCCCTCACAACCTGTAGTTAGTGATGAAGAAGAGGCAGAGAATGAAGAAGAATTGGTGGAAGAAGGAAAAGAGGGCGAAACAGTTGAGCCCAAAATAACAATTCCTGAGGATAATGAAATAAAGAGAAGACCTGGAAAAGAACCTCTCATCGAGGAGACACCCAAATGTCCTTTTCCGGCACCATATCCTCAGAGGTTGAAGAAACCTCAACAAGAAACGAAAAGTCAGGAGTTTCTGGAGTTATTCAAGCAGGTAAAGATCAATCTCCCACTCCTAGACGCAATTAAACAAGTGCCTTCCTACGCCAAGTTCCTTAAAGACTTGTGCACTGTAAAGAGGAAGCAAAGTGTTAAGAAGAGTGCTTACTTGGCATGCCAGGCAAGTGCGATCGTAAAACACGATTTGCCTCCTAAATACAAGGATCCAGGCACACCAACAGTTTCTTGTATAATCGGTCAGAAGAAAGTGAACAATGCGTTACTCGATTTAGGATCGAGTGTTAATCTCTTACCTTACACTGTTTATCAACAGTTAGGGTTAGGAGAACTTAAGCCCACTCGCATTACCCTTCAACTGGCAGATCGATCAATCAAATACCCGCGAGGAGTTTTAGAAGACGTTCTGGTCCAGATTGACACTTTTGTCTTTCCTGTGGACTTCGTTATCCTAGACACCGAACCAGTACACAATGCTAAATCTCAAATTCCGGTGATCTTTGGACGTCCTTTCCTCGCGACAATTGATGCGACGATCAAAGTAAGGAGTGGAGTTATGACCGTTGTTTTTGGGAATATGACATTAAATATCAAGATCTTTTCAAATCCAAAAATTGAAGAGTTTGATGATGAAGAAGAGGAGGTGAATTGGGTAGAAGCAGTAATTCAAGATTGCTTTGATTCAACTGCTCACTCTGATCCTGTGGAGTCCGTTATGACTAACTCATGTTACGAATTGGAAAGATACACTCCACAAGATGAAAGAATGAGTCAGATTTGTTCTATCTTGGAGATTACTGAAGAGGAAGTTGCAAGAACAATGTGGACGGCTCAATATGAGCAGCTACCGCCAAAGACCAAGTTGGCTGTGCCGTCAAACTTGCAATTTCCAGAGTTAGAACTGAAAGAGCTCCCAAAAGAATTGAAATATGTATTCCTGGGAGAAGAGAAGACCTTTCCTGTAATAATTTCATCTGTTTTAAATCACGAATAGGAAGGCAAACTGATACAGTTGCTTAAGCAACACAGGAGTGCGTTAGGATGGACCGTTGCTGATTTGAGAGGAATTAGTCCATCTATATGCACCCACAGGATTTACCTTGAGGAAGATGCCAAACCTTGTCGTCAAATGCAAAGGCGTCTTAACCCAAACATGCAAGAGGTGGTGAAGAAGGAAGTTTTGAAGTTGCTGGATGTTGGGGTTATTTATCCAATTTCGGATAGTCCTTGGGTAAGCCCAACTCAAGTAGTGCCGAAGAAAGCTGGCATTACAGTGGTAGAAAATAAAGCAGGAGAATTGGTACCCACACGTGTAACCACGAGCTGGCGCATGTGTATTGACTATCGAAGGTTGAATGCGGTTACTCGGAAAGATCATTTTCCATTGCCCTTTATGGATCAAATGCTCGAAAGGGTAGCGGGTCACCAATTCTATTGTTTCCTGGATGGTTATAGTGGTTATAACCAAATAGAAATTGATCCTGCTGATCAAGAGAAAACCACTTTTACCTGCCCGTTTGGAACATTCGCATATCGCCGGATGCCGTTCGGATTGTGCAACGCACCTGCTACTTTTCAGCGGTGCATGCTGAGCATCTTCAGCGATATGGTAGAGAAGATTATGGAGGTTTTTATGGATGATTTCTCTGTATTTGGAAGCAGCTTTGATGATTGCTTGGAAAACCTCCAGAAAGTTTTGAAAAGATGTGAGGAAAAGAATTTGGTCCTCAACTGGGAGAAATGTCACTTTATGGTGACAAAAGGGATTGTCTTGGGACATATCGTGTCTGCTGAGGGAATACAAGTAGACAAGGCAAAGATCGATATAATTTCCAATCTTCCTGTCCCCACTACAGTTAAAGAAATACGATCGTTTCTAGGTCACGCCGGTTTCTACCGGAGGTTTATTAAGGATTTCAGTGCTGTATCTAGACCACTATGTCAACTCCTTGTTAAGGACCAACCTTTTGAGTGGAACAGCAAGTGTCAGGAATCTTTTGATGAACTCAAACATCACCTAACAACAGCTCCAATAATGCAATCTCCGGATTGGAGTCTTCCTTTTGAGCTGATGTGTGATGCGAGTGACACAGCGATCGGAGCTGTTTTAGGGCAAAGGAAAGACAAAAAGCCTACTGTGATCTACTACGCTAGCAGAACCCTTGATGGAGCTCAACGTAATTACTCTACTACCGAAAAGGAGTTGCTAGCAATTGTGTTTGCATTGGAGAAATTCAGGCAATACCTAATTGGCTCGCAGATCATTTGCTTCACCGATCATGCTGCATTGAAGTATCTGCTCTCCAAAAAGGAAACAAAACAGCGATTGATACGCTGGATTCTTCTGCTCCAAGAATTTGATTTGGTTATCAAAGATAAAAAGGGAGTGGAGAATGTTGTTGCTGATCATCTCTCACGATTAACGTTTGAAGACAATTCCTCACAACCTATTCCAATCAGTGAATCTTTCCCAGATGAGCAACTTTTTGCAGCTACTAGCTTGCCCTGGTATGCTGACATTGTCAATTACCTGGCAACAGGGGAGACCCCATCTCATTGGTCCACCCCTGACAAAAAAAGGTTTCTGTCCATCGCCCGATGGTTTTACTTTGATGATCCATATTTGTTTAAGTACTGTGCGGATCAAGTAATAAGGCGATGCGTCCCTGAGGAAGATATCTCTCATATCTTAGCTTCATGCCACTCAGAAGCTTGTGGTGGCCATTTCTCAGCCCAGAAAACTACTCACAAAGTATTTAGTAGTGGTTTCTACTGGCCAACAGTTTTCAAAGACTGTTATGCATTTTGTAGAGCATGTGCTAGATGCCAAATGCTAGGAAGTTTGTCAAAGAGAAATGAGATGCCGATGACCCCGATCATTACCATTGAAATCTTCGATTGCTGGGGCATCGACTTCATGGGACCATTCCCGCCATCCTCTCATTATGAATATATCCTCTTGGCAGTCGAATATGTGTCCAAGTGGGTTGAAGCCATTCCGACAAGGAGAAATGATCACAGAACAGTGATCTCATTCTTAAAGGAGAATATTTTGTCAAGATTCGGAACACCAAAGGCCATGATTAGTGATCGTGGAACCCATTTCTGCAATAAACCCTTTGAGGCGCTGATGAAGAAATATGGGGTCAACCATAAGGTTGCTTTATCATATCACCCACAATCAAATGGACAGGCAGAGTTAGCCAACAGGGAGATCAAACATATCCTGGAAAAGACTGTTAACACCAATAGAAAGGATTGGTCGTCGCGTTTAACTGATGCTTTGTGGGCGTACAGGACAGCGTATAAGACGAATCTTGGGATGTCTCCTTACAGGCTAATTTATGGAAAAGCTTGCCACTTGCCCGTGGAATTGGAGCATAAGGCATACTGGGCCACTAGATTGCTAAATTTTGACATTCATGAAAGTGGTACACTGAGGAAACTACAACTCAATGAGTTGGAAGAGATCAGGAATGATGCTTATGATCGTGCTCGAACTTATAAGTCAAAATTAAAAGCTAAGCATGATCAATCGATCCTGAGAAAGAAGCTTGAACCGGGACAGAAAGTTTTACTTTACGATTCAAAGCTTCATCTCTTTCCCGGGAAGCTGAGGTCGAGGTGGATAGGACCTTTCATTGTCAAGGAAGTGTTTCCACACGGAGCAGTGGAAATCGTTAATTCCAAGAATGGTAATGCTTTCAAAGTCAATGGGCAACGTTTAAAACCATTTTTGGAGAAATTCGAACCAGAATCAGAGACCATCCAATTGGATGATCCTGATTATTCTTCTTGAAAAAATCTTGAGAACCTTGTGTTGTTGTATAATAGCTTTCTTTTCTTGTGTGCTTCTTCATTTTCTGTTTCCTCTTATTCTAATTCTGTCTTTTTGATTGGCTATAGGATGAATCCATTGCACTTCCTGCCACATCTGCTCTACCATGGGGTCCGTTCTCCAGGAACCCCAGAACCGAGGGAGCAAGAAAGGCCAATTTTCACTCCACTATCCGGCTCATGCCCAGATTCCTCTAATGCAGAAATCGCCAAGATGAACACCTGGGATTTGCTATGCGCTGTTCGAGAGATTTTGGATGATCTTCAGTTGAACTCGAATGGAGAAGTTGTGGAGTACTCTGTGGATTATGCTGTGGGAGAAGACTTTTCTTCCCCTGAACCCGAGCAGAATTGATAATTCCTATGGCAAATGAATAAAGACAGAACTTTGTTTCTTGTTTTCTTTGTGATTGTTTGTTTCCCAACCAAGATCTTGTACTCTTTGGATGATAATAATCCATTTTGAACTGTGAATTGATGATGTTTGGAATAAATTCTTCCTATTTGTTTGATTGATGAGTCCAATGCTTGTTTGAATGATCAAAAGTCTTGTTTCCGTCTTACAAATGCATTCTTAAACTGTTGGGGGTGATCACATGAGGATAATTTGGGTTCCCATGAATTTCTTTTTCAATCGATTGATATTAATGTCAATCGATTGGTATAAACAGTTGTCAATCGATTGACAATTTTATCAATCGATTGAATTGATTTGTGTTCAATCGATTGACATATATTGTCAATCGATTGAAACTCCCTCCAGGCGTACTGTGGTGAGAACGTGAGTGACACGTTAATTAAAAAGGTAGGTTACGTAGAGATTCCACAGAATATAGTTTTCGGACGTTATTTTGGACCCAAACGAAACTTAGTCGAAAACTTTTGAAATTTATAGTTTTCACTCGTAAAGGCATAAAATGGACGTGTGCGAAGTTTCATAGGTTAATTAGAGGTTTGAGAAACTTGCGGGGAGGTAAACGTAATTCCCCGAAAGTTTGCCTATATATAGGTGAGGATGAGATTTCATTCTCATCCAAACACTCACAAATATCTAGAGAGAGGAGAGAGAAGGGAGATTTGGAGCCAACGGGCTTTGCGACGACATACGACGACCGTTCGTCCGTCAGATTTTCTCCAGATTTCAGATTTGAACTCGTGGAGGTAAGATCTACGTTTTGATACCACTTAGGTCCTGGTTGGTCAATTTTTTGTAAAAATATTAATTCTAGACTTTTGGGAAAAATCAGGTAAAACTTGTAGGAATCGCGTATAAATTGAAATCCGACGATTATTTAGCCCCCTAGACGATCCTTCAAAGTTTGAAGAGATTCGCACGAGGTATGAATTCTAGATCTATGAAATATATGGGTTTTCATGTTTTGGACATCACTTTTGATATTCTTGGATCCGGACGAAATTCATGTATTAGTTAGGCCCGTTAATTATGCACGTGAAATTATAATAAAAGCACGTATAACTGTTTATGTGAGCATGTTATGTGTCTACTTGGGTCAAAGGGGAGTTTGGTGCAAATTCATCCGGGGTAAGCTCCTCGAACCTTGAGGATTGTGATTGTGATCTTGTTGGAATTGGAATTGTGGTTGTGTCTGGATTGGAGGTGGGCCCAACCAGTACACGGTACCTGGTATGGAGGAAGGCCCAACCAGTGTACGAGATGCGTGGGAGAGGTGGGCCTCCTACGGCATCGACCGGATGAATGCGTACCACTCACCCTAGAGACTATTTCTATGTGTTTTATATGCTTAAACCATGAATTGTCATATAAGCATACATTTAGAATTGTACGCTCAACATATAGCTGAGCAGTGGAGATGTACTCCATTGCAGGTAAGAAGAAAGATAAGAAGAAGCGTGATGAGTGGGGCCGATGAACGCCGGGGGAATCAACTTGTATATGTTTTTGTTTTAAGTCCTAAACCTTGTGTAAGGATTTGAATATTGTAATATGATGTAACATAAACATGGATTAGTTTCGCAGTATTGTAATCTTGTAATTGAACGTCTGTAATTGTGTTTTAATATGTTGGAAATCAGTTATGGTTGTGATTGTTGTTGGTATTGAGAAACATGAGTTGTTAGTTTTCAACACAGGGCTGCCAGCAGGGGAGCAGTCGACTGGACCCAGGGTCAGTCGACTGGATCTCGTGTGTTTGAGACACTGAAAGTGAATAATAGAAAAGCAGTCGACTGAACCCCTTCATCAGTCGACTGAACCACTGTTGATTTTGGCTACTGCTTCTAATAATAGAAAAGCAGTCGACTGGTTTTCTCTAAGCAGTCGACTGGGAAGTCGACTGGACCTCTGTTGAGGATTTAGGGTTTAGTTTCTGCCAGGCACAATCGACTGGACCCTAGTACAGTCGACTGGACAGTCGACTGAACCTCTGTATTTTTGAAATGGATTCTTGTGAACACTTTTGATTGAACAAAACTTTTTTGTAACTCCGATTTTCAATGGATTTTACAACTCAGAGGGGAATGTTTCCTAAGTTTTAAAATACCCAGGGTTGTTTTAAGTTCTTTCCGCTGCGTATAATTATATTGATATTTGGTTGAGCCTTGGTGGCGTGCCTCGTGTCCTATTTCCACGCGTAGTGGAATGAGTCGTGACATTTTATTCTTTTTTGGATGTCCTAATCTAGGGAAATTATTCTATGGTCCTAACATACATGGTGGTTCCAGCTAGTAATATTGGACTGCCATGTGGCCAAGTGAAAGCTTACTGTCTCCTAATAGGCAAACAATTTTGCCACATGGCCGTCCTACTGACCAGGACCATCACGGGCAATGATTCTGGACCATTGAATAATTTTTCGCTATTCTAAGAGCACCTTTTGAAAAGTCACACATTTTTCAAGTTTAATTACCTTTTATCATATAAATAAAACTTTTCTACTTTTTCTTTGATGTGAAATTATCTAGAATTGTGAAATTCAAAAAGTACAACATATAGTGGAACGTTTAAAGATTTTTACTAAAACAAATATGGTCTGTCAAAAAGTTAGAATTTATAAAAGAGACTCTTTAAGATGGGATTGAGGGAATAATCAAGTGACATAGTTGGATCCGTTAATTTCTTTTTTCTTTTCCAAACTACAAGAGTGAGGACTTGAAGGTATTGGGTACTGTTGAACACTCAACACTCAACGTATGCAATGAAGAAGCCTAAGACCCATCTTATAGTTACCTAAAATGCCTGCAGGAAAATGTAGGAACATTGTTTGATAAATTTTTTGTCCACATGTACTCACCACATCTATGGCACTAATTTTATTTATATAATCTTTTATTCCCAAAGTATAGACCTACAGTTACGTACGTACAGAGACAAGAACAAAGTTGCAATCGAAGCAAACTTTTCAGAGTTGCATAATTATCTCTATAGTAAGCCTCAATTCTAGTAAGGCCACTCTCCATAATTTCCAGGAGGATTATACAAGCATAAGGTTAAGCTGCCTTTATAGTTGCCACAAGTAGCTTGTGAGCAGCCCAATTGGTGTGTTTTCCTCCACACCACCTGAATGTAGGTCTCACACATGCCCTTCACATCGCACGAGTTCGTGCTGTAGTTATAATACCTCCTTTCTCTCACCCAGGCATTCACTGCCGCCCGAGGTCTAGTCCTTACTTCGCGAGCCCTGAGTTGGTTGCCACCGTATTGATCGGCCTGGCTAGCCGTAAGGTTCAGAAATTTGCAAGTACCCTTCTGGCCCCGAACGAGCCGGCTCGCGAGGTTTGCTAGATGGTGGTTCCATATGAGAGGTTCGACCCCGACTTTGGCTCTCGCATCGTTGTGTGCTTTTAAGTACTCTTGGCTCTCTTTGGGTAGAACTATGGGGAATGTGTTTAATTTTGCATTTAAGTAGTCTTGGCTCTCTTCTGATTGCAGCGCTGGGGGCCCGATTTTTAAGTTTGGGACCCTTAAATCTATCTGCACTAACCCATGGATTGAGCTGTGTAAAAAGACTAGAGTCACTAGAGCTAGGAAGGCTTTGGCCATTTCTCTTCAATTGGTGTAGTAATGTTACAATCTTAGGTTAGTGTCCATTATTTATAGATACACTTGGAAGTTGAAGGGTACCCACTGAAAAATTGATAGAATCTCTGTAATGGATGGTTGTAATTCAATCATTGATATTTAAAAATAGGGTATACGGTTGATACTAATGGGTAAGAAAATGTGCTAATTATCATGTGGTGTGCTTATAGATTCTGCATGTGGTATGTATTTGGATGATGGGTGGTGATACTTAAGAGGTTATTAATTCATGCCCTGAGTTAGGGCAAATAATAAAGTGCTGCATCGGGCTACTCCTTGGATACGAATCTATAGTTAGAAATTACAAGCTTGATAACCTGAATTTGGGCGGGCTTGGGTGTTGACAACAAGAGCTAGGTGGATATTTCTCTTCTTTAAATTTTTTTTTGTTTCGCAGGAGGAGAAACTATGCCAAATGGGCCCACGATCTTTCGGTGGTTCTGTTTTTTGGGTTAGCCTGGTTGTGGTTTTCCTTCTCTATTTTGCCCTTGTTTGAAGTGGCGTCTAAGGAGTATTATGGGAAATAATACAACCCTTTACTAGTTCAAAAAAGAGAAGATTTGTATGTGTAGAACGCATTAATTTTTTTTTTTTACCCCATATTTGTCTAATCTTTTACAAAGGCGTACAAATGTGAGGATTGGATTTGATAGACTTTTTTTTTTTATTTTTTTATTTTTATTTTAAGAAAAGAAATGAGGTTTTCTTCTTTTAGAGTGAATGGAGCCATAATTTTTAGGGGTTCAATTTTTGTTCAATATTATTAAGGGTCATGTTTACTAAAGAGTGTAAAATTGAACTAATGATAAAATAATTTGAATTAGACTAAATTGAGAAGTGAAAAGGTAAGGTGGTGGGTCAAATCTATAAGGTGGATTGAATTACAATTGGTCAATATTATATTATTCATATATAATTTTTTTTGTTTTAAAAGTTGGGAATGCATGATTAACTACACGTACTATATATATATATATATATATACACACAGGGAGGTTCAGGAGCGGACTGGTCCGTTAACAGATCAGTTTTTAGTGGCGAAATTTCGTCGCTAAAAGTTAACATTTTCAACGCTAAAGGTGAATGCATTTTTAGCGACCAAAAAATTTGACTTTTTGCTACGAAATTTCGCCACTAAAACTGGTCCGTTAACGGACCAGTCCGCTCCTGAGCCTCCCTGTATATATATATATGCATATATACAAAATCCTTCTAATGAGAGATCCTTCATTTTAATAAAGTGAGGACTTCTGTTGTGGCTGTTGGATCATAGGTCATGCTAGTGAAATGACAGAAGTATCCTTAATAAAAAAAAACATAATCCAACGATTGATAATAGAAGTCCTTATTTTATTAAATAAGGGATCTCTCATAAGAAGGGCTCTGTATATATATATACTTTCATTTTTATACAAATTTTTTCTTCCTCTAAAACCTACCCTAACGAGTAAACATTCAATGAAACGGGGATATCACGTCATCATTTATTCACTCTCGCATATTTTGTAAGTGTGCTTATGCATGTAGAGGGACGATTACCCTAAAAATAGGGGGCCAAATGAATTAATTAAGGGATATTATTGGAGAGTAATACCATGTCATACAATACAATGGTTGTATTGAAAATTTTTTCCTCCCCAACCCCTACGCCATTGTGAGAAATGATGTCTCTTGTCAAGATTTACAATGGCATATCCCCAATGGCTAGTCTATTCCTATCATGTGCCCCATATAACTGTTGGAATCTAATGGATATGAAACTTCAAATAAATCAACGACTAAACTTAAGATCGAAGTACGTATGAACACGTTGTCCGAAGCGTCCCACACCCCGTTATTTTGTGGACCATGATGCCTTGTTCTTGAGGATACTATGATTTAACAAATGAAGTACAACTCAACTTCAATTATTCTACAGATTATATATATGTGAATTGCTCTTAAATGACTCTAGAATAGATGAAAAAGAGAAGATAAAAATCTGTGAAAAATATATCAAAATAACTAACTACATAGAACATATATAGAGCTGTCTATTGAGTAAGAGATGCCTCTCAACACAAATGGTTGTGTCGCAACACCTATGTACTACATATATATATCACTATATCCATGTTTATCAGCTATTAGAACAGATAAAATTCAAACAAATTTGAAGTTTCTACATGAAAAGTTGTGATTATTCACAAACTGGGTCCGATCGATCAGTTGAATAGGGCCGGTTGATTGGTCAAATGCCCCTCTGCCAGAATTTGTTTTAAACTTCTTATAGCCGTTGACCCGGTTAACCAATCGAAGGGACCCCGTCGACCGGTCGAAAACCCCTCTGCTAGAATCTTGAAACTTAATATTCCAAGCCTTTCCTTGAGTATTGAGCCAGTCCATAGCGATCCTAACGATCCCCTTGAGCTTACATAAGCTCTCATTCACACCCCGAATCTAACAATGGCAAGGTCTGCTTAGGCTGGCTGATTTTTCTCTCTCTCTCTCTTTATCTATATATATAGTTTTCATCTCTTTAATCATCAGTTGAATAACAAGAAAAATGGGAAGTGAAGAACAAAAAAGGCAATGGCTAGTTGCACAAGTGAAATTGTTTTACCCTTATCCGAAACTATACAAATTACAATCAACGATGAACTCTTGTTAAAGAAAATAACAATAATATACACAAAGAAACAAAACTTCAAAGTAAATGTAAGAAATGATTACAAGCACAAATATCTAAACTCTGAAAATGGACAGAATCCCTCACTTAGCAAAATAATAACATTTGTAATCCAAAAATCCAGAAAATATGTCTAGATAGACCTCCAAAAGAAAAAAACAAATGGGGGTGCTTCTTTCGAACCCTTATGAGCCCACCACTATCTATATTTGCAATCCACCCTAATCCAAATTCCTTGATCCGCCCTTGTGCGAGCATCGACGTTGGTGTTCCTAATACTTTAATGTAGGGTAGATTTATCTTAGAACTACCTGCAATGGTGGGAACCATAGGATATATTTAAGTTTCGTGAGATAGTGTAACTTAAATTTATCTTTAAGTTGTGCTACGAAAAAAAGGACAAAAAATAACTGTTTTGTATGAAACGACTAAGGGAATGTTTCACCACCAAATGGTTAACTCTTGGCTATTTGACTTTTTCCTATCCACTTTGTTATTAAGTTATTACCTTTGATATTGGATATGTTGCAATTGAACATGAATTTCTCACAATTGGAAAGCTCGAGCGAGCCACTTGAGAGAGGCCTGCTCAAACAATCCACTCGGGCGAGATTTCAAAATTTTGGAGGCTGAATCATGCTCGCTTGGGTATCACACGAGCAAGGCTCCATTCGAGTGAGCTGTTGGAGAGAATATGATGCTTATGTGCGCGAATCAAGTTTCAATTTGATTGGGATTGCATATTGGGATTGTTCCAAAGGAGATTGGTTTCCTAGCTAATTGTATAGGATTACTAGCAAATGAAGGTTCTTGGTAGAGAAGACGTACCATATGGGTTATTTACTTCTACTAGGATTATGCAAGGTACTTTCTATAACTAGAAACCTATATGTGGTGGCCATTGGCTCACCAAGAAAAAAAGGTGTGTAGATCTTGGCTCACCATTTGAGGGATGTCGCCTTTTGGCTTATAAATAGAGAGAGAGAAAACTCAGAGCGATTATAAAAGTGATGGCTCGACCGTGGTGATGAGGTCCTTAATAGAGATTAACCAGTGAATCCTAAGAGGTGACGGAGGGAGTAATCAGTGTTTCCTCATGTGGAGGAGCTCTTGACAGGTCTAGTGGTTAGCCCTGATGGAGGCTTTATTCTACCTGAGTTAGAATATAAATGTCCATTCATGTGTAGTAGAACTTAGAAAAGAGTTGAGATTGAGAGCGAGTATATGTGAGTGGATTCATATGTGTTTATGTGTTCAAGGAGTGGCTTGTAATCTTAATCAATAAAAGGGTAGTCGTTCTTGTTAGGGGATTAGCTTGGTAGGGTAAACCATGAAAATCTTCTCTTATGAGGTGTTGATTATTCTTGAATATGTGTTCTATCTTGCTCATGCTATTGTTATTGGTTTCTTGTGAATTATCTTAGATGTGATTGATTTTGGGGCCCACCACAACATAGCAAGATATTCAAATTTTTTCCATTTTATTTTGCTTTTACTTAGATCTCATTCCATGCTAGCATAGCGTACATAGGTAGTCAACTTAGATGCATAAATGAAGCACTATATATGCATTAATTAATGCTTATATGAATGTAGCCTTGCTCGTATGATCACAACATGTTGAAAGAGGTTATGGTGGAAATAGTCCAAGGAAAATCATTTGGTGATCAAATGTTTAACTCTCAGCTGATCAACTATATGCTGAGTGCACAATTTTAAACATGTGCTTATATGACGAATCATGCTCAAAAACATCAAAACACGTCAAAATAGTCTCTGGGGTAAGAGTTACGTATTCATCCGATGATGAAACAATGGAATTGATGCCATGGAGGGCCTTCTCCCAACCACTCATCCAAATATCCTTGCAGGGCCTTCTCCCAAACCATACACTGTGCCCTGGAACGGCCATCTCCCAAACCATGCACTGTAATCGTCGCGACCAAATCCTCAAACATCGAGAAGCTTACCCCCAGAATGAAATTGTATCAAACCGCCCTTTGACCCATATAGACACATCATGCTTACATAAGCACATATACATGCTTTTCATATGTATTCATGTGCATAATTAACGGGCCTAATTAATACATGAATTTTTCCTAGATCCAAAATATCGAGTCGGACATTTAAAAGATGAAATTTCTTATAAATTACAGGTCTAGAATTCGTACCTTAAGCTACAGTCTTAAGATTTCAAGTGGAGTACTAGGGTGCAGATCTACGTCGGATCTCTGTTTATATGCAAAACTTACGAGTTTTGACACGTTTTTTGAGAAAACACAAAATTAAGATTTTTATAAAACTCTGCCAAATGCAGCCTAAAAGGTATCAAAATGTAGATCTTGCCTTAAGGAGTTCAAATACGAAAGTTGGGTAAAAACTGACAGACGAAAGGTCATCGATCGGCATCGTGAAGCTCGTGGGAATAAAAGCTTTGTCTCTGTCTGCCTCTCTCTCTCTCTCTCTCTCTCTCTCTCTCTGTCTCTCTCTCTCTCCAATATATATGGTTTTGGATGTTTATGAAAAATATCCTAAGTCTTCTATTTATAGCCACGACTTCCAAAATTTACGTTTACCTCCCCACGAGTTCTCAAAACTTCTAATTATCCCCCAAAACGTCCTAAATGTCTAATTCATTGATTCACGAGTGAAAACTAAAAATTATAAAAGTTGTTGTCTAGGTTTCGTTTGAGTCCGAAATTACGTTCTGAAAACTATTCTCGTGGAATCTCTAGATAACATACCTTTTAAGCAACGTATCACGTACGTTAATACTATATTACTTAAATTGATCTTAAACAAGATCACAACTATCAGAAAGCGTACCAAATAGGTATAATCTACTATTCATAATTACCAGACATGTCAAATAACATTTAGATAATGTAAATGTCATTTAATCATGTCAATGCCCTCATGATTTACCAACTTCTTGTGTCCTCCATTGACACTCCACATTGACTTATAGTCAATCTTATCATAATTATTAATCAACATTAATAATCCTCAACATTCCAATTGTGCATTTGAAAAGAATATGTTTTCCGGGATGGGTGTGACAGCAGTTCTATATCTATTTTTCCCATAAAAAAAACTTTGTTTCTATGTTAATTATGTGATATAATTGGGTAAAAAAATGTGGCAGTACTTAACAAAATAATTCATGCACTAAAAATTAGCATATGTGATGCACATGAAGATAAAGACAACGAGTGTTGCACTAATTGCTAACATATATTAAGATGAAGACAATTACACTTTTGTGATTTTTATTCTGTATTGTAATTTTTGACTTATATTTAATGAGTGTTGCAACTATAAGTTTGGAGCAATCTGTAAATGGTAAAAATTTGGACGACCAATATATAACTTAATTTTAAAATTCTATAAATTACGTATACATTAAGGCAATGGGCTATACTCCCCTGCTACCCCCGCCTGCATGGATTATCATTATATGTTAGATTAAATTATTAATAAACAAATAAACTCCCATTACTATATGACTATGTTTGCAACAAAAAAAAAACATTTTTTAAGTTAAAAAGTTGAACAGGCCGATTGTGAGTTTTAATTGGACGTAGAGACCGATTGTAAAATTTAGGGCTCAAGTGAATGGTTCAAAGTTGGTGGGGTCAGGTGACTTTTGGAATACCTTGCAATGATCGGGCTGCCTCGTCAACAATGGTCTTAATCAGACTGCTAGTCAACTCATTCAGACTAGTCACTATTTACTCGGACTGATCACAATTATTCGGACTGCCAGTATTTCACAGCTTTGTTTGGCACTTGCTTCACTCGGGCTGACCATATATGTGTCGGCTTGTCAAGCATTTAACTACAGTGGGCCACCATTGATTGATTGATCTTGCAAAGAGCACCTCAAACAAATTCAACTTTGGTGGGTTCCAATGATTTGCCCAGTTTAATGAATTTGGCCATTATTTGGTCTTTAAATATTGCCACTTTGATTGACCATTGTGGAAATATAGTCTTTGGTTAAATAGTCAACTGAGCATCAGCCCCTTTTTGGTCGGCCTCAACCTCAAGTGGCAATCACTCCATCGGGCTGTGGATGGTAAGTTGGGTCTTATTTGGTTTCACTTGTGATGATGTCACTGTGATGGGCCTAAGGAGTTAGGCCAATGATCATACTGTCAATACATTGATTTTGACTACCTATCATGATTCCTTCACTATTTGGTGGGCCACTCAACTCATCATGACATTATATATAATATATATATATATAAATATATATGGCTTCACACTTATTTGACAATAGCCAAGCTCAGGCTAAGGTTCGTTTGACAGCGTTCGGGCAGACCAGCTTTCGCAGCACATAACACTTCATTTTAGTGCCCACATTAGTTTTACTTCACACTAACAAGTTCGGCTGATATAGGAATGCGATATGGTTGGCAAATTATGGCAAGTGTATCACCCTACAAACTCTCAATGTGATAAAATTTATATTATTAGTTTAGGAAGGTTATCATATTTTGGCAAGATAACTTTCAAAATATTATCACTTTTCGAGATAATATTATCACTTTTGGGAAGTATATTATTACTTGAAGGGGAAGCAAGCCGATCAAGCCCATATTCGGGACCAGGCTGCATATATATACACCTGTATATATATCGATGAAGATATGGAAGGCTTTTATCAATATGGAAATAAACTGGCACTTTTTACCAGATTGTTAATCTGAAGAGATTTTCTTGCCTTATCATTATCAGTCTAGGCCGCTATAAATCAGCAGGCAGGCCAATCAGTCAAAGGACTCCGCGTCATCTCGACAAAAAGCATTCAACCATGCATTCTAAACATCATTCCTAGCGTTCTTAGTTTTTAGGCTTTCTTAGCTTTTTATTACATTCCTTGTAATCTTATTTTTATTTCAATTAAATAAAATCTGTCCTTTTATTTAATTGTTTCTTCTCTATTTTCATCACTTGTATGGCTTGTATGCTTTAGTACTGTTATAGGAATTTAAGTGAGGGTACTTTCCTACTCACTTTTCACAATCGCCCGTTAGAAGTTAAATTTTCAAACCTTGTGTATCACTCACACAAGTGACTTAGGAAATTTTGTGTTTATTAGTTTGGGTCTACCTCACAAGGCTCTGGCACGCCCGAACCGAAAATATAGCAAACAATTTGGGACACCCGGTTGGACAACCTGGTGATGAG